>BSBN01000567.1:3600000-4200000 GCA_027924645.1 Cunninghamia lanceolata
TATCATGATGCACAGGAGACTTTTTGAAACCCTCATGCAATATTTTACCAAAATGTAAGATTTTTAAAGCCTAAATATGTACATTTTTCAAGATTATGCATTATTTTAAAATAAATAGTGAAAGATATGCTATAAATCAATGCAAGATCTAATTTGAACTATCAACAAGATGCAAATTCTGAAAACTACAGGTTCACCAAAATATTAAGTGTGAAAAAGATGAATGATGACAACTAGTATGCACACTAGATTAAACCCTCTTTCACAATAACATTCAAGTACAAGAGTGAGCCAAATCACTATCAAATGGAGGTGGACTTAGATATAGATCTTCTACTCAGGAGTGCTATAAAAAGATTAGATTTAACCAAGCCTTTTTGTCCAACCGTAGGTCAATAATCTAATAAACCCTAGTTCTATGATAATCTATTTATAATAGAAGATGTACAATAAATCTCCAAAAACCAATTATATAGGGACGATCAAGAAGATGTTAAAACTTGTGTCCTAGAAGTAGAGAAGGTGGAATCTTCAGAAACTGTAAACTGGAGAAATGTTGTAAAGACTACTTTGATGTGTGATCGAAAGTTTGTTGAGGTAGAAAGACTAGGTGCCAACACTCAAGTCTTGTACAAAGGAATATTCCCAAGCTGTTGTCTGATCTTGAAACCCTGATCCTTGCTTAGTCTTTCTGTACCTTCATATTTCTTGAATCACGCACCTGTAACCTGCACACAAGAAGAAGAGAAGTGGTTTTTTGGTTATGGTGTTTAGGAACTTGCCTCAATCAAATCCTGGGATAGTATTCAATCTTCCCAACACTATTGATAGACAAAGAGAGAGTGCCCTTGTAGAGTGGAGGCTAAATACAAAATTAATTTGATGAATCAAATGACGATGAACAAAAATTATATCACCTATGTGATGAAACTCTTAGGATGATGAATGATCTTCAACTCATAAGGAGAGATAGATGATAACTTCAAATCTGCAACAATACATGCAATAACAACACAAATTTGCTCTAGAATCACATTGAATGCTTTGAATGCTCTTTACTCTAATACTTCAAGTTAGCTATCTCTATCTAGTTTCATAATGAATTCAAAAACACAATTATATATGCTTTCTCACTAACATTCGTCAAATTAAACCAAAATAGCTAACAAGAAGAAACCTTTTTAAAAGTCTTATGTTGACATACATTTAAATTTGCCTCGACCAATTAGGGAATACTTGGGCCCGGGCACCCAAGTATTGAGGCTCATTTTTGGTTTGGCAGGTTAAGCATGGGCCCCTTGTTCCCAATTTACATTGGTTTCAGGGATTTTTGTAGATCGGGATGAATATTTTAGAATGTATAATGTATTCACGGGGACCTACAAGCTAAACAAGAAGGTAAAAAGACACATGTCCACTTTTACTCCATAACGCTTTTCAATGTATCATCCCCACTCTTAATTTTCCTTGAATCAAGGGTGCCTCTTTTACCACCTCTCATTGCTTGACACTTGGAGGCTTCTCATGCCTCCAATCCTCTCAAGCAATAAGAGCTTTGATCTTTGAAAGAAATCTTGACCCTCCATCCCCCATTCCCAAATCCTATAAATAGAGGCTCTTGGAGGTCATTTGAACACAATTCTTGAATGCAAGATTATGCTACCACTTTGAGTACTCAACATTTCAACTCTTTCCAACTCAAACCTTGGACATATCCATCAACTTGCTTGGTGAATCCAAGAGACTTTAGTGAAGCTTGAGGTATATAGAGTTCATTATATTTTAGTTTCCTTTATCGAATCTTGAGTTGTTTATGCTAATGAATTGAGTAAGTTAATGTGTTTGATTTACTCATTTTGATGTTCATTGCCATAAGTATAAATTTTGGCACGCCTAGTGGAACCCACAACCTTAAAATCTAATGTTTTAGTGTTGTTTAGCTTTTTGTAGTGTGTAGGTTGTAGATGAGCACATTTGTTAGGTGCAATTTCTTACATAGGTTGTTTCAGTGTTCGTGTACCTGAATGAGTGCTTGAATTTGTAGAGGAGTGATTGCATTCACATGAAGCCACCTATATTTTTGGGGCTACTTGCCAAAGCTCAAATCACATTTAGTCCTTTTCTAGATTTTTCGAAAGAATGTAGAATTGATTAAGTCAAAGATGGTCACAAAATGGAGTGAAAGCAATAAGAATTGCAATGCACAAAATATGCACAATGAGAGTACATATAGATGAAGAGCTTGAGTCAAATGAGAAGTTGACTCAAACACTCAATGAGCGGTGGCAAATGAGTTTTGACAGATTGCTTGGAGAGTTGTGTTGATCTCTCCAAGTCAACACCTAACCACCTAAGGTGGCTTAAATCCATGTGTGGAATATATGCGTAATTACTTATTTAAATAATAAGTAATAGCATTAGTATTCCTACACTAACACCTTCCTTAATCATAGCTTAGGTGGGCACAAATAAGGATGGGTCCTGACAACTAGACTTGATTAGGTAGCCATATACAAAAAAAAATCTCTCACAAAGTGGAGATAACGTAGAAAATGATGTGGAAAAAACTACCCTCCAAAAGAGAGAAAAGAAGCATCAATCTGGGAGCTGCATGTGTACCTTGATGTTGATGCTAAATTATGACAAAAATGATTCCATAGGTATCACGAAGATTTAGGAACATTAACAATAATGAATGGCTCTCAATTTGAGATATAATTCGATGCAAGATTCTAGTTCATTTACCATAGGCTCTCAATGTGAGATGTGAAGTGGTGTGAATCAGTTGCAAGATTAAGGATCATTTACCATAGCCTCTTAATTTGAAAGGTGTTCATAAGGATAAATTGATCGACCTATTTCTCAATCCCACATTTTTTAGTTGCAATCTCAATGAGTTAAATTATATGACATAATCCTCTATAGTATAACATTTTTTCTAGCTCGTGACTTATTTGTTCGTTGACCTTCCCAAAGAGATACCCATACCTCATTGGGTGTTTTCAAGGTCTCAATATAAATAGAAGTTCTTGGAGATAGACTTGATCACACTTATAAAACCTTGTAGATGCGATGGATGTTGTAGACTTAGAAGTACGGAAGAAAAAGGCTAAATGACACCCTGCCTAAATTTGTGGAACTTTATAACTAAGTGCATGTATAACCCCCTTTTCATGATTACCCTCCAATTTTGGCACTTTTTCATGTACTATAGGTCTAAGCAGGTCAATATAATCAAGTTCTAATATGCAGCCTCTTACAAAAAAATTGTAATTTAACACTAATAATTTTTGAAAAGAACCTTAAATTTTTTCAATTCAATTTTTCCCCTAATTTAAATTACCCCTCTTTTTTATAGTTTTATTTTTAGCATAACTTAGAAAAGCCTTTACAAAAGTTTTAAAAATTAAAAATAAAAGTTAGGAGACCCAAAATTACAAAGCCCAAAACTAGGGCAGGGGCGGATTAGGGAAGAAAAGCCAAAAAGATGAAGAAATTGTAGGGGCATGCAGGGGCATTGAACATGGGCGTTGTGGGAAGATTTGTACCAAATGCAATAGCATATATGCCTTTCACAAGGGATTTGTGGCCAGAAACAAGATCATTCCATAAACCACTCCCAAACAGGCACCGACGACTTCCAAATAGAGGTGTGAATTGATTTCTGGTTGATTTAGGGGCACTTTAGGTAGGCCACACCTTCCTCGATCCAAGGCACACCTTTAGACACACCCCTTTCTACTTGGTTCAACCTTTGGATATAGATGAATAGGCAGAGATGGATGATGCTTGAGATATTAATGGGAAGAAATAAATGGTGCTTCAGAGATGGGAGAAGCATATAGGGGTTTAGGCTAGCATTAAAAATGTCCACGCCTCACCTAAATTACCCATTCCAAACTAGGCTAGTGCATAAACAAGGGTTTCAATCCTTTTTCAAATTCCAATAATGAATAAATCCACCCTCTCTGTGCAAACTCCAACAGGCTGCAAATCGACTCTAACATGCCACCTTTAAACACACCATCACAAATATGAATTCACCTCTTAGCATCCATCATAGATATTGGTTTCAATCGGTCTCTTTCAACACCACAATGCATAAAATGGCCAGGGTCTCCTCGCGTACATCTTGGACCGCTTCGGCCTTGCATAGACACTGACACAACCTTTCCCTCATCCTGCAATCAGAAAAAATGAACTTACAAAATATTGCGAACCAACATTCAAACCAGAAAACACAAACCTTCGTCCCATATGTGATTCATGCCTCCAAGATGAACCAACAGTGAACGTAGTGGGTCTGTATATCATGAAAGAACGTAGAATCGACTAAGCCAAATCTAGTCACAAAATGGAGTGAAATCAATAAGAATTGTAATACATAAACTATGCATAATGAGAGCACATATATATGAAGAGTTTGAGTCAAATTAGAAGTCAACTCAAACACTTGAAGAGTGGTCGCAAATGAGTGTCGACAAATAGCTTGGAGAGTTGTGTCAAACTCTCCAAGTCGACACCTAACCACCTAAAGTGGCTTAAAGCCATGTGCGGAATGTATGCATAATTACTTATTTAAATAATAAGTAATAGCAATAGTATTTCTACACTAATATTTTTTAGGCTAATTTTTTGTGGTTTTACAGGGGTTTAGTGATATTTCACTTATAATAATTCCTAATATTATCTTTTGTTGGTTTAACCATCATTTCTTGTAGGGTTCTCAAACATGTTTCCACCATCATATAACTAAGCACCTCGATCCTCAAACATAGGCATGCCTTCATGTTTTTCTATACTTTAATTTGTTCTTTTACTAAATTTTACTATTTCATCTTTGAGTTTTTTATCAATATCTTAGCTTCTTTTCTTTATATTACTAGTGCCATTTTTTACAAATTGGCATCTGGGTACCTATTTGAGCTCTTCCATCTCTAAACAAGTTTCTCCAATTTAAAACACATTTTCCATTGCAACTTTTGGCATTTTTGGCATGTATTGTTCTCAATTTTTGGGACAAAAGTTGATTTTATAGGGGGAAATGCTGTAGAGATTAACTTTTGTATGCTAGGAGGTGTTGTAAATCATTTTATTTTCTAATAGCTATTCTCGTTTGTAACGTGAACTTGATGAGAATCTCCACATACTCTAGCATTTCTGTGACAAACAAGCATCTACGAAAGCAAGGAAGGTAAAATACCGAAATTGCTCTGCTGAAGTGTTTTTATGAATTCCTAAGAATTTTTGTGTTATATAGGCATTTCTATATTTAAGTGTCTATGTTTTTCTTGAGTGCTTTCATCTATGTCCAAGTTCCTACGTCTCTACTAGCCACAATTTTCTTGGTTTTTCAGCTAATCAAACTAAATTTTTAATATTTTCATGGGTTTATATAGTTGTTTAACTCTCTATTTTGCAGTTGTTACATAAGTCCAAGACAATATTGAGAAACTATTAACATTTTCCTTGTATTCTTGCCTATCAAAGTTCAAATATTTTGCTACTAAATTAGGCACATTTTGTTTTCTAAGGGAAAGAACCTTGTTTTCTATGTTTGGGGTCATACAAAGGTGTATGCTCTCTCATTGTGCCTTAGGGAAACTATGGAGATCAAAAACCATTATTTGATCCACTTTTGTTTTAGCATAAAACCTAAGGAATTGAAGTGCATATGCTTTCCCTTTGTGCTGTAAGGTGATCCTAGGGATCAAAGACAATGAAATTCCTTTTCCTATAGGGGCTTGCCTATGGATTTCATTACCTTAGGGGATGACCCAAAGCATACATTCTGGTGGGGTATATCAAAGGGTCGAGAATGAAAGTTGTACTTCAATAGGATCCATCATTGTGTCTTTGGCACAATTGTGAAACTCCTTTTCGTAAGGAGTCAAGGTGAAGTCAAATTGAGTTCACCCATGAACACATTCTTGTAGATGGGATCCTTGTTCATGGATCAGGGCCTATATACCTTGCATATATCACCGACACCCTTAGTTTCCTTATATAAGCCTAGTTAAAACTATCAACCATTTTTTTGTGGTGCACTATGTTCAATTGCAATAAGAGAGAGGAGAATAGCAGAATAGAGATACAAACAAAAGAAGTGTCATGATGGAGGTGGCCTCTTTGTATCCTTAACCTTACAAGAGTATCAAGGGTCATTCAAGGAGACCTAAAAAAACATTTAACACTACACGTGGGAATAAAACACAACACATAATAGAAGGCCACCCGTGAGAGCAACTCAAAGAGGTGCCACATTAAATGTGGTTGAATGAGTGAGAAATACTTACCTGCTAGCGATTATCTTTCATCAAGTCATCTTCTTCCCAATCTTGATGTTCAATAGGTGGTACATAGGGCACTATATCAAACCTTGAAACTTCTTCCTTTATTTCTTCTTCCTTTAGCTCTTCTTTTGTTTCCATTTCTTTTAGTTAGATGCTCTCTTCTTGTGGAGACATCTTTTGGGCTAATGCTTATTGCTTTCTTCATCTTTCCCTTGTATTCCTATTTATTCTTGTCTTGTTAGTTATATTTCTGATGGGAGTTTCTTTGTATATTGGTCATCAAGGGTTCATTATTTTCCACATTCTTCGACATTTCTCAAGAGGAAGCCGATAAAAATTGATTTTATGATTTTGTGATGAATAGCTTCACTCTTGGAGGATATCTCCTAATTCTCGTTAGGATGGTGAAGGAGGAACCTCGGAAAAAATTCCTTTTCCTTTCAATCTAGGTGAATCCTTCAACTCAGGCTCTTTTTCACTCTTTATTTGTTGAATAGGAGGAATTGTAGCCTCAGAGGACCCAAAGGGTTTAGGATACTTCTTGCCATATGATAATTCAACTATTTTCTTTCCTTTGTACTTTTAATATGCTAGGAATAATTGATCTTTTCATGGTTGATTTGCTTCAACTAGTTGTCGCCAAAAATAATCTAAATTAAAATTTCCATGAGTGGCTAATGGTTTCCATCCACTATGATGAATAACATGCACTCGTCCTTTATAACAAAATTTTAAGTATTTGTGAATGGTAGAGGAACTTCTTTCTGTTGATTGTCAGGAACACTGAGGGGGGGTGAATCAGTGTTCTATAATTCTTTTCTTGAACTTTTACTTTTAACCATTTCAAAAGAATGATCAAACAGAAGCAAAATATACAACTGAACATCATCCACAAAAGCATGACACATAACACCAAGATTTTACGTGGAAAACCCAAAAAGGGTAAACCACGGAGATCTCAAATATATATTGCAATCTTTAAAAACATGATGTTTAGGCTTGGTCACTCCACGGGCTTGGAACATGTTGGCTTACAACCATGATGTACAACTAAGTTTAGCAGGCTCATTGCCTCAACCCTAAACCTAGCAAGATTACAATAAGAGTTGTTAAACCCTAAGGACTATTAAACCCTACTGAAGGCTCACTACTATCTTACTACCTTGATAACAAAACCTTGCTTCCAAATAGATCACACATGATATTTGAACACTACTTCAGCATCTACCATTATGCTAGGGTGCAGTCATTTGTATTCTGAATCCCAAGTCTTCATCGCTACTGATCCTCTAACTCTACTCCACTATTCGCATCTTAGCATCACATACACACAATTCACACACAACTTAACCAAATTTTATCTCCTTTACATATCTGCATTATGATTTACTTCGTAATCAGGTCGGCATCCAAGAAGTGAAACATGTACATAAAAAGATATACCTTGTTGCTCAATCCAATGCATTATGGGTCACACAGACCCAAATATTCTCCCAAGCGTGTTCATATTGGTCAGATCTAATCTTTCAATTGCCTACATCAGTCCTCCAAACATTTACTTTTTTCTACATAATGATTTATCTCACTAGTCGGCCTATTTTTGAAGAACATGCTTGCTAACTTCATCTGTTGACTTACAACTTCCGCTGCTGATCACAAAACACTTCCAAAATCATGTCAAGGACTCTTTACAAATTCTCAATCTTACCCTTAAAAATGCAAGGCATGATATCATATTGCAGAGAAATGTGGACCATCAGAATTCAGACCCTGTCTCTGTCAAACTCTATCAAACACTATTTCGATACTTAGTAGCTTGTAGGTAACCTTCCAGTGAACTTCAGATCTCCTAACTCTAGAATAAGACACTTCAATTATGTGTTTACAATACCTTAGAACTGCATAGAAAAATACTTATCTGCAGAGGAATGTAGACCACTGCACTAGACCCTGTTCACTATTCTTGCTATACCTTTGCTTACCCAGACTTAGGCATTTCTTCAAGGTGACTTTTGGAGAGGATCGGGACTTAATCTTTGAGGCATAACACTAATAAACAACTGAGAACATCATACCTGAACCGCATCTACAAGTCTTCAATTGTGGAGGCATAGTAGCTTCCTTACTGTCCTCTACTCTGCATGCTTTCCATACTTAGCCATTTTCTATCAACCGGACCTGGAATCTCATATGTTCTTCTGAAGATATCTTTTCCTGTCAAGGTGCTATGATCTTAGAGCCTTGTTTCCATCAATGACAACATACAGATCCATACTAGAGCAGTGTCTCTTTCCAACACTTTCATGGATTTTAGCCAAGGATGTCCTAATTTCACATGAAAGAGGTCCGAAGTGGTAATGATCACAAATGGTTGTTCTAGTTATTTTTCCACCAACTTAATTTAAAGTGTTATCTTTCCCATTACTGGAAGAAAGTAACCATTATGTGCTTTTATCATTATGTTTGTTGGATTGTAAGTATATTGTGCTAGATCATTCATACATAAATATTCTTCTGTGATTACATTTGTCATACAATTAGGACCAATAAGAACTCCTCTTGTAGGATTCCCACTTATTCTTGCTGAGATGTAAAGAGGACCATCAATGTCTCTAATAGTGACCTCATGTGGTGTGAAGGATATGATGGATTTGGGATCCTTCCTTTTCTTGTTACATTGGGGAGGAGCCACACCACCCTTGTTTTGATTAGATGCCATGTATGTGAGAGCTTTGAACAATAAGGCACTAGTTTTCTCACTATGGTCTAGTGCTTCTTCCTAGAGGTTTGTGTTCACATGACATTGGTGTTGAGGTTTGTGTGGAGCTCTTGTGATCACTATAGAGGCTCTTTAATCTCAATCTCTTATGATGTGAAGAACTTAGGATAGCTATAGATATTAGTCAAGTGAGAGAGTGATTTTTGTAGTAGTTTAGTTTGCAGGTTTGTAGATCATTGTGTGTGTCCTTTAGTGCTAGATGACATTTATAACATTAGCCACACCCTTCTTATGAGTGTTATTGGTGGACTTTTGGATGGTTTGATTAATTTTAGATTGGACATTACCCATGATTGTGGTTTGTGTTATATATGTCTATGGTAGAAGGTCTACATATTATGATGAGTATACATTACTTATGAGGTATGGTTAGTTGAATATGTCATCAACTAGTTGTGGTTTCTATTCTAGTTGTTAGTGAGTTCTTGGTAGCTATTCAATCCTATTTTATACCATTGGATTTTGTGTTTATGTTTAGATATTGAGATGAGGCATGATTTAGTGATGTTTGTATGTGATAGTTAGCCTATTAATCACCTTTGCATAGGATGTTATCTTTTATGCATTAACATGATGGATGATGTGAAGGTTCTTGTTTGATATGTTGGTCACCTTTGTTGTTGTTGTAGGTATCTTGATCGAACACATTGATGTTGTGATGGTAGATTTTGGTTATAGAGTTTGTTCCCTTGATGATTGAATTTACCATTAACCCCTTGTGTAATGTATACAATAAGTGGGATAATGTTGGGAAAATGTGTGTTGTACACTTCTTGCATAATGATAATGCTGATATTGTAAAATAAATATTTATTTGTGGTGCATCTTAAAGATGTGGATGCAACATGGGTTTGGCAATATTGGGGATGTGTGTATGTTGTATGTGACATTGGGATAACTATTTAATGTGGGTGTCACATTGGCAAAATAATTATTATTTGGAAAACATAGCACCAAATATTTCATTTGGGGTCATGGTTTAGTGAGCTCACAATTTTGAGGCACATGGTTTATCTAATACCACTTAGTGGTTTTGTTCAAACTTGTGTTTGTAAAAGAATTCACATGAGTAGTTATTGAGGTTGAATTATATAACCTTTATCTTGTTGGCTAAATTCAGATTCAACATCTCCTATAGGTCACATATATGGAAGCATGGATTGGGATGTGTGGCTACATGTTTCTCATCTTCTTGTTTACATGAAGGAATGAAACTAAGGTGTTTGATACTTTGGAAGACTTGCATGAATACTATGCAATTGTATTGTAATATTGTTCTTGAGATAATACATTGAGTTACATGGGTGCTTTTAGAGGCTAGGTTTATCTCTTCAAAGGGTTTTCCCGTGGTATGTCTGGTGTTATCTTTTGGTATGATTTATTACTCTTTTGTGTTGTGGATTCTAAATACTACTTTTTAATTTGTTTCTCTCATGATGGTTATGTTTAAATGGTTTATTTTTCTGAAAATTCCTTTCACTAGTGTTCACATGGAGTTCATCATCTTCCATTGTGATAGTGAAAACTATCCTTTATGATAGATTTTTGATGAGTGAATTTGGGTTGTTGCATTATTTTCTCAGGATTGAGAGCTATTAGTTTTCTTTTGGATTAGAATTACATAGCCTAAGTATGAACTTGATTTTATCTCACTATTTCATATGGCCAACTACTAACCTACACTAACTCCCTTTCTATTTAGAGTCAAAGTCTAGGCACAGTGTTCAAAACATTTGGTTGATGCAACCTTATATCAACAAATTGTTGGAATCCTCATTTACTTGACTTGTACAAGATCTAAGATTTCATATGTCAAATGTATGGTCTCTTGGTTTATTTAGGAAGTGCATGAACTATACTAGAAGGTAAATAAGATGATACATCACTATGTTCAAAGAACTCACTACTATGGGATTTAGTATGCTACAAGAATCAATATTGACTTGGTTGGATACATAGATTCTAATTAGGCAACTATTATAAGGATCAAACATCCTCTTCTAGCTATAGTTTTTCACTTGGTTATGATCCTATATGTTTTTGATAATATAAGGTGGCTAAACAAGGGGCCGAACCCTTACAAAAAGCATAAAGGCAACAAGCACAAAAAGTGTCTTAAACTAGATACATCCAATACTGTTTTCCTAGCATAAACAACAAAACCAACTGGTATAAACTAAGATAGCAATTAGAGAGTAGTAGAGTATCATCAATATAAAAGCAAAGTCTAAGGAGGCAGATTCTCTCCTTACTTACCCATAGATTTAATAATGTCATCCAATTTCTTAGCAAGATCATCATTGTCAGCAGTAACAGTAACCCCCAGGTTTTGCAGCACAGAAACATTGAGAAAAATAGAATTCCTGAGCATGGTGGAAAGATTTTGTTCCAGTTTCTCAATGTAAGTCCGCAGAACCATGATCTCAGATCCCAGGCCAGCATCAGTGTCCCTATCATCGTCAGCTTCTTCCACAAACATCTCGCTTGCTTTGCCAGCACTGTCAGTAGAATCAACATCATCCTCAGTAGTAGCCTCCATTACATGTGTCTCCTGCTTACCATCAGCTTCCTTAGAGATTTCCTAGACATCCATATCTTTATCCTCATCCCCCTAGGAGGATTCCTCAGAAGCGCTCTCAGAATAATCAATAAGTTTCACTTTTTGAGTAGGTTTGCCAACTATTCACCCCAACCACCGAACTCTAGAGGAGAAACCATCCTTAATAACCTTAGCAGAAGAATGAGACTTGCTACTCTGTCCCATAGGGGTCCTACTAGGATTTTTTGGGGTCCCTACCACAGACCCCCCAATGCCCATTCCACCAACATGAGTTTTCCTCTTTTTCCCTTCGAACTGATAATAGAACCTGGAGTATCAATAGGAATCTCCTCAGGAATAGATAAGGAAATTTCTTTTGTCTTAGTAGGAACAGGGAAAGGGCATGGTTCTTCAACACCATGAAGATCATTAGGGTTAGAAGATAATTCCCCACTGTTGGTTTGAATAGCCTTCGCAGGCTCTAGGGCAAGATGGTGGTTATAGAGACAAAGGATAAGGCCCTGATGTAGGGGGATGGGTCTCTTAGCAGGTTTCTTATCCAATTTAGCTCGAACCTTAAGGACAAAGTGCTCTAGGGAAGAAAGCAGATAAAAAGGAAAGCTAATATGAGCATTGCGACAAAAATGATTCAAAAGGGGGAGATGATAGTTGTCAAAACCTGGTGAAGCGCCCCTCCAGGGTGAAATACTTCATGAGGAGAAAACACACACCATCCCTATATGTTGGTTGAGAAACAAACATAATGTTATTTCTCTTTCTTCCACATAGGACGAGTGTTAGGGAGCTATGAATGTAGCCACTAAGGCCATTTGGAATCAACATACTCTCACCAACTTTTGTATCCAATTTCGTAGGCCATCTACCATATTCTATGACAACCAAAGTGCCATCTTAATCTCTTGAAACTTTGTCCATCATTAGAGGACCAAACACATCGAGGCCCATATGCATTATATTCAAGAGCTTCTTTAAGCTAGGTGATTGATCTTCTTTATTGTGTGATAGTAGATTTATATGTAGCCAACATCATCACCAAAGCCTTCATGGAGAAATATTTATTTTACATGCATACCTCACCAAACTTCATTTGTTAACACTCGTATTTTCACCCATATAAACTACTCTTAAGGGAGGTGTTAGTGCAAGTTATATTATATTCCTTATATTTAGGTATATTTCTTTTTCCTATACATATTATTAAGATTTCTCAGGGTAATAAGGCATGGTTATTAAGAGAGCACATGACATAATGCATCAATTACATGTGTCAATCTACCTCACTCTAGTTATTTGAGTCATACACCCTCTCTTAGAATTATTAGCCACCTGTAGTAACTATTTTTTTGTCTTTATTTAATTAGGTACAACCGTGTATTTTAGCATTTACCAAGTAGATGAAACTCCTGCATATTCCTAGTAGTGAGAGTTATTTTTCCTCTTGGATGTATATGCCTCTATTTTAGTTATATATACAGAACCCACCTCTCATACCATTTGGTCAGATGGAGTAATGTGAATTTTAGCTAAATTCTCTTGCATTTTTGTCTCATGAATTATCTCTTTTCATGATATTCTCTTCATTCTACTATTGTGACCATTGATTATCTATCAACTCTATTGTATGTGACCTATGACTAACAATAGATACTCATTTAGATTCTTGTTTCTTGTAGAATCTAACAATATATCTATTCTCAAGAAGGTAGTAGTCTATGGGTAATCAACATAGTCCAACTACATCTATTAGCCACTACAAAAGCCTTAACTTGCTAACTAGTTCCTAGTTACCTCCATCTAAACAAAAGAGGTTAAGTGAATTGCAACATTATAGTATACAAACAAATTCATATGTCTTGTTTTTTATTCAACATTTTGCATACATGTATATTAGGGTAGTTGCAATTACCACATCTAAAAAAAATTCTCTATCATTTATGCTTTGATGATCATGTCCTTACTATATGTGGAATTTGGCTTTACACATGCCATTTATGTTTACTTGAAAGTTTTTAAATCCTCTTCAAGAAGTCCATTTTATGGATATCTTATGTAATCATGGCATTTTATGAGACCACATTTCTTTGAGGCATTTTGTCAAACAATTCACTCCCCTTGTCTATTCTTTCACATGTTGTGTACATATCTATCAAGGTAGTTTAAATTATGCTTTGTTGTATGTTCATACCTTACTCCAAAGCTCCCATTTTCACACCGAAAGCACACATAACGAATGTAAAGTCTACAAAGTAAATGAAATCCTATGATGGGCACATAAGAGGGTTAAGATCAAATGGTGGATACACCAATGACCAATTCGAGAATTCTCAAGCCTAATTTGACTACCAAGTGAGGTGTGGGTACTAACCAATTATAATATACCACACAAGTCCAAGGTGGGGCCTAATGCTTAAGCATGGGTGTAGTGATCATTATGCAAGTACATGTCATGATGATGAAAAGACAAGATAGCACAATGCAATTGGTTGAAACAAATGACAAGGGACTCATAAGGGTGACAGTAGTGGGAAGGAAGTGAGTGTAAATTGCCACAAATTACGCATTGGCCACTATTTCTCTTGCCATATAGACTTAAAGGCTAGATTGAATAATGCTACACATTATTAAAACATGCAGAAATTACAATCATAAACTACTATTCCCATCAACTACTCATCTTAATCTCCAAGAAAATAATTTCATTTAATCTATATGCTTTAATGTTAATGAAAAACTAAAATTAATTTATAAAATTACAAAATATAATATATTAAAATAAATTTAATAAAAGCTTTTGGGAGTAAATCAAATAGTTTATACGGATGAAAGTTATAGTAGTATGTGTTAGAACCCTGTATTGTGGATCCTGCCATGTGTTCGATTCCTCTACCAAATAAAATTAAAATTAATAAAATAGATTTTAGTTTATAATTTTTGATTATTTTCCTGAAATATGTTTTCACATTTTGCATACTTATCTACCAAGGCAGTCGCAACTACAATATCTGACAAAATTGCTCAATCCTTTATACTTTGATAGTTGTCCATAAGCTATTGCAATTATTTTATTATATCTATATAGACATTGAATCCCTCACCATTGTGTGCCAACTGTTTACCGGTATTTTTGACCTGCAATTTCGTCGACTTGTTCTACGCAATGTTTTCAACTTCAAATTTTGTCAGCAGAATTTCAACTTATATCATTCTTCGCAAGATTTTGACCTGCCTATACGTTCACAACCTACCAACCGTTTAAGCCCTTTCCATTGAATCGCCAAAATATTTACTTTGAATCAGACGTCCAAATTATGCAGCAGCAATCTAGAAAAATTAATAACAATAAATAAATAAAATTGTGCGGAGCAGACGAAGGAGATTACCTGTTGAGAAGTGGTGTGTGAGCTATAAGTTGTAGTCGTTTCCTCATAGAATACACTATCTGTAGTTGCTTGCATGGAGAAGGGCATTATATGTAGTTGTTTCCTCATGCTTTTATGTCTCACAGCGCTGAGCGCCTTTTGATTTTGCTTCTATCGTTCTTCTCTTCAATATTACCATGGATTTTATTTCTTGACTTTGTGTTCTTACATCTTATATTCATTAGGATGGCTAACCCGTAATATTTCTATTCTAACAACAATTTCCAAATTCAAAATTCTCATATATTTTCATTAGTATCAGCAAATAAAATCCAAACTATATTATTGAAGAGTAGGAAAATAAATATTAGCAATAACAAAAGTAAAAGGTGCTGTGAGAAATAAAAACACGAGAAACACATATATGCCCTTCGCCATGTGAGCAACTACAGATGTCCAAAGGTAATGTAATGTATGCTGTGAGATGAAGATTACTACTTATAGCTCATACACCACCTCTTCACATCTAATCTCCTTCGTGAGCTCCGCACAATTTTATTTATTTATTGCTATATTGAACCCTTATTGCTAGTACATGTCCGGTCTGAAGATTCTTTTGGAGTATTTACAAATACGGCGATACCAAATAATATCAAATCATTTTTAGCGTTAGTACCTAAATGACCGTTACAGATTGGGCGGTACCCAATTCTTAGTGAATTGTTTTTTGGGTGGTGGTCAATTTTAACTTTATTTTATTATTTTATTTTATTTTTTATTTATTTATTGTTGGATAAGATGTGTGTAGACACTTAAAATTGTCTATTTGGTCTATTTCTTTTTATTCATAAGACGAGCTATTTCTAGACCCAAATAAGAGGTCACAAGGGGGACCTCCTCCCCATTAACATGCTCAACTTAGAAGCCACATATAAATCACATGTGTTACTTGGGGGACTCGAACTTGGATCTCCATTTTGAGAACCTTATGGCCTTGCCATTTAAGCACTACCCCTCTCACCCACTTGGTCTATTTATTGATTAAATAATATTTAATTAATAAATTCATCATTTGCGGTGATAATGCATATAGAGACCCCCAAATTGTGGTCTCAGGTGATAAATCCGATCGGAAAAGATCTCTCATAAGGGTATCTCTGGTCCAAACCAGGCTAAAAACCTAGTAGACCTAACCAAAAATAAATAAATTCATCATTTGCTATAATTAATTAATAGTATGAACTATTTATTCAATTAATTATCATTCTTCCTATAGTCCAATCTTAGGTGAATAAATATAACTATTTATAAACCTAAGTCTATCCCTCACCACAAAAAGAAATTAAATGAATTTCCTATTTATTTAATTTGTTATTTTGTACATTTTTTACTAAAGGACAAATCATACTTTGTACCCTCAATAATCATTTGCACATAGTTAAGCTTGATTAATCAAGACTCTATTTGGTTAAGTGTTCATGGCTACACTTGTCAATCAAAAGGTACTCAATGGGTACTTGGATGTATGGGAGAAGATTTGCACAACTTTCCAAAAGTTTCTTTTTACATCTCCACCCTCCAATCTTTTCAATGTATCATCTCCACTCTTAATTTTCCTTGAATCAAGGGCACCGCTTTGACTACCTCTCATTGCTTGATACTTGGAGGCTTCTCATGCTTCCAATCCTCTCAAGAAATAAAAGCCCTTGATCTTTGAAAGCAATCTCGACCCTTCATCCTCCATTCACAAATCCTATAAATAGAGCCTCTTAGAGCTCATTTGAAGAATGCAAGGTTATGCTGCCACTTTGAGTACTCAACATTTCAACTTTTCCCAACTCAAACCTTGGACATATCCATCAACTTGCTTGGTGAATCCAAAAGACTTTAGTAAAGGTTGAGGTATATAGCTTTCATTATATTTTAGTTTCCTTTGTCTAATCTTGAGTTGTTTATGCTAATGAATTGAATAAGTCAATGTGTTTGATTTACTCATTTTTATATTCATTCCCATAGGTTTACATTTTGGCACACCCAATGGAACCCATGACCCTAAAATCTAATGTTTTGGTGTTTTTTAGCTTGTTGTAGTGTGTAGGTTGTAGATGAGCATGTTTGTTGGGGGTGAGTGCTTGCACAAGTCATTTGAGTGTCTGTGTACTTGAATGAGTGCTTGAATTTTTAAACGAGCGCTTGCATTTAGATGAACGAACCTGCATTTATGGGGCTACTTGCCAAACCTCAAATCATTTTTAGGCCTTTTCTAGTTTTTTTGAAAGAATGTAGAATCAACTAAGCCAAAGATGGTCATAAAATGGAGTGAAAATAGTATGAATTGCAATAAATAAACTAGGCACAATGAGAGTACATATAGATGAAGAGTTTGAGTCAAATCAGAAGTTGACTAAAACACTCAAAGAGTGGTGGCAAATGAGTGTCAACACATAGCTTGGAGAGTTGTGTCAAACTCTCCAAGTCGACACCTAACCACCTAAGGTGGCTTAAAGCCATGTGTGGAATATATACATAATTACTTATTTAAATAATAAGTAATAACATTAGTATTCCTACAGTAGCATCCCTCTTAAGCATAGTTTAGGTGGGCACAAATAAGGATGGGCCTAGACAACTAGGCCTAATCAAGTACCCATATAGAATATCTCTCACGAAGTGGAGATAAAGTAGAAAACCTTGTGGGAAAAACTACCCTCCAAAAGAGAGAAAAGAAACATGAATGTGGAAGCTTCTTGTGTACCTTGATGTCGATGCTAAACTATGACTAAAATGCTTCCATAGGTACCATGAATATTTAGGAACATTAACCATAATGAATGGCACTCAATTAAGATGTGATCTGATGCAAGATTTATGTTCATTTACTATAGGCTCTCAATGTGAAATGTGAACCGATGTGAATCAGTTGCTAGATTAAGGATCATTTACCATAGGCTCTCAATTTGAAAGATGTTCATAAGGATCAATTGATCCACCTTTTTATTAATACCATATTCTTTTAGTTGCAATCCCAATGAGTTAAATTATGTGACATAATCCTTTATACTATGAGGTTTTTTTCTGTCTTGTGACAACTTTGTTCACTGAACTTTCCAAAGAGATACCCAAACCTCATTGGGTGTTTTCAAGGCCTTAATATGAATAGAAGTTCTTGGAGACAGACTTGATCACACTTATAAAACCATGTAGATGAGATGAATGTTACAGACTTAGAAGTACAAAAGAAAAAGACTCAATCACACCCCGCCTAAATTTGTGACACTTTATAAGTAAGTGCATGTATAAACCCCTTTGCTTGATTACCCACAATTTTAGCACTTTATTATGCAGTGCTATAGGTCTAAGTAGGTTGATATAATTGAGCCCTAATACTTAGCATTTAACAAAAAAATTGTAATTTAACACTAACAATTTTTGAAATGAACCTTAAATTTCTTCAATTCAATTTTACCCCTAATTTGAATTTACCCCCTTTTGTAGTTTTATTCTTAGCATAACTTAGAAAAGCCTTTGCAAAAGATTAAGAAAATAAAAAAAGGTTAGGAGGCCCAAAATTACAAAGCCCAAAATTAGGGTAGGGGTGGATTAGGGTAGAAAAGCCCAAAATTTGAAGAAATTGTAGGGGCATGTTGGGGCATTGAACATCGGGCATTGTGGGTAGATTTGTACCAAACACAATAGTAGAGATGTCTTTCACGAGGGATTTGTAGCCAGAAACAAGATCATTCCATAAACCACTCCCAAATAGGCACTAATGACTTCCAAACAGAGGTATGGGCTAATTTCTAGTTGATTTAGGACCACTTTAGGTAGGCCACCCCTTCCTCAATCCAGGGAGCACATTAATACATGCTCGTTTCTGCCTGGTTCAACCTATGGATAAAGATGAATGGGCAGAGATGGATGGTACTTGAGATATTATTGGACATAAATAAATGGTGCTTCAGAGAAAGGAATGGCATATAGGGGTTTAGGCCAGCGGTAACAATGCCCATGTCCCACCTAAATTACCCATTCCAAGCGAGGCTAGCACATAAACAAGGGTTTCGATCCTTGTTTAAATGCCAATAATGAATGAATCCACCCTCTTTGTGTAGACTCTAATAGGCTACAGATTGTCTCTAACATGCCACCTTCCAACATGCCATCACAAATATGAATTCAACTGTTAGCATCCAACAAAGATATTGGTATGAATTAGCCTATTCAACACCACAATGCAAAAATGGCCAAGGTCACCTCTCTTGCAACTTCGATTGCTTCATCCTTGCACAGACACATACACAACCTTTCCCTCATCCTACAATCAGAGGAAACAATCTCAAAAAATATTGTGAACCAACATTTAAACTAGGAAACACAAGCCCTCATCCTAGATGAGATTCATGCCTCCAAGACGAACCAACAGTGAACTTAGTGGGTCTTTGATACCATGAAAGAACATAGAATCAACTAAGCCATAGTTGGTCCAAAATGGAGTTAAAGCAATAAGAATTGCAATACATAAACTATTCACAATGAGAATACATATATATGAAAAGTTTGAGTCAAATCAAAAGGCAACTCAAACACTCAAAGAGTGGTGGCAAATGAGTGTCAACACATAGCTTGGAGAGTTATGTCTAACTCTCCAAGTTGACACCTAATAACCTAAGGTGTCTTAAAGCTATATGTGGAATTTATATGCATAATTACTTATGTAAATAATAAGTAATAGCATTAGTATTACACTAAGATTTTTTAGGCTATTTTTTGGTGGTTTTGGAGGGGTTTAGTCATATTTCACCTAATATAAGCCCTAATATTATCTTTCTTTGGTTTAACCATAATTTTTGTAGCGTTCTCAAAAATGTTTCCACCCTCATATAACTAAGCACCTCCATCCTCAAACATAGGCATGCCTTCATGTTTTTATACTATATTTCAACATCTCAGCTTTCAACTTTTTATCAAAATATCTTAGCTTCTTTTCTCATTTTATATTTCTAGTGCCAATTTGTACAAATCATCATCTACATACCTATTTGAATGCTTGAATCTCTAAAAAAGTGTCTCTATTTTAATAGATTTTCCTTTGCAACTTTTGGCATTTTTGGCATATATTGGTCTCAATTTTTGGGATAGAAGTTGCTTTTATAGGGAGGCATGTTGTCCAGATTAACTTTTGTATGCCAAGAGGTGTTGTAAATCATTTTATTTTCTATTTTTTCTATGCTCATTTGTAATATGACCTTGATGAGAATCTCTACATACTCTAGCATTTTGGTCACAAACAAGTATCTAGGAAATCAATAAAGTTAAAATATTCAAATTGCTTTGTTGAAGTGTTTTTATGAATTCCTAAGCATTTTTTTGTTATATAGGCATTTCTATATTTAAGTGTCTATGTTTTTCTTGAGTACTTGCATCTCTATCCACTTGCCTACATCTCTACTAACCACAATCTCATCTTTTCTTTGTTTTTGAGCTAATCAAATTAACTTTTGAATATGTTCATGCGTTTATATAGTTGTTTAACTCTATGTTTTGTTGCTATTACATAAGTCCAAGACAATATTGAGAAACTACTAACATTTTCCTTGTAGTCTTGCATGTCACAGTTCAAATATTTTGCCACTAAATTAGGCACATTTTGTTTCCTAAGGGAAAGAACTTTGTTTTCTATGTTTGGGGTTATACAAAGGTGTATGCTCTCTCATTGTGCCTTATGGAAACTATGGAGATCAAGAGCCATTGTTTGATCCACTTTTGTTTTAGCTTAGAAGCTAAGGGATTTGAAGTGCATATGCTCTCCCTTTGTGATGCAAGCTGATCCTAGGGATCAAAGACACTCGAATTCCTTTTCCTATAGGGGTTTGTCTAAGGATTTCATCACCTTAGGGGATGACCCAAACTAGAGATTTTGGTGGAGAATATCAAAGGGTGGAGAATGAATTTTGTAGTTCAATAGCATCCATCATCATGTCTTTGGCATAGTTGTGGCTCCCCTTTACTTAAGGAGTCAAGGTGAAGTGAAATTAAGATTGCCTATGAACACATGCTTGTAGATGGAATCCTGCTTCATGGATTAGGGCCTCCATATCTTGTGTATATTAGTGACACTCTTAGTTTCCTTGTATAAGCCTAGTTAAAATTGTTGACCATCTTTTTTTGTGGTGCACTAGAAGTCAGTTAGGCCTAGGATGTTACTCATGTTGTACTTCCAAGTGTATTGAGATAGAGCTAATCTTGGGTAAGGCTTTCACCTCCAAGGTAAAGGGTGCATAGGTGGTACATGACTTTGCAATCCCTAGCTATCCATTGACTTGGTAGATAGTATTCTTGTGAGCCCATGAAAATTGACAATCCTAATTGAATAGTTGTAGGCTTGTGGAAGTGTTTGGCCTATTTTCTTGTGGAAACCTGTGCTTGCATTACATCCAAAGCAACCACAAAGTCTAAATACTTTGAAAACGTATATGATTGTTGTGTGTTAATACTTAGACACATTTTTCTAAAGTTAAACATTAGATTCCAAAACAATCCAAAACTATCACATGTGAAATCAAACATCACTACCTCATAGTTGTTTCCCCATGCTTTTATCTCTCATAGCATCTATTGATTTTTATTCTAGTAATATTTATAGTTCTTCTCTTCAATATTATCATGAATTTTATTTTTTGACTTTGTGTTCTTACATCTTCTATCCATTATGATGGTTACCTCATAATATTTCTATTCTAATAGCTATGACAATAGAAAGAGTAGAAATCAGAGCAATGCCCCAACTATTGATGATCTTAATCATCATATATGCATTTCTATAGATTTTACATTACGCGGGGCAGTTAGCTTGCTACTATTTCGAAATTCTCATATATTTTAATTCGTATCAACAAATAAATCCAAACTAATATTGAAGAGTAGGAGGATAAATATTACCATTAATAGCAAAAGCAAAAGGTGCTGTAAGGAATAAAAACATGAGAAACACATATATGTCCTTTTCCATGTGAGCGACTACATATGTCAAAAGGTAACGTATTCTATGAGATGAAGATGAGTACTTATAGATCACACACCACCTCTTCACAACTAATCTTCTTTGTGTGCTTCACACAATTTTATTTATTTAAATTACTATATTGAACCTTTATTACTAGCATATGTCTGATCTGAAGATTCTTTTAGAGTAGTTACAAATATGTTGATACCAAATAATATCAAATATTTTTTAGTGTTAACACCTAATTGGCCATTATAGATCCAACAATACCAAATTTTGAGTGAACTATTTTTGGGTGGTGATCAGTTTTATTTTAACTTTTTTAATAATTTTTAATTTTATTTTATTTTAATTACTTATTTATTGTTGAGAAAGATATATGTAGACACCTAAAATTGTCCACTTCATCTATTTATTGATTAAATAATATTTAATTAGTAAATTCATCATTTTCCATAATTAATTAATAGTTTGGACTATTTATTCAATTAATTATCACTCTTCTTATAGTCAAACCTTAGGTGAATAAATACAAATATTTATGAACCTAAGTCCTTCTCTCACCACAAAAAGAAATTAAATGAATTTTTATATTTATTTAATTTTCTAGTTTGTGTACTTTTTATTAAAGGACTAAACATGTGTTGTACCCTTACTAATTATTTCTACATTGTTAAGCATGATTAATCAATGCTTTATTTGGTCAAGTTTTCATGGGTACACTTGTCAATCAAAAGGGTACTCAAGGGGTACTTGGAAGCATAGGACAAGATTTGAAAAACCTTCTAAAAGTTTCCTTTTTCATCTCCACCCTCTACTATTTTCAATGTATCATCTCCAAAACTATTTTTTCTTGAATCAAGAGCACCCCTTTGACCACCTATCATTGCTTGACACTTGGAGGCTTCTCATGCCTCCAATCCACTCAAGAAATGAGAGCCCTTGATCTTTCAAAACAATCATGACCCTCCATCCTCCATTTCCAAATCCTATAAATAGAGCATCTTAGAGCTCACTTGAACACAATTCTTGAATGCAAGTGGTGCCCACAAGAAGATGAGTCCTCTTTTTAAGGAAGTCATATGGGAAAAAAAACCTGGACAAAAATGGATGCCCATTTTGAAAATAATGGGCCACCATTTAGGTTTGGGTGCCAGATCCTAAATGAGCACCTATATGGAACATGTGCCCATTTAATCTTGGGCGCCCATTCCTAAATAGGTTTCCATTATTTTTAAAAAAGGTACTCATTTCTATCAGGATTTTTTGCCTACACATTTCACTTTAGAAGGCACACCCATTTTTTGAGAATGAGCGGCCATTTTTGAGCAAGAACCCATTTCAAAAAAAATAAATTTTGAAACCACAAGATTGCATTGGTTTAAGGCTTGGAAACACAAGCCTTAGTCTTGGATCTGCAAGTACAAGGCCATGTAAACACCAAGAGAAAAAACTGATTTCACCAATATGGTAGACAACGTTTTTTCAATTTTTTTGATGAAATTAGAACTCATTATAGATAACAAAATCTAGTTTTCAAATATGCAATTTTTCACTATTGTACGTAATTTTCTATTTATTAATTATTTCTTAAACAAAGAGACTCTTAAACTTGAAATAATATACATTATCATTTTTTAATAACTTTTGATTTTGAAAGTTTCTTGAAAAAATTATGTCTAACCAATCTAGACATCATTCTATACGTGATGAATTATTTTTTTAGTGTTATGATAAATTTAACTCAAATTATGTTGGACCATTGGTCATACATGAGGGGTTTTAAAACACACTAATTAGGGCCAGAAAAGAATTAATAAATAATAATATTTATCAAAAAATTAGAAAAATTATCTTGACCAAGCTTCA
Organism: Cunninghamia lanceolata; assembly: GCA_027924645.1. Taxonomy (NCBI): domain Eukaryota; kingdom Viridiplantae; phylum Streptophyta; class Pinopsida; order Cupressales; family Cupressaceae; genus Cunninghamia; species Cunninghamia lanceolata. Next base: position 3,623,864 of record BSBN01000567.1, read on the forward strand.
ACATCCTATGCATCTTTCCACAAAAGGAATTAGAAAAATACCTCCATTTATGTCAAATTATGTTGGCCATACACATGCATGCTTTGGAAATAAACATGGGACTTTTAAAAAGGTACTTTTGTACATCCTATAGAAAACCAACTTTTATCATCTAGGGATTAGAAACAATTACATATTTGAAAACTAGAAACAAATTACTACATTTCATATTTTTACATCATATTAATAGTCCATGTGTTAGGACTTCAAATTTTTATTCCAAGTATAACAAAATTTGAAAAATAGGAAAATCATTTCCACTTTTTGGCCCAAAAGTGGACTTATCTTCTTACACGTACCCCAAGGTTATGCTGCCACTTTGAGTACTCAACATTTCAACTCTTTCCAACTCAACCCTTGGACATATCCATCAACTAGCTTGGTGAATCAATGAGACTTTAGTGAGGCTTGAAGTATACATCTTTCATTATATTTTAGTTTCCTTTGTTTAATCTTGAGGTATTTATTCTAATGAATTGAGTAGATTAATGTGTTTAATTTACACACTTTGTTGTTCATTCTCATAGCTGCACATTTTTGCATGCACAGTGGAACCCACATCCCTAAAATCTATTGTTTTAGTGTTGTTTAGCTTGTTGTAGTGTGCATGTTGAAGATGAGCACAATGAGCATTTACGTAGGTCATTTGAGTGCCTATGTAATAGAATGAATGCCTTCTTTTGCAAATGAGCACTTGTGTTCACGCAGAGGTGCTTGTATTTATGGGGCTAGTCACCAAACCTCAAATCATTTTAGGCATTTTCTAGTGTTTCTTAGGACAATGTTTGGTGGTTTTCTAGGGGTTTAGTCATATTTCAATTATTATAAGGCCTAATATTGTCTTTTATTGGTTTAACCATCATTTTTTGTAGGGTTCTCAAAAATGTTTCTTCCATCATATAACTAAGCACCTTCATCCTCCATCATAGGTGTGCCTTCATGTTTTTATACTCTAACATGTTTTTTACTAAGTTTTAGTATTTCAAGTTTCAAATTTTTATCAAAATATCTTTTCTTATTTTCTCATTTTATATTACTAGTGCTATTTTGTACAAATCAGCATCTACATATGTATTTGAGAACTTGCATCTCTGAACAAGTATCTCTATTCTAAAACATTTTCCTTTGCAACTTTTTGCATTTTCCACATATATTGGTCTCAAGTTTTTGGATATAAATTGATTTTACAAGGGGACATGTCTAAATTAACTTTTGTATACCTAGAGGTTCTATAAATCATTTTATTTTTTAATGGCCATGCTCATTTGTAACAAGACCTAAATGAACGTCTACACATACTATAGTGTTTCCATAAAAAATAGGCATCTACACAAAGGTAAAATATTGAAATTGCTCTGTTGAAGTGTTTCTGTGAATTCTTAAGAATTTTATGTTAGATAGGCATTTCTATATTTAAGCATCTATGTTTTTCTCAATCACCTGTATCTCTATCCAAGTCCCTGCATCTCTACTAACCACAATCTTATTTTTCTTGATTGTTGACATAATGAAATTAGTTTTTTAAAATTTTCAAGGGATTATATAATTGTTTAACTCTCGATTTTACTATTGTTACATAAGTCCAAGACAATATTGAGAAACTTCTAACATTTTCCTTGTAGCCCCACCTACCAAAGTTCAATTATTTTGTTATTAAATTAGGCACATTTAGTTTTGTAAGGAAAAGAACTTTGTTTTCTATGTTTGGCATCATATAAAGTTGTGTGTTCTCTCCTTGTTCCTTAGGGCAACTATGGAGATCAAAAACCTTTCTTTGATCCACTTTTATTTTAGCATACAACCTAAGGGATTTGAAGTGTGTACGCTCTCCCTTTGTCAAGGTTATCATAGGGATTAGAGGCACCAAAATTTCTTTTCCTATAGGGGCTTGTCTAAGGATTTCATAACCTTAGGGGATCACTCAAACCATGTAGTTTTATGGGGTATGTTAAAGGGGGAAGAATGCATAAACTTGGCACCCCTTTTTGTAAGGAGTTGAGGTGAAGTGGAAATGAGTTCACCCATGAACATATATTGTAGATGGGATCCTTGTTCATAGATTAGGCCCCATGTACCTTGCATATATCAGGTACAACCTTAGTTGCCTTGTATAAGCCTAGTTAAGACATTCAACCATCTTTTATCATGGTGCACTAGAAGTCAGTTAGGCTCAAGAAGTTACTCACACCCTACTTCCAAGTGTGTTGAGATAGAGCTAATCTTGGGTAAGGATTTCACCTCCAAAGTAAGGAATTTATAGGTTGTACATGACCTCACATTCCATAGATATGCATCCACTTGGTAGATAGTAGTCTTATGAGCCCCAAAAAATGACACTAATACTTGAATAGTTGTAGGCTTGTGCAAGTGTTTGGCATGTTTTCTTGTGGAAGCTCATGTTATCCTTACATCCAAAACATTGACAAAATCTAAATCCTTTGAAAGAGTGTATTATTGTTGTGTGTTAATACTTAGACACCTTTTACCAAAGTTAAATATATTATATTCCAAAAGAATCCAAAACCATTATATGTGAGATCAAACATCATTATCATTTCATTTCACATTTCCTAAGTCCATCCTATAACCTGAACTACTTATCAGATCTCGCAAATTTAGTTTAGAGTCTAAATTTTTACCCCAAACATATTTGAGTGTCTCAATATTAACTTAAGTCCTTTGTTTTACAAACAAGCATGATTATTCCCTAAACAAGTGCCTCAATTCTAAACAAGTGTTTAGGTTTTTGATTAATCACCTACATTGGAACTTACCCAAAACCTATATTTTCACATCCATTTCACAAAATATATCCCTACATTTGACTTGACTTTGTTTTGATCCATCCTCCATTGACAATCCATTATCAAATCAAATCCCCTTATTTTATTTGGTATCCATCCTTCCAAATCGACATCCCATTTATCCTTAAATCAAATCCATTTTCAATCAAACCAACATGTATCACCCATAGGATTAAACTTTGTATAAGTTCTTGATAAATGTCCATCCTCCCATGTTTTCTTAGGAACTTTCCTATCTTAAGTGATTAATCCATGACCAAATCATCCCAAAAGAAGTTGACCCTTACTTAAGAACTTAGTCTATGTTAAGTAGAGTGTCTCTCTTTCAATGCCCTTTATCTTCATTGTTTTAGAACTTTTCCTATCTCAGGTATTGAAAGTAAACTTTTCTTACCATCATTAACATTGGGATCTTGTATTAGGCCTATTCCTAATCATCAAAATTTAGCCACTTATCAAAAAATTGAACTATGTTAACATCAATCCTGTTAGAAATGAAGGTACAAAACACACAACAAAAACTTTATTCAAACCTTATTATACTCTAAACAATGTAGAATCAATGGAGATTGCAATAGAAATTAAAACCCATTACACAAAAATAACATGCACTAAGAATTAAACACATAACACAGTATGTAATGTGGAGAAAACCCCTTCGGGTAAAAAACTCCACCAAGAAAAGAGGCTCCAAGTTGTATTATCTTCAAATATGAGATTACAATACATGGACTTCCTCTATTTCTTCAGTCTTCAATCCAACTATGCCGGTTACTCTTCAATTTAATAAAAATGTAGTACAAATATCCTTACAAAAGGGGGTTTTTTCTAGGGCAAAATAACTGACAAAATATCAATCGTTAGATCTGTGACCTGATGATGAACGATCTAGATTCACAATGATAAAATATAAATAAAATATAGTTTTGAGGGTGCTACCCCCAAACCCCCACTAGGGCGTGCAGCCCCAAGACCCCCTACTAGAGGGATGATCCCCTTGAACCCCTTGTAGGGGGAAACCCCCTTATGATCCCCTATCATAGATGAATGAACATCATGTACCAGATTCAAACATATGGTTGAAACAAGATTGCTGGTGGTGAAGCCTTTCATCCCTTATGGGTGATTTACAAACAATATTAGGAGTAATTAATTATATAAGATTTACAAGGTTGATGGTACCTTAATCCTAACAAATCCATTTGAGGACATAAACTTATCATAACCTCCTGAACTTTCATGATCTCCATCATGCAATCTCAAACCAAGAGTCAAATGGACTCCCGTAGCAAACCTAACTCTTCATGGAGTGTTGATCTTGAAATTCACATAGCTGCCCCTTCACCCCATGGGTCTTTAACAAGTGATGGTGAAGGACTCATCAACCAACTCGAGATGCATGAAACTTCCAACCCCACCACTCCTTAATATTCACCATGGTTTGTAGATTTACTTTGGTAAGAGATACTATTATAAATTCAATATTTTCATCATCGAACATAAGGACCACTTCCTTGATAAACTCATTGCTAAAGGAGCTAGACTGCCTCATCAATTTGACTAAGATAAGTTGAGGACACTCTTACATAGAATACCACCATCTCCTATAGCCAATAACCCATGGGCATATGAGATTGATCCAAATAATCCCATGTACAAAACCAACTAACAATTTGGGGGAAAAATACCTCCTCCCAACTATAAGTCATCTTACTTTCTAAAAAGTCTATTTGATCAACCATCCTCGTCTTGTCCTACATCTAGTAAATATTTGCCCAAACTCTCCAATTTCTGTCAAATGACACTCACCAACATGAAAACCATCCCACAAACCCTTCCTCCTCTCTCCATTCCTCAAAGAGAGACAACCAAACAATCTATGTTACTACCAAACACGTTCTAGCAACCCCTCTCACAACATCAATCTACCTCCCATGATAAGTTATGCTCTACCAACACATTCACAATCTTCGTCCTATCAACATAAAACACATTATTCCACTACCATTCCAAACTATCAACTCTCACCAAACACTTCACATCTTGGCATCGTCAATCAAACCTATACACCCATAAATTACTCATAAAAATGGTACCCTAATAGTCCTTTCAAACATACAACTCACTTCCACAAAACACAATACAATAACTACCCAAGGGTAAGCCACTCAAAACTCCCCTCTCGTCATTCCTTTTGACTTAGATTGACAAGAAATGAAAAGTTCCTTCCAAATCCTACAAACAATGATGCATAAGAAACATTACACATTTAAAGAATTATGTCCCTACCCTTTCGATAGATTGCTAACGATGATCCCTTCCCCTCGACATTCTAAAATACCCTAGTTTTACAAATACAAGGGAAATGGAAACCCCCAAGATTAGATCAAAAATTTCGTCATCACATGTCAAGATGTGTCTTATAGCGATCAATAGCCATTAATATTATTCCTCCATAGCCTTGGTGGTTAGGCCCTTGAATGTTTCATGCATTTACCAGATGAGTCTATCTCTATCTTTGACAAATTGTCTGAGAAATTTGTTTTGCATTTCTCAAACAATGTTCAACATGAGCTTATTGTGCTTGACCTTTGGAATACCAAGAAAAGGAGTGGTGATAGTTTCATCATCTACCTGTAAAGATGTATGGCATTGGCCAGCCACTTTCCTTGGCCTATCCCCAAAAAACAAATTGTCACCATCTTTGTACAAAAATTAAACCAAGATAAGAAAAGGGGGTCATTATTGAAAAGTCTCTTATATCCAAATGGCTACTCAAGATCTATACCAAAAATGACAACATTTGACAAATCCAATAATGACAAGCCTAAATTCTAGATCAAGAATAAAAATGTTATTCATGATGGTATCACCAAGGCTAAATATGTCCAAATAACCACAACTAAATCAAATGACACATGAGTTGTCCAGAATGTTTCCCAACGCAACAATATAATTGTGCCACCTAGACAAATGAAATGCAGCTCCCAAAACAAACCAAAATGTAAATACACTTATTTGGGTGAACCCCTATAAGTAGTCTTCCATAAATTGGTTCAAGACACATTCCCAACAACAAAACAATTTAATGGAAATCAACCCAAATGAATATTGTGATTACTACTACATTAAAGGACATTCTACCACAAAGTGCATGAAGATGAAAAATTACATCCATGACCTCATTGATTGAGGGGATTTCCAAGTAGAAGGGAATAAGTTTGCCACACCCAATGAGTAAACTAGATCTACCAAAATCCTCTCATAGGCCAAGGGCATTCCTCCCAACCATCTTCCTCTAGCACTAGCCAAAACAATCATACCAACCATTTTTTGTTATAACTGAACTCTGCATAATTACGATAATGTCATAGGTTGCATCAAATTTGACACCACACTAGTAGCCACTATAAAAATTAAGGGAAAAACCCTTGACTATGCCATGATCATGCATTGTGGTTGGGTCACCATCGAAGCACCTCCATCATTATCCTCCTCGTAAGCTTCTAGGTATAGTCTCCTAGATCATCTTGGGAAGACACCAATGCAAATATCAATTTTAGGACTTCTTAAGACATCCCCTGTCCACTAAGATATCCTCTGTAAATATTTGTAGCAGTCACATATTCCTAATGACATCCATCTTGAGCAATTTCAAACACTCATTCGCCATCTCATCCACCTCCTAGCTTGCAAATTTAGCCAAAATGACATGTTTCCCATGAACCCATCACATAAAAAGGTCCTCCATATTGAAGTACTTATTCCCAAACACAACCTATGAAAATATATCCTTTTAGATAATGGATCTAGGTTAAACTTATGCACATTAAAGTTCATTAAATAGTGGGATATTGAGTAGCAGACCTAGAACTACAAATTATCAGAATCAAAGCCTATCATGATGTAGAATGGGAGTTAGAAGGTGTGTACTATTTGCCCTCCTATCTAAGTAGGCCTTATTCTATAGTAGAGCATATGCCATGTGGTCAATCTTGATCTTCCCTATAACCTTCTTCTCAATTACCCATGGCTTCACAGTATGTACATTGTCCTATCCACATATCGCCAATGCCTCAAATTCCCTCATAACATCATGGAGATAACTATTATCGCTAACCCACATCCATTTGAATACTGTAAATCCTTAGAGGCCTTGTATCATAAATCATATTGTTGCCCGAGCACTGATATCTCTAAAATCAAAGAATCCTCATCTTACATAGATCCTAAATCCATTCCATCCACATCCACCCCAATTCCTGAATCCACTAAGATTAAGATCATTACTCAAGGGTATGGTGAGTATGAACTACATCATTCCTTTCACATGGGACAACTTCCTTTGTCCCCTCAATCTTATGGGCATTCTAGGAAATCATAGGAGAAGGCATGAAAGAAAATGGGTCCTACTACTTTCACTTGTGTAGGCACTCTTGAAGTTGAAAAAATAGATTCTTTAGATTCTTGGATATATCATGATGAATCAAACAATGAGGAAGGAGATCTTGAATATCTAAAATAGAAATATCCCATTCCTCATAACATGTGTGAAAATATACAATACTAAGAAAAGGACTCCACATTAATGAACAAGCCATCAATGAGCCAATCCTAATAGAGATTTACCCTGATTCTTGTGGGTTAGGATATATCTCTTGGTGCAAAAAGTGATGAACCTCATGTCTCTCTTATAGTCACAAAGAATTCCCCTTCAGTTACTAAAAGTATCACACATGGAACAATCATAGCTTCATTTAAAAATTTGAAGTTCTTACACATAGCATACTAATAGGATGTAAAAATATGAAATGTAAGATTTTGTTTATAGTTTTCAAATATGTATTTTTTTCTAATGCCCAAATGATAAATGTCGGTTTTTATAGGATGTACAAAAAGTGACTTTTAAAAGACCCCTATTTTTGGCCAAAGCATGCATGTGTAGAGCCAACATAATTTCACCTAAAAGAAGGTATATTTATAATTCATTTTGTAGAAAAATGCAGAGGATGTTGAATTTTGGTTACAGTATTTTTTTTAATTTTTGATAAATGTTTTTTCATTGATTTTGTATGGCCCTAATTAGTGTTTTTTAAAATCCCTTATGTACGACTAACATAATTTGAGATGCACTAATCAATTCACTAATTTTTTTTCATCATGTAGAGAATGATGTCTAGATTGGTTAGACATAGTTTTTTTCAAGAAAAATTCAAAATCAAAAGTTATTAAAAATAGTAATGTATGTTATTTCAAGTTTATGAGTCTCTTTGTTTAAAAAATCATTAATAAATAGAAAATTATTTCGAATAGAACAAAAAATGTAATTTGAAAACTAGACTTTGAATCTATAATGGGTTTTAATCTTGTTAAAAGATTATGAAAAAAAGTCATCAACCATAGCGGTGAAATTAGTTTTTTCTCTTGATATTTACATGGTCTCCTAGTGTAGGTTCAAGGCTAAGGCATGGGTTTCCAAGCCTAAAACCAATGCAGATATGTGGGTTTCCAATTTCAAATTTTTAGAAATGGGTACCTATTTATAAATGGATGCCCATTTTCTAAATGGGCACCCATTTATAATTTAGACATTATTATTTTATTCATAAAAATGTAGTACGACATATTTTCTGCAACATTCTTTTTTACCAGTATGGTCGACAATGATGAATTCTTTGATTTTTTTATATGCAGGTGTCAATTTAAGGTATATTTTATGAAATTTTAATAGGGTTCAATCATAAGGAGCATTAGATGGAAAGAAGTAGAAGAAATATATTTTTTTAAAGAAATCAAACAAATAATTTGTTTTTAGAGAAATCAAGCAAATATCATATTGACGAAAGGATCTACATCTACTTGTATTTTTTAAATTTTGAGGACGGATCCAACTCTATGTATAGTACAATATTGATTTTATCAACACATTTTGGTAATCATGGGATCAAATAAATACCAACAAAAAAAAGGAAGGTCATGACACTTCAAGAAATTGAAGCACATCGAGAGAAAGAAGCAAAACAACAAAGAGATAGGAGAGAGATGATTCAAAAAATGAAGAATGACGTAGCATCCAGTTCGATGACTATTGAAGAGGAGAACATTGAAGAGACCAATATGGATGAAGTGAATGTAGAATATGCAAATGTGGAAGAGTTCAAAAATATAGAAAATGCAAAAATAGAAATGAATCTAGGTATGTATTCAAATCCCTTGAATGATAATGAGATTAATTATTTAAAGGAAACTAGATATAACATTGTTGATATAAATTCTTCTATTACAAACAAGACAAAAAAAATGAAAAAGAAAAGCCTTGTATGAGTGAAAATGAAAATGTTTTTTTTTCAATTTAATGTAATATTTTGAATAATCTTCATTGTAAGATATCTTGGAGATAAATTTGAACCAATGCAAGTAGATTGTATAAACTATTTTTCTTATAGAAAACCTCTTGGATTTCAACTTGTATTGCAATTGATGAGAATGTCAAAAATGCGAAAAGTAATGAGAAATTAGGCATATTTATAAAACCCAAAAAGGTGGATGAATTAATGGAACAAGTTATGTCTAGTTTGCTAATGCTATTGGTTCTATTGGAAAAATAAGTTGATCTAAGGATAGGAATCCAACACATCGAGTAATAACAATTTCTTTAGTCAATAAATCCATTGTGAGAAAAATAATGATGAGTAAAACAAGTGGATATTTAAATGTGCATGAAAAAACTTTGAGAAGAGTGGCACAAAGAAGAGTAAGTATTGAAGATGATCCAATTAACCAGTGTTGGACTTGTAGTGATAGATTCCCAAGGTGTGACATGAAATTAAATAATTAAAGTAGGTCTTTGGTTGAAATTTTTTTCCATGATAATACAAGGGTCTCATCAAATGCTAGGGATGTTTTGACATTAAGGGTAGAGTAAAAAAATTGTGATCCTAATCCAAAACATCTTTTAGACATGACTCAAATAGAATTATATAGAAAATTTCTAGATAATTCAATTATAAAAAATTTTAACATAAGTCAAATATCATTTAAGAAATGTAAACCTTAGTATGTCAAGATTAATAAGTAATGAATCTCTTGTTAAAAAACTCATGTACAATTTCATTATTATTATAATATTTTTCAATATATACATTGTACTTTGCATACTAACAAAATTATGTAGGAATGTGGTATTAATATGCCACCTACAACAATTAAGAAGTTTATAACAAGTTTACTTTGTAAAACACCTGATTGTTGGCAACTTGGGAAATATCATTGATGAACACACTATTGGTATGATGAGGATTGGTTGAGCATGATGCTTGAGTGGTGTTGTCATTGATGACCCAACAAGAAAGAAATAAGGATTCAACAAGGTTGCAACAAGGTTTCTAGTCCAGCAAAAAGACTTAAGGATTTTGGCTAAGTATTGACAAAGTGTTGAGATGACTATAGAGAGAAAGTGATATGATCAACATTGGTTTGTAGTTAAAGATCTTGTCTTGCAGCTATGCTAAGATGTTACTAATCCTTAGATGATCCCAAATCCTTAGTTTCATCCTCTGATCATCTCTAGAAGTATAGTTTTAGGAAGCATAAGTTTGGCTTAGCAGAGAACAATTTTAAATAGGACCAAATGATAGTTTGATTTCGTCCGCATTTCTTTGGTAATATATATTTCTTTCTATGGTTTTTAGGTGCTGTAAACACATGTCTAAAGTCTCTACATCAAAAGTTACAGAGTTTGAAGTCTAGCGGTAAGATAGTTATGAGGAATTAAGTATCACTACATGCTTTGATAGTGAGAGTGTCAGTGTTTTGATAGTCTACATTTTGTCACATGTTAATATTATGCTCTGCTATTCTAAGGATAAACTAAGGGATTCCTAAAGAGTTTTTGTTATGAATTTAAGGATGTTTTGATATCTGCACTAAAAGTTATGATCTGACAGTTGGACTGAACCTGTAATAATCTATGCATAAGGCTGACCTGATACTTTGATCTATGTGTAGTAGAATATATTGATTGGAATCATATTCTAAGTGATTCCATAGTTGGAGAAGACATATGAGAATGTGTTTTAAGTATTTTTTGGTTTGAAAAGTATTTTGGTGAATGCTTTAGGCTGACAAGCCACACATTGTATAACTACACATTTCATCCTAGCAGGCCGACCTAATTTAAAGTTTGTAAGTGTTGTAGATATACATATGAGATTCACTATGGTGTTTGATGTGTGTGATGTGACTGTGTGTAGTGTGAAATGTATGAAGTTTTGTGATCCGATCAGTGCGACAAGTGTTTGAGAAGAAGTTTTATGAAGAGTAGAATAGTGTGATAGAGTAGTAAAAATGAATAGTTTTGAGACAATATTTTGAGCTACATTGGAGCTGTATCCATGCATTTGTAGATGCAATTATAGTAGTTCATTGGTGGTGAGCCACCCTTCTATGCCTTTCTTTCTTATGGCAGTGAGCCTATTTTGCAATGAGCATTTCTTTAGATAATGAGTCCTTAGGGAAGTGAGCCTCTTTGTAATTAAGTATTGATACTACATAACATATTATGATCTAACACTCACCATGGTTTTTCCCTTTTTGGGTTTTCCATGTAAAAATCCTGGTGTTCATGTGTTATGGTTTATGGTTGTGCTTTCTATGTTTTATTTTCTTTAATGTTATGAAATGTGTCAAAAGGATTAATAGTTTAATAAGTGAATGGTTTAATAGAATACTGATTCACCCCCCTCTTAGTATTCTAGGTGTTTAGCAATTTGTATCAAAGCTTGGTTCCTTGGATGAAGTCTAGCAGCTTGAGGAAGATCTTGGAAATTGAACACATCGAAGCTAGAAGGTATCCTACTCCTTTGGAAGAAATTAATTCAATCAAAATCATAGAAGAAGAGTGCATGTTTGTCAATAATGAAGATCTCAAAGTTGCTCTTGAAGACCTTGAAAGGAGTAAAAAAGAAAATTGGGATCTGAAGAAAAATAGCAAGGAAGTAGATGAGTGCATCAAGAAGTTGAGGGAGCAAGTTAAGAGGTTCAAAGAAAAACATAAGGAAGTTAGTGAACAATTGAGATCATCAAATGAAATCTTGGATGACCTAAAAGTGCAAATTGAAGAAAAGGAAAAAGCTAAAGAAAATCTAAATCTAATTGTGAAAGACAAATCTGAAGAATGTGTAAAACTTGAAAAGGAAGTTGTGAATCTAAAGTCAGACTTGGAGAAGGCAAAGAGTTATGAAGAAAAATTTAAGATAAGTTCTACAAAACTTGATGAGATGCTTGATAGCTAGAAGAACCCTGAAGATAAAGAAGGCTTAGGATTTGAGAAAGGTGAAAGATCTAAAACTGGTCAAGAGATGAATGTTGAGAACAAGAAGAACAAAGACAAGCATATCCAGAATCAAAGGAATGGACCTAGAAAACCACCGATTAGGTAACCAAATGCTCAAAGGTATCCATATTTCGATGGTTATTGTTATTCTTGAAATAAGTTTGGTCATAAAGCTACTCAATGTAGGAGCAAAGTGAATCCAAATGTTTCATCTTTCTCTAGTCAGTGCTTTACATGCAAGATTTGGTCATAGAGCTAGTGACTGTAGAAGTTAGATAAGGAATGGCTATAACAATGGAAGGAATGCTCAATCTTTCAATGGTAACTACTTTACATGCAATAGTTTTGGACATAAGGCTAACCAATGCAGATCCAAAGTGAATGAAAGGAACAACAGTTAGAGGAATGTTGTGTGCTACAATTACAATAGGCTTGGACATATTGCGAAGTTTTGCAGAAGTAGGAATATGAAGAAGGATAGTCTCGTAGAAAGGAAGAAACTAGTGCAAAAGGTTGATCTGGTAGAAACCAAAAAGGAGATGAATAAGATATGGATCAAGAAGCATGTTATTGAAGAAAAGAATATGTATGCGCTAGACTTTGGTGCAGAAACTTCCTTTGAGAAGTGAGTTGAGAGCTTTGGCTTAGGGGGAGATTTAATGAAAAATCATATTCCCTTAGCTAGAGAAGTGGTGCTAACATCCAGTACAAAGATATGAGTTGAAGAATAGTATATCAGATCTTTTCAATAAAATTCCAACAAAAAAGAACCTAATGCGGAAGATTGTAGAGCAATTTGGATCTATTGTAAGTGGCAAAGAAAGTGTTTAACAATTTTTTGGAAACAAACATTTATGGTGGTTAGGTTTTGATGGAAAGAGGTTATAAGGAAATTTATTTGAAGAAAAATCATACTACATTCAAATTCTCAAGTGACCAATGAGATCAGAGCAATGAAGTAAAGGCAACATCAAAAGCATTCAGCATGATCAAAACCTAACTAGAAATGAAGAACAAGGTATTTACAATCATCACTCTTTCAAAGTTTTTGTTGAATTGAAAAGTTGTCTGCTGTAGAAGTTTTTGAGGTAACTGATAGGCCCTGACCTAAATTCAAGAAGAATCCATTTAAGTCTGTAAAAATAGACCTTGAAGGTGCATTTTTGGAGGTGCTCTATGGTGTAATGGACAATGAGGATATTAGGGCATACATTCATGCAAATTTGGAAGAATATGATCATGTAAAATTAGGGTAAGTTTAGTTGGATGAATTGTTGGGTTACAAGTTTGAATTGAAAGAATAATATAGTGCTCTACATGAGAAGAAATTGGACACATGGATCGATTTTCCCATTTTCTCTAAAGATGCTTGGGTTAGGTACACCCTAAGTAGAATTCATGATAAATTCTTTTGGTTAGATGTGCCACATATGATAACCAAGGATGCCATTAAGATAGTTATAGGTCTGTACTCCACCAAAATAGTTTTTATGCTCAAATCTATGAAAAATGACACTGTGATGAAATTAACTAGTGCTAATTTTCACAAGAGAGCATTAACTGTCATTGATATAGAAGATCCGATAGTGAAATTTGCTTCAATGGTTATTTGATACAAGGTGTATTTCTCTAGCAAGAACTTTGTTTAAGCTAGTGCCATCTTCATTGCATATGAGATGGTGAAGAATAATGTTGATTATGATTTGTGTGAGTTGCTCTGGCAATAGTTGATGGGGAAATTGAAAAGGACCAAAGACACCAAGTACCCATTCAAGTATGGTAATCTTATTATTTGTTTGCCATTCTACTTCTTGAAGGAGTTTCCAAGTATGAGCAATATTGTGTGGTTAAATCATAGCCCTGTAGTAGTACAAATCAGGAACCATTTACAAAGGATTGGAGATGAAAGTGCTCAAAGTGCATCTTTGTGGGGATACTTCAAAGTATTCCAAAAGAAAATGCAAGCTAGGGTTGGAATTCCTAGAAGAGTAGTGGAGAAATATGAAAATGATGTTGTTTTCATGGTGAATAAGAATGAGTATCTTATGGAGGCAGTGGAACCAAGGACAATATGGATCCCAACAATGGCATATAAGGTCATAGAGGACATTTTGACTGGCTTATTAGATTTGATGTTGAGGAAACCAAAGGATCAATCAAATGAAAGGTTTAGGACTTTTGAAGAAAAGTATCTCAAAGTTCACTTGGAACAAAAACAATAAAAAACGCAAAGAAGAGTAAGAAAATGGGTAGAAGATTATGTTATGAGCAATGGTTTCACAAAAGAACAAATAGATCAAGTCAAAGCTGAGGCTCAAGCTTCTCAAGTTGTAAAGGCTTTAGAGAAGCATGAAGAAAAGACTGAATAGGTAAAGTCTACTCCAAGGACAAGAAGGACAAGAAGAGCCTCCTCTTCTAGTGCAAGTACTTCTAAGACCTCCAAACCCATTCTTACAGTTGATGTGGAAAAAGAAACTACTGAAAGAACAGAACGTGTAGTGGGAAAGAAGAAGGACAAACGAGTGAAAAGGAAGGCCACCGATAGAATGTATGTGAGCCATGGTGGTGGTGGTGGTGAAGAAGAAGAGGGAAACAAAATTTGATGAAGATATTAATTCTAAAAGAGAAAAAAATGATGAAGCCACTTCTAGTAAGAAAGCAAAGCCCTCTAGAAAAGAAAAAGAACATTGAATCTAAGTTGAATGAAGCCACCATGACTTTAGAAGCCACAATAAATGCAGTGGCTATGCATGACAACTTGAAGCCAATTGTTGATATGTATGATTAGAGATCTGGTGTAGATAAGGCTACAATTGAGGTAGCTGTGGTAAGGTTTCTTGACATATTTAATAAGCCATTGATTGAAGTTGTAAATGACTTACTGGACATCCTAGCTAGTATCCTTACAACAAGAAAAGAAGGGGCTATGGCTAAAGATGCTGAGTTGATGGAATCTATTTTGATGAAACTCTGTCCAAGTGTCACTGGTGAAAATAAAGTCAAGGTCACTCAGAGGATTAATGAAGAATTTAGAACCAAAAGTAGAGTGAACACCTTAATGGCTAGAAATAACAAAAAAATGAAGGAATTTAAGAAAGAGATTAAGGAGAAAGTTCTAATGGTGCTTAAAGAACTTCACATCCCAACTAAAGTTCACATAGTTGAAGGAGAACTAAATACTAAAGATGGCAATTCTAATGCAGTTCTAGATGTAAATGAAGAGCAAAGTATAGATCAAAGTACAATTGCTCCTCCAAAAAACTCTGGGAAAGATGAAGAAATGAAAGAGTCTGCAGAAGAAAAGAACACTAAGGAAACAAGAGTGACATCTAAGGAAAGAGTCTCTGAAGAACAAGATGAGCAAAGAGAAGAAACCAATGAAAAAATGATTGATGATTTAGCTCCAGAAATAGGGGGTAATGAATAAGAGTTTATTCAAGAAGATCCTCCAGAGAGTCATGATGTTGAAGTGCCTGTTGGTGAAGGTAAAAGAGACACTGTTGGAGAAGATTCACTTGACTTTTTATGAGAGTTTTCTGAAGAGAAGAAAGAAACTCAGATTTTGTTTACACCTGATTTACTACAAGGACTAATAAACTTGGCTATAATGTACCCATTGTAAAAATTGAAGCTTGGGACAATTTTTCAAGCCACGACCCAAGAGGAAATTTTGAAGTCTCATATGGAAGACAATGAGCAAATTGGAGAAGTAATGTCAATTTTTTAGAAGATTATGCCTGGTGTAAAGAGAGACACATCCTTGACTCCCATGGTACAAATGAAGAAGCTCATGGAGTCAGTCGATTCTCATTTTGAGTCCTTTGAACAAGAAACAAACAAAAAGGTAAGGGTTGAGATTGATAGCAAGAGGTTAGTGGAACTTAACGATAAATACTCCAAAGACAAAATTTTGTTAGATAAGAGTATAGAATATGTATAGACGACCATAAAAGAAGCTAATGGGATTTATCAATTTTGTCTAACATGGAATGAGAAAACTAAAGAGCTAAAAGAAAAGATAGATGGATGGGAAGCCTAGTTAATTAAGATTTCTAGGACATATGATCCTGCAAAAGATGCTATTGGAAATCAAAGGGCAAAATTTGAAACAATCCATTCTATCATAAATAAGTTGTAGGCCTAAAAGGAGGTCATAAAACACAAAATGAGTCAGCTCTAGGAAATTGTAAGTTTTAAGATTGTGTCCATGACTAGACTTGTAGTAGTAGTTGATCAAACAAGGAAAATCATTGAGGCCCCTACTATTGTTAAGAAAGTAGAAGAGTTGGTGTCCCAAATTAATGGGCACATACAAGTTTTGAGCCATGCCAAGGCTAGATGGGATGAAGATGCAATGCAACTAAAGAAGATCTATAAAGATATTCTCCCTATAAGCCAGTAAGTCATTTGATTTCACATGTATATATCTAGATAGTACAAACATTTTTGAAGTTTTGGTATACATAGAAATCTATTACTTATACATATACATTTGTCTTTGATGCCAAAGGGGGAAAGTGAATCATGTGGAAAACATAAAAGAAAAAATAACAAAAAAACAAAGGGGGAGAGAAACATGTAGTTAGGGGGAGAAGTGTACAAAGAGTAAGTGGGAGCAGTGTGATGGTTTTTCACATTATGTGTTGTCACCAATGCCAAAGGGGGAGATTGCTAGCAACTTGGCAAAAATCATTGATGAAAACACTACCGGTATGTTGAGGGTTGGCTGAGCATGATGTTTGAGTGGTGTTGTCATTGATGGAAACAAGAAAGAAACAAGGATTCAACAAGGTTGCAACGAGATTTCTAGTTTGGCAAGAAGACTCAAGGATTTTAGTTGTGTTGACAAAGTACTGAGATGACTATAGAGAGACAGTGATATGATCAACATTGGTCCGTAGTTGAAGATCTTATCTTGTAGTTTTGCTAAGATATTACTAATCCTTAGATGATCTCAAATCTAAAGTTTCATCTTCTAATCATCTCCAGAAATATAGTTTCAAGAAGCATAAGTCTTAGTAGAGAATAGTTTAAATAGTATAAAATGTCAGCTTGATTTGGTCCGCATTTCTCAAGTAATAGATTTTTCTTTTTGTGGTTTTGAGGTGTTGTAAACACATGTCTGAAGTCACTAAATCCAATGTTGTAGATTTTGAAGTCCACTAGTAAGATAGTTATGAGGACATAATTATTGCTACATGCTTTAACAGTGACAAAGTCTATGTTCTGATAGTCCACATTTTTCTGCATGTTAATATTATACTCTGTGGTCTTGAGAATAGGCTTGGAGATGCCTAAAGAGTCTTAGTTATGAATTTGAGGATGTTTTGAGATCTACACTAAAAGTTATGATTTGATAGTTAGATTGAACCTGTGATAATATATGCATAAGGCTAACCTGATACTTTGATATGTGTGTAGTAAAATTTATTGATTGGAATCATATTATAAGTGATTCCATAGTTGGAACTAACATATGAGAATGTGTTTCAAGTATTTTTTTGGCCCGTAAAGTATTTTGGTGAATGCTTTAGGACAACAAGCTACATGTTGTATAAATACACATTTTATCCTAGTAGGCTGACCTAATTTGAAGTTTGTAAGTGTTGTGGATATAAACGAGATTCAGTTTGGTGTTTGATGTGTGTGATACAAATGTGTGTGAGTATGTGTGAGATGTATGAACTTTTGTGATCTGATCAGTGCCACAAGTGTTTGAGAAGAAGTTTTATGTACAACAAAGTAGTGTGACAGAGCAATAAAAAATAAAGAGTTTTGAGATAGTATTCTAAGCTACATTGGAGTTGTATCTATGCATTTGCAGATGCAATTATAGCATTTCATTTTGGTAGTGAGCCACCCTTCTATCTCTTTCTTTCTTATGGCAGTGAGTTTTTTTTGCAATGAGCATTTATTTGGACAGTGAGTCCTTAGAATAGTGAGCCCTGGCCAGTGAGCTTCATTGTAATTTCGTATTGATACTACATAATATATTGTGAGCTAACACTCACCGTGGTTTTTCCCTTTTGGGGTTTTCCATGTAAAAATCTTAGTATTCACATGTTATGGTTTATGGTTATGCTTTCTATGTTTACTTTGCTTTACTATTATTGAATGTGGCAAAAGGATTAATAGTTTAATAAGTGAATGGTTTAATAGAACACTAATTCACCCCTCCCTCTTAGTATTCTAGGTGTTCAACAATGTGTAATTCTTTTTTTTTCAAAACTATGTGTTTCTAGACAATGCAATAAATGTAGTAAACTTTCATTTTTAGGAGAATGCATGCATGAAAGTAGTTCGCATGATTTTGGACAACAAGTAGTGGATGTGAAGAGGTTAAAAATGTTTAATGTCCATTAAAGGATGGAAAAACTTGAAAATGTTGTGTGTTAGTCACAAAACAAAGCAGCGTACATGCATTCATCATAGAGTTTAAGAATAAGATTATGTGTAAATATGTGAAGCACTCTCAACTCAGTGCCCCGATGAACAATTTTGTAGATTGTTGGTAAACAAATTTGTCACCTAACTATAAATATATATTTTCCCAAGAAAGCAACAAATGTACCAATAGTTGAGTCAATTATAATTCTGATTTTATAATTGCTCTCTGAATTTGAAAAGGAGAAGTTTCCTTTGTAAAACAAACCTAACTAAACTAGATGTGCTTTTGACTTGAAAGAGGAAAATGAGTTTTTCCCAATATATGAACAAAACATTGATAATGAAAATTCAAAAGTAGATTACAGATAGAAGATCAACTAGTCTTTCTAAACATAGGAATAGAAGACAACCAATGATAACGATAAATAATTTTTAAGGAAACCACCAACATATCAGACACTGACATACGACAGAAGACACAGTTGATGATGAAAAAATTTAAATTCAAGCAGGTTGTCAAATATTTATGCAACACAGATGAAAATTTTTCTTTACTATCTAAAGATATTAAAAATCCAACATAAATGCAGCATCCATGATAAACAAAATAAGATGATATAAAGCCCACAATTCTTTTGTATTATAGTTAATAAAATCTAAAGCTCAAATTCTTCCATGAAAGATTTCTATCCCTGTACAAAAATTGTTTCCCTTACTTATAAAACCAACAAGCCCTTTCACCCAAAAGAAAAAAGAAGAAGCTCCTCTTCTCCAAATAAAAATATTTAGTTGTCACTTTTGAAATTGATCTTGCATGTAATGGTTTCTTGAAAATAAAGTCTTCAAAATAAACTTTACAAAATATTTTAAATAATAACAAAGTTTACTCATAGTTCATGAAGTAACTATCAATAAAATAAACAACAACAAGCTACATGGGTGCATCATCCACTTTTTCATCTTCTCCCTTTTTCCCTTCTTGATTTTATTTCTCTGCTAGATAATCTATTTCTCTAACAAGTGTATTTGTGTCTATTGGATTCATTTTTTCCTTGTAGCTTCTAAACCTATTTATCGCTGGGCCAACTGCTTTACCATTGGGAACTATGATGATACTTAGCCTGGGTTTCCACATAGAAACCGTATCCTTTGGTTCCTCCAATTTTCTACAAAAAATAGTGATCTCATTTTTGAAAGATATGAGGAAGGATGATAGATGATAGAGATTTTCCATAGTGCCACCATTGATGGTGTCTTTATTACCCAACTCCTTTGTTATCAACTTTTTTGAATTTTACCTTAACTGAATTGACATCGACTAAGTCTTCCTCTTTCTCATCCATAATGTTAATCTCCAAGGCCATGCAATTAGATTTGAGATCTGATACTATCAAATTATATGTAACTAGTGCCTTATTCAATTTAGTTAGGAACTACTTTAACTACGAGTCTCCATTCTACCGCATGAAACCATTTAGCTGTTTCATTTTCTTTGGGTTTGCTAAACATATTTTCTAACACAAGGGCACTGGTATCTACTTTATTTATTTCTTGTAGATCCCTTACTGCAATCATAAGCAAAGACTCATCTTTCTTTACAATTTGAATATATGAAGTCACCTCTTTCCTTTTGCTTATGATATTCATGTACAAAGACATAACCTCTTCAATATAAATTAAACCATCAATGAGTAATTTTTCAATCCATTCCTCTGTAGCCTTCCCAAATGTTAGATATTTATCAATTTGATCAAACACCTCATGGGAAATCCCTTTGTATGCATCCAAATTGAAATATTTGAAGGCTGGGATGAAGTATCCACAATTGAATTAATCTAAGATGTGCTATGTATGAAAAAGAAGAATAATGACAAGTAGCATGCACACTAGATCAAATGCTCTTCCACAATAACATTCAAGGACAAGACCAAGCCAAATCAATAATAAATAAAGGTGGAATTAGCTCCAAATCTTGTACTCAAGGGTGCTATAGAAAGAATAGATTTAATCAAGCCTTTTTATCAAACCCTATGTCAATAATGCACCCAACCCTAGTTCTATGATGATCTGATTATAATAGAATATGTACAACAAATCCCTAGAAACCAATTGCATAGGGAGAATCAAGAAGATGTCTAAACCTGTGGCCCAAAAGTAGAGATGTCAGAGGACTATTTTGTGACTACCCAAGTATTGAAAGGTTGAATCTTTAGAAGCTATAAATTAGAGAAGTACTATAGAGACTTCCTTAATGCCCGATCTAGAGTTAGCAGGGGCAGAAAGTTTGAGGCACCACTTCCCAAGTCTTGTACAAAGGAATATTCTTGAATTGCTATCAGATACTAAAACCTTGATCCCTTCTTAGTTTTCCTATATCTTCATATCTCTCAGATTTTGCATTTCTAACCTGCACACAAGAAGGAGAGAAGGGGTTTGAGGGTTATGGTGTTTAGGGACTTGTCTCAGTCAAATCCTGGGATAGCATTCAAGCTTCCCAACACCAAGATAGAGTGCGCTTCTAGGGTAAAGGCTAAACACAATATCAATATGATGAATCAAATGATGATGAACAATAATGATATCACCTATGTGATGAAACCCTTAGGAGGATGAAAGCTCTTCAAATCATAAGGAGAGATAGATGATAACTTCAAACCTACAACAACACACATAATGACAACACAATTTTTCTCTTTACTCTAATGCTTAAGGTTAGCTATCTCTATCTATGTTCATAATGAATTATAAAACACACTTATATATGCTTTCCTGCAAACATTCATCAAATTAAACCAAAAGAGCCAACAAGTAGAAACCTCTTTAAAGGTCCTAAGTTGACATGCAATTAAATTTTCCCAGACCAATGAGGGAAGACTTGGGTGGTGGTACCTGATGAGGCATAAACAACCTCATTTATTTGATGGAATAAATAACCTTTTTTGCATGCCCCAATTCCCTAGCCTTGCCAATTTATTTGTTTTTATGAGAAATATTTATCTATTTTTAATAAAATGATGTACAAATATTTATTTCCTAGATTGATTGAAATTAGATTTTGAATGTTGATATAATGGCATGTAGATTTGGCTAATTGTGCAGGTTTAAGGCATTGCCTATAAGAGAAGTGGACTTCATATAGTTGAGGTCGAGTGCGTCAGAAGTTGAGGGCACCAGAAATTTTAGGTGTGCATTAATTGAAGTCTCTTTTTAAGTTCTGTTATTCATGTTTGTTACCCAAAGACATTATGGCTCCATTGGGAGCCCTCTTTATGTTTTAAAAGACATCAGTAGTTAAGATTCTATTTTTTTAGTTATAAGACTTCTTCAAATAACATTTTCCCACCATCTAAAATTTAGGAGTTTGAATGTACTTTAGTTTTAATCTGTTGCTCAAACCATGGATACAAATATCATACTATGGATGGATGAAAATAAATCCCTTAGCTTTTGAAAATAATTAGAGTTGTGTACTACAATTTTCTCCATGAATGCGAATGGTGTTGTTCTGAGTAATTTCTTTTGAAATATAAAAATCTGAATAGAGTTACCATGTTGCTGTGGAAATGATTGAATGTGAACTGACTTAAAGACAAATTTATCCTAAGAGTTGGCCACTCGTGGGATTGTAGAATAGATAAGTACTTTAATTTATGTTGATGTTTCATTCAGCTGAAGTAATTTTATGTTTAGTTTTTTTGTTGTGAACCTCCAGGGTGTGTTGTTTAAATTTTTTTACAGCATTTGCTTTAATTAAACTATTGTTTTAGAACCCTTGGTGTTGTTAAATTTTTTTGGCACATCTACCTTAGTTAAACTACTATTTACTGATAGTTAGAAGTTAGAATGTTTTGTGCTGTATAGAATTTCTCATTGTTCAAAATCAGAGTAAAGTTGTATTTGTGAATTTCTAGTGTAGAGTTTACATGCTTTCTAGTGTAGAGTTTACATGCTTGCTAGTATAGAGTTTTCATGCTTTTTAGTATAAAATTCAAATGCTTTATGTAGAAGGATATAACTGTTGTTTCATTGCATATGTTGTTTCAATCTTTTAAATGAACTAGAAAATTGTTTCTTAATGAGATATCCAAATACCCTATTGCATACAACCTCAGACTCTACCCCAATTGATAAACTGGTATTTTTCAACTAAAGTGTTAGGAGATCATGATACCTTGTCACTTTTTGGAGACATGTGATTCTTTTCTAAGTGTTATTAGGCAAATGCTTGGAAATCTCTTGCAATAAATAGCCAAAAATTATCACAAACCTCTCTTTCTACATGGTCAAGAAAGGAGGTTGACATGGAAGATTTTTACCAAAACCTCCCCAATAGTAATTCCAACCATAAATAGGGAGGAAGAAGTCTCAGTTGAAGAACTAAACTACGAATTGATCAAGTAGGATAAACCTGAGACCTCCCAAAATACTCCAAAAGTTTTTCTAGCTAACCCAATCTTTGAGGAGATAGTCATTCAGTCAATCAACCTAGTCTTCGAGAAAGAGAACATTCCTTTTGATATTATGGCTGATAATATCCATAATGATGATATCTTGAGAAGACCAGGAGCATGAACCTTTACCTACCCTATTTCTCTCAACAAAGACAATGATGCACCAATGAAAAACATTTCACCATCCATCTTGCTGAATTTCAAGGGACTTTCTTCTAAAGATCCTAACTAGTTCCTCTTTGAGTTCAAAGTCTTGTGTCAAACACATGACTACAAGAACGATAACTAGAAACTTAAACTTTTTCCCTCCACTCTGAGAGACATTATAATGCATTTGTTCATGGGACTAGTTTTTGGGTCAATAACTACATGGGATGAAATGGAAACAATCTTTTTAGACAAGTACCAAAGTTATTGTAGAGTTAGTGAGAGGAAAGATGGTTGCTCAAAGTAAGACAAAAAGAAGATGAGAGCCTCGAAGATTACCTTGATAGGTTTATCTTTCTAACCAAACGATGTGGTGAAGAAGCCATAAGTCTGGAGATTCTATAGACTATATTTTTCAAAGGACTTGATTGAGATGCTAGGAGGAGCTTATATTTAATGGGAAAGGAAGATGTGTCCCAACTTGAACTAGGTGATATCTTTGAGTTATGTGGTAATTTTTCTCATACTCAAGGAGGTATTTGAAAATCTAGCCTTTTAAGGGGTTCAAATGAAATAGGTAAACTATGAGAGGAAATAGCAAATCTAAAGACTGACATTCTTGTTCAGTTGAACACTACTTTGGATGGAATACAGGCCAAAACATGTAATCCTAAGATTTTATCCATCTATTGTCCAAGGTGTCGAAACAAACATCTATTAAAAGAATGTCCTTTGGATAAGGTTGACAATTGCCAAATATGTGAAAAGAGTCATGCCACTGATCAATCTGAGATCCTAAATGCAATCAAGAATTCTAAAAAATGACCATCTCACACTGAGGAGGAAACTAATTTCATGGGCCAAAGACCTAGAGGAAATTTCTCCTATGGTAAAAACTCCAATCCCACATGGCGACCTCCAAACACTTGGAACAATACACAATGGATAGCTCCTTGGCTTCAGTACCACCTGGTTGGGGATCTTACCCACCTTGGGGACCACTTAAATGGATGAACCAAGCTTGGGGAAATCCCCAATGGCAAAATCAGGAATGGCACCCTCATAATCAATCCCCATAATGGAACCAACTACCAAATCAATTCTATAATGGTCTAAGACGAATGCCAAATCTACAACAGAACCTTCTAATGGTTCCTCAAAACCCTCAGCATAAAGAAACAAGTTAATCAACCACAATTACTAGCACAATCTATTCCTAATCCAAAGAACACATGTCAAAATGCCCCATTATATGATGTTGATCAGGAGAATAGGGTAGGGGTCAATGTTATATGTTGTGGAAACCTTCAATTGAGGTCAAGAAAAACACTTAATCAACCTACCATTGTTGAAGTTACAGAAGACCTAGATGAGGAACTTAACATAGAACTAGAGACTCTTCTTGTACCTACTAAGCGTGACCCAAAAAAAATTAGGAGAAATTATCCCCAACACAATCTTGAGCAACTCCACCACCTACCATAGAACCATCTCAAGAGAAAGTTGCTAAGAAACCATCAACTACTCCAGAGAAGGATCCTATACTAAGGAAGAAAACTCAGGCACCTTTTTTAGAATGTCTCAAAGTAAATGTTCATAGGAACCCACCGTAAGTATCATTGTCTAATGAAACTTCTCTTATACAAGAAATTAAACAACTCCATATTGAGATTCCCTTGTTACAATCGATTAAAGAAATTCCCAAACTAAACCAGCTAGTTCAACAGTTGTGCATTAAAACACCAGGAAGGAAACTAAAATAGATTAATACGGTGCACATCAATGGATATCTAGGTAACCTTTTAGCTAGAAAAACCTTAACCCCACAATATGGTGACCCAGGTAGTCCACTTATAATAGTAACAATTAATGAGGTAGCAATACCTAATGCATTGGTGGACTTGGGAGCAACCATTACCGTTATGATAGTGGATGTTATGGAAAAAAATGGACTTGTTGATTTACGCCCTACAACTACCATATTACAAATGGAAAATTAGGCATAGCCATTCCCAAAGGTGTCTGATAAAATGTCCCTATCAAGGTTGACAATTGGGAATGTCCAATAGACATCCAAATCCTCCAGTCCCTCACACCCAAAGATAATTACTTGGTAATATTGAGTAGGCTATGGTTAGATACAATTGTAGCCAAGATTGACTACAAAGTAGGAGGAATGATCATTTCACATGGTCCCAATAGAAAACATTTAAACCTATATCCCCTGCTCAACCTACAGAACATAACCATGTTTGGGTTGATGAATCAGATGAATTTGACCAACAAGAGTATCTAGATTCAATCGCTATAGTGGTTATTAAACAACATGGTAAAGAATTGGAAGATGAATTAGAAAACATCCAAGATCTTTGCATAGACTTAGGTGATGAAGAGATTTTAGAAGTGGAAGAAATTTTGGGACATCCAATCCACATTGATGACAAAGAATGTGGTCATACCAACTTCACAACTCAACCTTGTCCCCTGCCAAATATGATTTTGAAAACAAATCACTTCATCAAAGATATTTCCAAACTCCATTGAACCATACCACATAGTTGTCCTCTCAACACTTTAACAAAGGAAGTTCACACTGTCACCTCTAATTACCCTAGAACCAATGCTATCATGTTATTATTGGGAAAGACTTTAAATATCAATAGTTGGTTGATAGCATCTGATGAGCTCAAACAATTCGATGTTTTAATGAATAGGTCCAAAGCTTTTGTTTGGGACTATACAGATATGAGAGGAATTCACCCAAGTGTTTCTACCCACCACATCTATACTGTAGACATTAGACCGGTCCATCAACCACAACAAAGACTCAATCCTACTCTCAAAGATATTGTCAAAACTGAAACTGAGAGAATTTTAAAAGTAGGATTTACCTATCCTTTCTCAGACAACAGATGGGTTTTACCTTTGGTAGTAGTTCCAAAGAAAAATGGGAAATGGAGAGTGTGTGTTGACTATCGAGAGCTCAACAAAGCAACCTATAGATATTATTTTCCACTACCCTTCATAGATCAAGGTTTGGATAATCTAGCAAGAAGGAAGCATTTTTCATTTCTAGATGGGTTTAGTGGATATAACCAAATACAAGTGGTAGTGGAGGACCAGGAAAAAACTACTTTCACCTATCCTTGGGGAACATTCACATATCAGGTTCTTCCCTTTGGGCTCTGTAATCATCCTGCCACATTCCAAGGAGCTATTTTGGCTATCTTTGCTGAACTTATAAATGACTGTGTAGAAGTCTATATGAATGAATTCACAGTCTATGATTCCACTTTTGATGAAGGACTCAAAAATCTAGATAGAGTATTGCAACGATGTGAAGATCATCAACTATCGCTAAGCCATCAGAAGTGTATAATAATGGTAGAACAAGGTATAGTACTTGGACATGATATCTCAACTGATGGGATAAAGGTTGACCCTAAGAAGATTGAATTCATACAACAGCTAGAAACCCCAAAGAATCAAAGTGATGTTAGAAGTTTCTCAGGACATGCTGGTTATTACTGGAGGTTCATAGAAAACTTTAGTAAGATTGTAGCTCCCATGTTCTCTCTTCTCTAGAAAGATGTGGATTTGCCTAGACATAGGAATGTCCAAAATTCTTTGACATTATTAAAGCAAAACTTATCTTAGTTTTAGAACTATGAGGACCTAACTGGAAACTTCCCTTCCATATTTATGTTGATGCTTCCAATGATGCTATTGTAGTAGTGTTAGATCATGAAGATGAGAATGGAAGGAAGTATGCTATATATTTCATCAGTAAAAACTTGAGACCCACTAAATGGAATTACACCACCACAGAGAAAGAATTGCTATTAATACTTCATGAAATAAACAAATTCTAGCATTACATTATATGATACAAAGTGACTGTGTTCACAGACCATTCATCTATCAAATACGTGATGAAAAAACTTGCAGTGAATGGAAGAATAATCAAATGGTTATTACTTCTCCAAGAATTTAATGTGACCATAATGGATATGTTAGATCTAAGGCACACAACTGAGAGGGGGGGTGAATCAGTTGTACAAAAACTTTGCTTCTACTTCAAGCACTTGATTTTTCTTGTTAATTAATAGCATATCAATTAATCATTCATGAAAGCACAAAACATAAACACTGGAGCAGATAATCATCAACACATTAGACACCAAGATTTTTGACGTGGAAAATTTGGTTAAGGGAAAAACCACGGGGTGATTAACCCAAGGATTATTCTCTGTTAGAAGAATAAGAAAAAATAAATGGCACATGTCAGTCAGGGCTCACTGCCCGAGCACACTGCTCACAAAGAGGCACACTGCCTACAAGAGACACACTGTCTACAAGATCATAAGTATCACAACCTTGAACTGGAGAATGACATCTTCACCATGTCTGGATCAGCTCCATTTAAGCTCGAGACACACCTACTCTGCCTTTCACTCTTTCACTATACCACAATCGTTTGCTCCACAACACACACTGAAATGAATTCACAAACCTTTATTTATACAAGACATCGACTTAGGAACAATCATCTAAGTCAAAAATCAACCATAAGAACATTTGCAAGATGAATAACACATCCGGTCAGCCACCACAAGAATATTCACAAGATGAACAACTCATCCGATCGGCTAGTCTGAACAAGAACTTCATCTAAAAGAATATCTTCAATTCCAAGCTCTACCACCAATGCAGATCAACAACACAACCTCAAGATGATCCAAGAACCTTCACAAGCTTGCTTGAATGACCAGGTACATCCCCACTTCTTCTACTCATTGGAATCTCTTCTCTTCCTCATCCAGAACTTTAAGAACACGATCTATCACCAATATCATACTGCAAGAGGTGCTTTTGGACCTCCAAACCACGTACCAATAGAGATAACACATTACAAGGAGATCCCAAACACTCTGTCCAATCCATAGAATAGGACAATGCACTTCTGGATCTCACTGGACCCTTTTGTAACACTCTGTCACTCCGGAGCGTCTTCCCAGAACTAGTTCTACTTGATCAATCACAACTTTTTGATGTCTGCATGCGGACCTCTGAAATCTTAGCGAGATCATCTCAAGACTCATATCTACAAACCCTTTAATCCATATCCTCTGATTCTCAACCTATTGAGTACTTTTTCCTTCTTCTCATCACTATTCTTCACTATTCCTGATTGAGACTAATTTTCTCAATATCCTCAGCACACAGCTCATCCAATCCTTCTTGTCAATTCAATATGAGTATATTGACATCAATGAAAACATTGATTAACCTCATACTTGCAACAATCTACCCCTTTGTCATTGATGGCAACATATGGTGTGAAAAACCATCAAGACAAGATCTTCTCCTTTCTGTCATAGCTCCCCCTATCAGCAACAACTCTTCACATGTCTTCTCTTCCTTTACTGCTTCCCCTTTGATCATCAACCACTTATTTTTCACATGTCTTCTCTCCCCCTTTGACATCAATGGCAAAGGGCTCATACTTGCAATTCTAACACATCAGAATCATACTAGCTGCTCCCCCTTAGTAGCAGCTCCTCATCATCAATCCGGATCACAAGATATGATTGTGATACCCACTAGATTGATGCACATCAGTGCATCCTAGTTCATCACTGGAGGGGCCATGACCCCTAACTTCCTCCTGAGATACTCAAAAAAGTCCTTGGGAAGAGGTTTAGTAAAGATATCTGTTATCTGATCCTTGGAAGGTATATACTCCAATCTGACTTCATCCTTGTTCACTTGTTCTCTTAGAAAGTGAAACTTGATAGATATGTGCTTAGTCTTAGAATGCAATACCGGATTCTTAGAAATATTAATTGCACTTGAATTATCATAGAAAATTGTGATAGGCTCCTCATATTCAACTTTAATGTCTCTAAGCATCTGCTTCATCCATAAAATCTGAGTGCAACTACCTACTGCTATAATGTATTCTGCTTCAGTTGTAGATAGAGATATTGCTTCTTATTTTTTGCTTAGCCAAGAAACCAATCTTTTTCCCAAAAAGAAAGCTCCTTCACTTGTACTCTTCCTATCATCCACATCTCCTGCCCAATCTGCATCTGTGTATGCATGAAGAGAGAAATCCTGATCTCTAGGATACATAGACCATATTCAACCGTTCCTTTCAAGTACCTAAAAATTCTTTTGATTGCCATGACATGAGATTCTCTGGGATCAGCTTGAAATCTTGCCACAAGACCAACAGCCTACATTATATCTGGTCTAGTCTGAGTGAGATACAATAGTCCTCCAATCATTGATCTGTACTTGGTCTGATCTATCTTAGGAGAGTCATCATCTTTGCTCAACTTACATCTGGTTGCCATACGAGTGTTCATTGGCTTTGAATCTTCCATTCTGAATTTCCTCAACAATTCTTTTGCATATTTGGTCTGACAGATAAAGATGCCTTTCTTTGTCTGAGTAATTTGCAGACCCAAGAAGAAATTCATTTCACCAAGCATTGACATTTCAAACTCACTTTTCATTTGATTTGCAAAAGTTTTACACATACTGTCTTGTCCTCCAAAGATGATATCATCAACAAATACTTCAACAATCAAGATGTTTTCCTTATCTATTTGGAAATATAGATTACTATTAGCAGTACCTTTGTTGAAACCAATCTGCACAAGATGCTTATCCAACCTTTCATACCATGCTCTTGGAGCTTGCTTCAAACCATACAGTGCTTTCTTCAACTTGCAGACCATATCATCATGATCAGACAATGGAAATCCATCTGGTTGTTCAATGTATACTTCTCCTTCCAAATCACCATTTAGGAAGGCAGACTTGGCATCCATCTGATATACCTTGAAGTCTTTGAAGGCAACAAATGCAAGAAATAATCTAACTGCTTCAATTCTTGCCACCGGAGCAAAAGTTTCTTCAAAATCAATTCCTTCTATTTGAGAGTAGCCTTTGTAGACCAATCTAGCTTTGTTTCTGATTACTTCACCAACTTCAATTAGTTTGTTCCGGAAGACCCATTTGGTTCCAATCACATTCTTGTTTCTAAGTCTGGAACAAGATCCCAAGTATGATTTTTCTCAATTTGCATCAACTCGTCTTCCATTGCTTTGGTCTAGTTTTCATCATTGCAAGCTTCATTAATTGTTTTAGGTTCAATCTTTGAAATCAGACAGTATTCATTTGAATTTTGAGCAATTTTCCTCCTTGTTTGTACCCTTTTGCTTTTGTCACCTATAATCTGATCTTCAGAATAATTTAGAGTTACATACCTTGGAACTTTGGGAGTTTCTTGCACTACTAATTCTTGATCAGGCTCATTCAGACAAACTTCTTCTTCCTAATTTACTGGATCAGTCTATATTTGAATTTCAGAGGAGGATTGAGGTCCTTGCACCAAAGTATCATTCTGATCATCTTCATCATATTCATAGAATCTTGAGGGCTTCTCAATTCCTTCATCAACCTTCACATTTGTACTTTCTATCATCTTTTTCAATCTCTTATTGTAACACCGGTATGCTTTGCTTTGAGTGGAGTAACCCAAGAAAATTCCTTCATCACTTCTAGCATCAAACTTTCCTAGATCTTCATCTCTTTTGATGTAACACTTTCTACCAAATACTCTGAAATATCTCACAGTGGGAGTTATACCAAACCAAAGTTCATAAGGAGTCTTACCGATATTGCTTCTGATTTGAACTCGATTAAGAGTGTAGATTGCAGTGCTGATAGCTTCTCTCCAAAACATTTGAGGAACATTTGCTTCAATTATCATTGTCCTGGATGCTTCCTGGATGGTCCGGTTCTTTCTCTCAACTACTCCATTCTAATGTGGAGTCCTAGGAGCAGACAACTGTCTCTTTATACCATGCTTCTCACAAAAATCTATGAATTCACCAGATGTGAATTCGCCACCTGTATCAAACCTTAGACATTTCAGTTTCAATCTGATTTGATTCTCTACCATAGCTTTGAAGATTTTGAACTTCTCAAGGGCTTCTGATTTCTCTTTTAGGAAGGTAACCCACATCATCCAGGAATGATCATCAATAAGAAACATGAAATATCTATCACCTTGTATATTCTTGATTCTTGTCAGACCATAGAGATCAATATGAACTAATTCCAACAATCCGGTAGAGGACTGATCCTTGCTTTTGAAAGAGACTCTGCTCTATTTACCTAGCTGACATTCTTTGCACAAACTATTTGTAGGTTTCACCAATTTTGGAAGATCTCTTACAACCTGAGTATTTCTTATCTTGATGATGTTATCAAAATTCACATGACACATCCTTCTATGCCATAACCAACTCTGATCAACTTGAACAAATAAACAACTTTTATTAGAACCAACTAGATGGAAGATATTACCTTTTGTTTGAGTACCGTATGCAATCTCAGTTCCGGAGCTTTCAAGATCCTGCATCTTCCATTCTTGAACCAGAGATCATAGCCTTTATCCACCAACTGACCAACACTGAGAAGATTGTGCTTCAATCCTTCAACATATAGTACATTACCAGTTTTGCTCTTTCCATCAAAAGAAATAGTTCCCCCTACCTTTGATTCTACCAGTAGAATTATCCCCAAATTTTACCATTCCTCCTTCATACCTTTCCAAATCTAAGAACTTGTTCTTGTCACTTGTCATGTGGTGAGAACATCCACTTTCAATAACCCAATCATCCTTTTCTTCAATTTGGGCAGCCAAAGCTCTTTCCACAACCTTATGTTTGATAGATTCAGAGGATATTGAATCTTCTTCCTTGATGGCAATAAACACCCATTCATTTCCAGATTTGCTTCCTATTTCTGATTCATCATCTGTTACACCTTCATTATCATCTTCTTCATGAACATAATAACAGTTCTTTTGAAACCTTTGTCTGTTGGAATTTGACCTTGTAGTTCTTTCCGGACATCTTGAGGCAAAATGACCAATCTTATTGCAGTTGAAGCATTTAAAAGGTAACTTTCCTTCATACTTACCGGATCCTCTTGGCAGTCTCTTTGCAATGGGGCTTCAAGATGAGCTGTTTCTACTTCTTCCTCTTCCATGTCTTTTCTTGCTTGATCATACCATGACAGCTTCCTTGAAGAGTTTTCTCCCAGATCAAATCTTTGTTTTCCTTTCACATAGGCACTGGCTTTGAATGCAGATTTAGTCTTAGGGGGATCATCTCCAAACTTAGTCATTTCAAATGCAGCTAGTTTTCCAGCTAATTGCTCTCTTGTGACAGTTGTATGGGCTCTGAATTCATCAATGGCAGCAACCTTGATTTTGTAGGCAATAGGAAGGGATCTGAGAATTTTGTAAACAATCTCATTTTCATCCAGAACACCACTAGCATTCCTAATTCCACATACCAGCTCATTTACTCTTGACATAAAGGTAGTGATATTTTCATCATCTCTCATCTTCAATCTTTCAAATTTCCCTTTCAGACTTTGCAACCTTGCACTCTTAACAAACTCATCTCCTTCATGCAGAAGTTCTAGTTTAACCTAGATTTCATATGCAGTTGGTAGGTCAATAACATTTGAGAGCTCTGAATCATTCAATGCGCTTAGAAGAGCTTCTTTGGTCCGTAGATTGTTTTCAGCATCTGTGATGTCATTCAGAGTTTTCAGACCACCTTGTGGAGGTACATAAGCCTTTGTGATCATGGACAAGTATGCTTTTCCCATACACTCTAATGACATCTCATGCGACCTTTCCAGAGCCAAAATTTAGTTCCATCAAACATCAGACTATCCTTCTTGTATGACGACATCCTGGATCTCCTCAAGCGGTTAAGCTCCTTTTAGAGGAACTTGGCTCTGATACCAATTGTTAGATCTAGGGAACACAACTTAGAGGGGGGCTGAATTAGTTGTACAAAAACTTTGCTTCTACTTCAAACACTTGATTTTTCTTGTTAATTAATAGCATATCAATTAATCATTCATGAAAGCACAAAGCATAAACACTGGAGCAGATAATCATCAACACATTAGACACCAAGATTTTTGATGTGGAAAACCCAATTAAGGAAAAAACCATGGGGTGATTAACCCAAGGATTATTCTCTGTTAGAAGAATAAGAAAAAATAAATGGCACATGCCAGTCAGGGCTCACTGCCCGAGCACACTGCTCACAAAGAGGCACACTACCTACAAGAGACACACTATCTACAAGATCATAAGTATCACAACCTTGAACTGGAGAATGACATCTTCACCCTATTTGGATAAGTTCCATTTAAGCTCGAGACACACCTGCTCTGCCTTTCACTCTTTCGCTATACCACACTCATCCGCTCCACAACACACACTGAAATGAATTCACAAACCTTTATTTATACAAGACATCGACTTAGGAACAATCAACTAAGTCGGCAATCAACCATAAGAACATTTGCAAGATGAGTAACACATCCGGTCGGCCACCACAAGAATATTCACAAGATGAACAAGTCATCCGGTCGGCTAGTCTAAACAAGAACTTCATCCGGAAGAATATCTTCAATTATGGGCTCTACCACCAATGCGGATCAACAAAACAACCTCAACATGATCCAAGAACCTTCACAAGCTTGCTTGAATGACCAAGTACATCCGTACTTCTTCTACTCATTGGATTCTCTTCTCTTCCCCATCTGGAACTTCAAGAATGCAGTCTATCACCACTGTCATACTGCAAGAGGTGCTTTCAGACCTCCAAACCACATACCAATAGGGATGACACATTACAAGGACATCCCAAACACTCTATCCAATCCGCAGAATAGGACAATGCACTTCCGAATCTCACCAGAGCCTTTTGTAACACTCTGTCACTACGGAGCATCTTCTCGGAACCGGTTCTACTTGATCAATCACAACTTTTGTTGATAACTGAGAGGGGGGTGAATAAGTTATCCTAAATAATTCTTCTTTCTAAACTTTCTTATTAATCAATGCAGCATTAATTCAAACAAGCAAACATAACCATGAAATGGAAATACACATGACACAATATTTTTGACATCGAAACCTTGTTAAGGGAGAAAACCATGGGGTGATTAACCCAAGATTGTATTCTCTGTTAGAAGAATAGAAAAACAAAATGGCACTTGCCAATTAGGGCTCACTACCCGAGCACACTGCTCACAAGAGGCGCACTACCTACAAGAGACTCACTATCTACAAAAAGAATGTTATACAATACTTGAACTGATTGGGAGCATCTACAAATGCTAAAGTTCAGTTCCGTTTAAGCTCAGTACACTGATCTGCTGCACTTCATCTTTCCTCTTCTCTTTTGCTGCTTTCCTTTCACATACCGGACCTTCCTTACTACTTCTACTCTGCTCTTCTACTTTTATTCGCACATCACTCACCACAACCACAACTCTCACAACTAAATCCGTCGTGTATATATACCCGCACAAGTAATTTCATCACCTTTCTAGTCGGCACC
Organism: Cunninghamia lanceolata; assembly: GCA_027924645.1. Lineage (NCBI taxonomy): Eukaryota > Viridiplantae > Streptophyta > Pinopsida > Cupressales > Cupressaceae > Cunninghamia > Cunninghamia lanceolata. Next base: position 3,658,479 of record BSBN01000567.1, read on the forward strand.
TGGAATAGTCAATCTTTTCACTAATTCTAATCTGTCAGCTAGATCCTTGCACATCAAGTAATGTGGATCAAGTATATGCTTGTAGAAATCATTAATCATGTCAGCCAAACATGATTCATGCCTTCATAACCTTTACCATGATCAGTAACACATCCAGAAAGTAGTCTGATGTTCTGTCAGTCAGTTCTTCCTCTGTTCACACTATCACTCAGGAGTCCGGTACTCAACTATTCATATCTTTTTCTTCATCTATCACCGGAGGCTAAATCCTTTGAATATACCACTCAAGGTAGTCCTCTTGACTTCCCCAAATCTGTACTTCACCAAGATACATCCTCTGAGAGATCCGGACCTGTCTGTCAGACCTTGCCACATGCTTTGTTCTTGTTTACCGGACCACAACAATCTTCATTCTGACTTTCGGTAGAGACACAGCATGTCCTGCAGATGTGTGGGATGAACTTTGTTGCCATCAATGACAACAATCATGAATCCATATAGTGTCTCTTGCCAACAATCTCTCCCTGTGGCATTGATGGTAACACTTAGTGAAAAATGACTAAGTGTTTACACTATGCTCCCCTTGGCTGATGCTCTATCTTTATATACATTTTCTGGAACTCCCCCTTAGTTGGATTCCTCATTTTTCACTGCTCCTCACTCCCCCTTTGACATCAATGGCAAAGAGTAGGGTCCACATACCAAAATTTTCAAAAATTTAACTATACTTAGCTGCATAAGTATATATATACAAGTTGTACTTATATATACTTGAGTATGTCTGAAAAAGTATTCTTTAACTGTACAACTTTTGTGGCCAACTCTGCTTCATCCTATCTAAAATTGAGATGTGACCACTCAACAGGAATGCAAATGCTTCTGCCTTCTTAAGATTTGTCAGATCATTGGTCCGGGCTATAATCTGAGCATCATTTATGGCCTCATGCATGACCTCTAACTTAGGGATAATAATCCTTCTAAGTTCACCCATCCGATTAATTATGTTCTTCCTTTCCTTCTCAAAATTCTTTATTGCATTTGTGATTGCAATAGTCTGACACTCTTGATTTGTTATGGAGGATGAAAGTGGATCAAAACTTTGAGACAAGCTTAGTAGTTTGTCCTCTTGCTCTTTTATTTTCTTCTCAATCTCCATTGTTACTTTGGACCACGAGATACAAAATTTGTATATTTTACCGCCATCCTTAAGAGCATTTTCTAAGCTCTTTATTCCAATGTTCATGTTTCTCCTATCATTAATGATCAAACCTTGTACCTTGGAGAACCTTTTATCCAAAAACTCCTTCCGGACCTTTTCTTCAGCTGATTTTTCTAGAGAATCAAAATGTGTACTAACACTGCTAACTAAGGTTTTGAGATTACCGGAAGAGGAGGCTATGGGATCCTTCTGAAAAGATGGCATGATCTTTTCCAGCACTCCGGATGCTACCTCCATAAGCTCATAGTCTTCCATGTGAGATTTCAGTAGTTTCTCTTTGACCTTCTCATTTGCAAATGAGGCTATTTTCATTGTTTGCACCGATGACAGAGAATCAAAATCTAATGGTCCTTTTAGTAGGTCCGGTTCATCAATTTCTATAGTTGCTTTCATCAAGAATTCTTAGACAGTTTGTGCAGTGTCTCTTTCTAGAGACAGATGTTTCTTCTCTTCTGCAATCTTGGAGTTGTCCTTTGGAGTTTTCTCTCCTTCTACATTCTCACCACTAGCAGTTGTGGTCTTCTCTGTTGAAGTCTTCTCTCCTTCTGCAACCTTAGCACTGTCATCTTCTTTTTCTTTCACCTCTACTTCTTTCTCCTGTAATTTTTCTTCTCCTTTAGATCTGGAGACTATAGGGGAAACCGAAGAAGAAATGTTAGTCTGTTCAGGGCCCACCTCTTCTGTCATTTTCTCAGGAGTTTCTTCTGCAATATTTGTGGTCGAGGGGTCAGTACCCAAGTCCTCTATAATAGGAAGATTAAATCTTTTGAAGGTTTTCCAGAGAATCTCTTCAGTGTCCTTGGCTACCTTGTCAGTCTCACCAAGCATAAGCTGATTCATCCTTGCTTTGCTCCTAAATTCATCCTTGCAGTCTTTGAATATCATGTTCATTGTCTTGGGATCAATTAAAGGATATAGTTGAATAGCTATCTATTCCCAGATCTCAAGGTCTTTTGCCATGGCATTGGTCTTTCTCATTTCCAACTCCTTTTCTAGACTCTTAGGAATTAGAGAGATAATTTCAATAAAATCTTTATTGTAAATGTTCAAAAACATAACTGTGGCTTCCTCCAGAATCTTTTTATCTGCTTCATTATAATCATCATAGAATTCTTTTAAGGGTTGCAGGTTCCCATCCACTATGACTGCTTTCACCACATCATCTAAGGAGAGAGTGGGTTTTTCAACAAATTCATCTTCCTTCTCTTCTTCTCCTTGACCGGTAGAGTGTTTACTGGATGATTTCTTCTTCTTTAGTTTCCTTATCTCCTCATCTAATTCTGTTTCCTCATCATCCTTTAGGCTAACATATGACCTTGTTGCCTTTTTCTTTGTTCTCTTTTCTCCTTTTCTAGATGTCTAGACTTCCGGTTTTGAGCTTTTAGCAGGGACAGGTGCTGGTCTCTTTGATGATCTGGTCCAGGTGGATGTTTCTACCAGAGCACTTTTCTTGCTTCCCTTTTTTGCCTCTTTCTTCTCTTCCTCATCTTTTTGTCTCTTTTCCTTGTGGGCATCAAGTGCCTCCTTTGAGATGCCAAGGCCTTGGGCAATATGTTCTACTTCTTTTCTCACCTTCCTTTTCATCTCTGGTTCTCTGAGTTCCACATGAATCTTTACACTCAGCTCCTCAAAGGTTCCAAACCTTTCTACCTTTGGATCCTTTGGCTGACTTAGCATGTGTTGAACATGTAGCTCCACAATCTATTCATCAACTTCATACCCCATGGGCATGATCCAGACTGTCCTTGGTTCTACTGCCTCCATTAGGCACTAATCAGTCTCTACCATAAAGTAGACTGTGTCCTTGTATTTCTCAACAAGAGACTGGGGAATCCTTTCTTTTGCTTGCATCATGTTTTGAAAGTTCTTGAAGTATCCCCACATGGCTGTATTTCTTGCTTTAGCATCCCCTAGCCCATGCAAATAGTCTCTTATCTGAATTGCCACCAGTCTGTCATTCTACCACACCCAGCCATTGGATCTGGGAAGATCATTCATGTAATAAAAGAATAGGCAAAGTAACAAGACACCATACTTGAAGGAGTTCTTCTTATCCTTCTTGATCTTCTACAGATTTTCCAATAGTTGGCTGAGAAGAAGTTCACACAGATCATAGTCAACATTTTCTTTTAGCATTTGATAGGCTATGTAAACTGCAGTTCCCGGTACTGAATTTTCCTTACTGGAGTGATAAATCTTGTAACCAATTATTATGGAAGCAAATTTGACATCCGGCTCAGTGATGTCTTCAATTGTCATAGCTGTCTTGTCAAATTTTGATCCGGTTGCATCACTTACTATCTGATTCTTGACAGACTTGAGAACAGGTATTCCATCAGATGAGTGTAGACCGGTTACTACCTTAATTGCATCTTTGGTGATCTTAAATGGTTTATTCAGCCATAGAAAATTGTCATGCACTCTACTCAATACATACCGGACCCATTCATCTTCTTCAAAATAGGGGAAATAAATGCACCATGCAAAATGCTTATCCCGGATGGCTTTATACTGAGGTTTAATCTCAAAAGAGTCATCTAACAACTGTTTGTGATAGATATCTACTAACTTTGATTACCCAAATTCTTCAATACTCGCATGTATGTAAACCCTAATATCTTCGATGTGCAAAACACCATGCGGAACACTAGAGAAGGCTCCTAGGGGATCTACCTCCAAGGATTTGTATGGATGTTTCTTGAATGTGGGCCGAGGTCTATTAGAGATCTTTACTATATTTGGAGTAGTCATTTTTCAAAAGATTTGTAGTGAGATGTTGAAAATGAAAAATACCTTATGCGCCTTCAGTTACACAGAGTTGGTCGGATTGATTTCTGGATGTAATGACTTTTGCGAGTGATTTTTGATGAACTTGAGGAATTTTGTTGCAAAGCTCCACTTTTCGTTTCTTCTTGTATGTAGAATGAATAAGTGGTTAATGAGAAAACCCTTATATTGCTCCGCAAACCCTAATATCAAGTTTTTTTTTTAATAAGAAGAGGGGTAAAAAATTTTATTAATCAACAAGAGCTGTACAAAACATTAGGCAAAAGAAAACCCCAAAGGGGCCCCAAGACAACAAGTAAGAGATCAAGAATCATTAATGCAACATTTCACATCCTCAGTAACCCAACCCTCCAAATCCTAGGCAAGGTCCCTTGGTAGACTATCCCAATCATCCACCAACCACGTCCCAGTCTTCTCAAAAGCTATTTTCGCCAGCCCATCAGCCACCTTGTTCCATTCACGAGGGATATGGGAAAAGGTGACAGAATCCAGTAAATCTCCAATGTTGGCAATCTATTTTGCCACTACTACTAAATGCCAACTAACAGCATCAAAATGTCATCCATTTATCAAGTCAACCACCACCTGAGAGTTAGATTCACATATAATCTGATTCTAGCCGAGAGCAAAAGCTCTCCTCAAAGCTAAAAGAATCGCCAAGGCCTCCATGAGGTTATTAGAGTGATGCCCCATATACTCAGAGAAAAAGAAAACAACCACTCCAGAACTATCTCTGCCCACCTCACCAATACCAGCAGGCCCAGAGTTACCTCTTGAAGACCCATCAATGTTGATTTTCAAGACACCAGTGGGAGGAAGCATCCAGTGCCCTCCTTTAAAGACCTTCCCTCTAGAGCACCTACCCCGCCCAACCTTGGGTCTTCCCATACTACCAATAGAAATCCCCAACTTCTGAATCACTCCAGTATCCCCAGGATCAACCAAAATAGACAAATCACATTTTGCTTGTAACGTCTCTTGAAGAGCCCCAAGAATTTGAGCCCAAACTTGTCCCACTTGTAACTTCCTGTCTAGAAAAATCCTTCAATTGCGCTCCAACCAAATCTGCCAAATAATAAGATTAGGGCCAGTAAGCTAGGCAGTGTGCAAAAAAGAAGTCTTTGCCGTAGGAGGTCCAAAATTCTGCCAGAACTCACTAATAGATGAAGAATGACGACATGACATATTCCAAGCCCCCCACCAAAAGTGCCAAATAGTTTTAGCGAAGGGGCACTGGAAGAAAAGATGAGAAACAGTCTCAACATCTTTAAGGCACAGAAAGCATAAAGAGGGACCTTGGAAACCCCTCTTGCAAAGGTTGTCCCAAGTCAAGCACCTGCCATACACCACAAGCCAAGAGAAAAAGTTGCATTTTGGCCAAGAGAATTTGTTCCAAATATTTTTCCACCAAGGAACCTCAGCACTGCCTAAAGCCTATCTGTCCAAAGCACGATACCCTGAAACAACAGAGTACTTCCCCTTAGGATTTGAGCCCCAAGCTAACACATCCCTTTCCGAAAGTGAACAACACACTCTAGCAGCCAAAATGGAGGATAACTCCCTCCTATCCTCCAAAGATCCACCCAAAGGCCACTCCTGCATATCCTTCCACTAATAAAAGATAGTTTGCCCCAAGACCCAAGGGGCTTTGAAATCCAGCACTCTGCTCTAGCCATCTTGAACAAAAATCCTGCTTAAAGTCTCCAAGTGAGGATGTGAGGAGAGGATAGGTGGGAAGCCATCCCAGGAGTCAAGCCAGAAGAGGGCATCAGAGCCTCTATTGCAAGTCCAGAAAAGGCTTTGTTCAACCAACAGAGCTCCCCTCTTGAGAGTTTCCAAGATCATAAATCCTTTCCCCAAAAGACTAAATCAAGAGACCTCAGCACCATCCACCTCCCCAATATATTTGAAGGTAAGAATCTTGGCCCAAGTCTGATGTTGATGTGAACACCACCTCCAAAACAACTTAGCCGCCAACGCTTGCCCATTCCAATCCTCTCTACGCAATCCCAAGCCACCATCTTGCTTCGGCCGACAAACCACTTCCCACTTAATTAAGCTCCACTTTCTCAAGAGGAGATTACCCGACCAAAGAAATTGCCTACAAGGCCCCTCAAAATCCTTGATGAAACTTGATGGGGCAGTCATCACAAAACATCTGTAAATAGGGAGAGCTTGCACAACAGACTTTAAAAGAGTGACTCTGCCTGCCGTGGATAACCATCTATAGGTCCAATGACAAACCAGACCTCAAAATTTATCAATCACCTCCTGCCAGAAGTGCCTAGCAGGTGGGTGCACATCTAGAGGGATACCTAGATAGGTAAAGGGAAGATTCCCCACCTGAAACCTTAAGATCCTGGCAATACGTTGTTGAATGAGCCTGGGGGTGTTAAAGAACTAAATGCAAGACTTACATTCATTAATGCGTTGTCCTGAGGCAGCCAAGTAGCAATCCAAAGTCTGATGAAAAGCAATTGCTTCCGCCACCTTAGCAACCCCCATCAGGGCTGAGTCATCCACAAACTAAAGCTGTGTTTGCGGGGCAAGGGAATTATTCTAGTTCCATCCATGTAAAAGCCCAGCTGCAACCTGTGGCTTAATGAACCTCCCCAAACCTTCAGCCATCAAAATGAACAGATAAGGGGATAAAGGGTCTCCTTATCAAAGACCTCTCGAGGAACCAAACAAAGCAGAGGATTCCCCATTTATGAGAACTGAAAAGGAGGGCGTCATTACACAACACATGACCCAATTGATCCACTCCCTGCTGAACCCAAAGGCTCCAAGAATTTTGATCAGAAAGCCCCATTTGACCCTGTCATAGGCCTTTGACATGTCCAATTTTATGAACATAGCCTTCTCCCTGGAAGAGGCCATAGAATGAATAGCCTCCACCGCAATCACAACACCATCGAGAATCTGTCTACCTGCTACAAAGCCCCCTTGCTCCGCTGAGATTATCTTATCCAACAAAGGCTTCAAACGCTCAGCAATTAATTTAGTGATGATTTTATACACCACATTACACAAAGCAATTGGACGAAAGAGATCTAAAGAATCGGCACCCTCACGCTTTGGAATAAGGGCAAGAAAAGTGGCATTCAAAGCTCTCAGTATTTTCTTATTCCTTAGAGATTCTTTCACAACCTCCAGCAAGTCAAGCTTGATTACTTCCCAAAATTCCTGGTAGAACTCGACTGGGAATCCATCAGGACCAGGGGCTTTCCCCTTCTTCAGCTGAAACACCACCTCCTCTAACTCCTTCAGAGAAATCGGCTGGATAAGAGAGGCATTCATATCCATTGTCACCAAAGGAGGGATACAAGCCAGGATAGAGTCTTCCTCCTCAATGGCCAGAGGGGTATCTTCAGAAAAAAGATTAGACAAGAAACGAACAGCCTCATTGGAAATTTCCAAAGAGGAAGAAAGAACAGATCCCTCAGACGAATGGAGAGAAGAGATAGTATAACCCTGTCTTCTAGCCTTTACTGAGTTATGGAAGAAGGAGGTATTCTTATCCCCTTCCTGGAGCCAATCAATACGAGCCTTCTGCTTCCAAAAGATTTCCTCACGAAGTTCCCATTCCTCAAGTGCTTTGACAGCTTCATCCTCTAACTTGCACAAAGCCGCATCCAAACCATGCTCCCTAATCTACCTGGTAATAGAATCCAGATGCTCTTGGGCAACCCTTTTTTGCTAAAACACGTTGCCAAACTGATGCTTATTCCAATACTTTAGCTTATACTTCACATACTGAAGCCTCTTCATAAAAGAGTACATGGCGGTCCCAAAAGCAGGTCGACCTTCAATCCACCAATTAGACACTAAGTCAAAAATACCTTCCTCCCTGAGCCACATAATCTGGAATTTAAAGTTCTGCTTCTTAGAACCACTAGCCAAGCGAGCGGAGAACATGATCGGCCAATGATCAGATCCTCGCCAATCCAAAATTTTAGAGCTTGTTAGCCACTTGTCACTAACCTAGAAACTGGAGACCAAGAACCTGTCCAATCTTTCAGAAATAGCTTCTTCTCCAAGCCTCCTATTATTCTAGGTGAACATGCCATTTAAAGGTTTGATATCCATGAGCTGAAGTCGGGCCATGTTCTCCCTCAGAAGAATAGAGGATGCGTCCAGACGAGGCACACCCCCCTTTTCTCCTCAAGAGAGACAATAGCATTGAAATCCCCTGACATGATCCAAGGTAAAAAGAGGTCCAAAGATATCAAAAAGTTTATATGGGACCATAAAAGACTCTTACCAGGAACATCCGACGGAGCATAGATATTGGACAGCAAAACTCTTTCCCTCATCTCCAAACTTACTGCAACAAGAGAGATGGAGAATCTACTAGAAAACCACAAAATAGGAGAGATTCGACGAGGATCCCAGAAGCAGGCAAGACCTTCAGAGCTCCCCATCGCCCCCACACACTGACATAAACCTCTATTCCAAATTTTGGAAGCACTCTACATCATACTATCAATAGAAAGCTTTGTCTCTTGGAGAAAAACCAAATCCGGAGAATGAGCACGAACCAAATCTCGAATAGCCTTTTGTCTAGGGATGCTATTCATACCCCTCACATTCCAAGAGAGCACAATCATCTCTAAGGTTGGGAAAAGTGGGCATCCAAAGTCTTCACTGACCCAGATTCAACCAACGTCTCACCAACCAACTTAACTTTCTCTTGATATTTCTTCCTACCTACCTTTTGGGTCTTGTCAAGAGTACTCTTTTTCAGGGGCTTTTGATGCACACCAAAAAGAAGTGAAGTAGAAGCTTTACTCTTTGCAGAGCTTCTAGAACCTAAACCTCTAGCTGAGCCCACTCCTACCTCATCAGAGACCAAAGAGGTACCAGTGCCTGCACATGGATCCCCAAGCCCCACCTCAGGGGAGAGAAAAGAAGAATCTTTTGCATCCCCTCGAGACAACAAAGGGTCAGAGGCTAAAGACATAAGAGCCATAGGCTCTGGATTTTGAGAGGTAGCTAGGTTAGCTTCCACAGGCATGTCAGGAGAGACCCCCTCCTCATGAATTAAGTCATTCAGTGCATCAAACCTGTTGAAAACCCCCTCCTCCTGGCGGTCCAGAAAAGTCCTCTTCATCCCCAGACCTTGATTTCGTGTCTTAACTGGAACAAACCCATCTTTAGCTAGAGTCCCTCCCTGTATGGGGCCTTTTTCCTTCTCAGGTCCTGTGTTTGAAGCAGCCTTCCCATTCCTTGAGTTTCCCACAACAGAAGCATGTGGACACCTCCTCAGAAGATGGCCATACTCCCGACATAAACAGCATCTGAACGGCAAGGTTTCATAATCCAGGGGCTGTGTCCACAAACTAGAACCCACTGTCAAATCAATAGAGTCTGGCAAGGGCTAGCTCAATTTCATTTCCACACAAACGCGGGCATAGGAAAAGATCCACTTGCCCAAAGTTTGCTGAGAGGGACCAATCGGCTTGCCCAATGCCATTGCAATAGATTGAAGAATATCACTCCTCCAACATTCTAGAGGCAGACGAGGCAGGTGAACCCACACCGGGACCTTCGTTGGCATCTCCTCTGCAGAAATGAAACCAGCATGCCAAGGTTTAATGAACAAGCTGAATTGATTATAGAAATAAGGGCCACCCTCAAAAGCCTTATTTCTGTCAGATATGCATGAGAAATCCACCAAGAAGAAATTATTTGCAGCAAGCAGAATCTCAAAATCCCCCTTTGGATTCCAAGACTTCTGAATCCAAGGCTCAAGGAAAGGTAAGGAAACCCTCATTCCCAGAAACTTACAAATTAAAACATGTTTACTGAAATACTCAAGATCTTCTACCACCGCCTCCTTCTGAATAACAACCACTAGGTGTGCTTGGGCCCTCTCCAAACAGCCATTCACCTTATGCACTTTAAAGCCATTAATCCTAGATAAGCCCCCATGAGAAGAAACCCCAACACTAGCCTCTGACATAATATCATCTCCCTTCTCCTCCTCCACACCATCCATCATGTTAATGAAAACCACACCAAACCTCCCGCAACAAACCTCCACCTCATAGTAGAACAAGATGCAGCAAACACCAAGGCCTCCAAAAAACCCCCACCATCTAGAAACGAAGAAGCAAAACCCTTCCAAAGGGGCTCCCACGCAGATGAAGGCAAGGGAGAAACCCCACACCAAACCCCAATAGGAAGCACAGGCGCTAGCAACCAAAACGAAGAAAAAATAGACAGAAAATTGAGCAGAAAAATCCCCCCGAACACCACAAACGCCCCCCCACCCAAAACGAAGACCAGACACAGCCGATCCATAAGGAAAAAATGGCATGTAATGTAGGAGCTAGGCATGCAGGCCAGCCCTCACAGGCCGTGGGCACCCAGGGAGCAGTCGCGTGCCATCGCCTTCCTCTCAATCCTCAAACCCTAATATCAAGTTGCAATAAATGCTCGACCTACATTATTCCGGTTTGCCTTATTCAGATGACTTGAAGAACCAGATCAACCCTAATCTTTAAACATCTTGCGGATCTTCCAAATCTTAACCACAGTTTGTTTGGGTGCTACCCTTATGAACCCTTCAGTCCGTAACTCTTCTTGTGCCTGTTCCAGCACCAATTGACTGGCTGGGGGAACAAGGTTCTCTTTGTGTCTCCCCCTGAGCTAGAGCTCACTTTTTAATTTCTGAAAGGAATATCAGCACCAAAGTCTAGTGCGGATCCAACCTCTATATTCTCTGTACTATTCTTCACCCAAATCTTGCTCATCTCACTTTTAACTTCATCTGCATTCACCTTTTGTTTACCCTTATCTTGATTCTGATTATGATATACCGGACCTTTTTTGTCCTAATTTTTGCTTCTACAGAATTTTGCACTCTGACTGAACCTATTGCAGATTTGGCAAACAACATTTCTTTGCATATTTGACTGATATCCTGTTGATCTGCATTGATTAGCCATATGACCTACTCTATTGTATGCAAAGCATCTACCATTGAATGATATGTTCATTTGCATATTTCTGCATTCATGAGACTTATGACCATACCTTTTGCAGTTAAAACACTATCCAGAGAAGGATGAATTAGTCTGATTCATTCTCTTTCTGCATTGATTAGCTTTAAAAACAAGGTGATTGCAGTTGTGGCAGTATCCATTGAAGGATGGATATCTTTGAGCATTGGGCTGTCTTACTGGAGGTCTTCTAGGCCTATTCCTTGGATTTTCTGGTCCAAAATTCTTTTGACCGGATCCAAAGCTTTCTCCTTTCTCATATCCCAAGCCACACTTGTCATCTACCTTCTTTTGACTTCCAAGAAGAACTTCAAGTTGAGCAGAACTTATCTTGAATTTCTCTTTATATTCATTTGTTGTTTGAAGATCCCTTTTGAGAGAGACAATTTGATCCTCAAGTTTTTCTTCACTATCTTTGGCATCTTCAAGATCAGATTCAAGATGTTTGATAATTCTATCCATCTGGTGGCAATCTTTTGATTTCTCCTTGAGAGATTGTCTTAGATTATCTTAAGTTTTTCTTTTCTCTTCAACCTCTTGGGTAAACTTTATAACTACTGATTCCATTTCATGTCTTACCATAATGACTTCTTTTGATAACTTTTCACATAACTTGGTTTTCTCAGTCAGCTCTTCATTTGCATTATTTGTTTCACTTTGTCTTGCCAATTGCTGAAGCAGTTCCTTTCTCTTTTTCATAGAGAGACTTAATTTATCTTTTAGTTCTCTCATGAAATCATTAGCCTATTTGAGTCTTTCCTTTAATTTATTGACTTCAGAGTTTGACTGTTCAAGATCTTCAAGGGCAGTCTTCAGTTGCTCCCTTAAACCATATGCATCCATTTGGATTCCCAGATCTTCCTCGAGCTGTTAGACTCTGTTAGGAGGAACTAGGCTTTGATACCAATTGTTGATAACTAAGAGGGGGGGTGAATCAGTTATCCTAATTAATTCTTCTTTCTAAACTTTCTTATTAATCAATGCAGCATTAATTCAAACAAGCAAACACAACCATGAAATGGAAATACACATGACACAATATTTTTGATGTGGAAACCCTGTTAAGGGAGAAAACCATGGGGTGATTAACCCAAGATTGTATTCTCTATTAGAAGAATAGAAAAACAAAATGGCATTTGCCAATTAGGGCTCACTGCCTGAGCACACTGCTCACAAGAGGTACACTACCTACAAGAGACTCACTGTCTACAAAAAGAATGCTATACAATACTTGAATTGATTGGGAGCATCTACAAATGCTGAAGTTCAGTTCCAGTTAAGCTCAGTACACTGATCTACTGCACTTCATCTTTCCTCTTCTCTTTTGCTACTTTCCTTTCACATATCGGACCTTCCTTACTGCTTCTACTCTACTCTTCTACTTTTATTTGCACATCACTCACCACAACCATAACTCTCACAACTAAATCCATCGTGTATATATATCCGCACAAGTAATTTCATCACCTTTCTAGTCGGCACCCGGAATAGTCAATCTTTTCACTAATTCTGATCTGTCGGCTGGATCCTTGCACATCAAGTAATGCGGATCACATATATGCTTGTAGAAATCATTAATCATGTTGGCCAAACATGATTCATGCCTTCATAACCTTTACCACCATCAGTAACACATCCAGAAAGTAGTCTGATGTTCTGTTAGTCAGTCCTTCCTCTATTCACACTGTCACTCAGGAATCTGGTACTCAACTATTCATATCTTTTTCTTCATCTATCACTGGAGGCTAAATCCTTGGAATATACCACTCAAGGTAGTCATCTTGACTTCCCCAAATCTACACTTCACCAAGATACTTCCTCTGAGAGATCCGGACCTATCTATTAGACCTTGCTACATGCTCTGTTCTTGTTTACCGGACCACAATAATCCTCATTCTAACTTCTGGTAGAGACACACCATGTCCTGCGGATGTGTGGGATGAACTTTGTTGCCATCAATGACAACAATCATGAATCCATATATTGTCTCTTTCCAACAACTTTTTCACATCTACATGCGGACCTTTGAAATCTTAGCTAGATCATCTCAAGACTCATATCTACAAACCCTTTAATCTGCATCCTCTGATTCTCAACCTATTGAGTACTTTTGCCTTCTTCTCATCACTGTTCTTCACTGTTCCTAATTGAGACTAATTTTATCAATATCCTCAGCACACAACTCATCCAATCCTTCTTGTCAATGCAATATGAGTATGTTGACATCAATGACAACACTACTTAACCTCATACTTGCAACATGATAAACTTGGGAAATTCAACATAGTTGTAGAATTTCTATCCTGGATAAAACAAGATAATGGAGATTGTACCCATGTGCAGGATGAATCACCTAATGAAAATTTATTCTCTATCTCCATTAAAACACCCTGGTTCGTAGACATTGCCAATTACTTAGCCACTGTACTCCTTCCCTCAGACTTTACATCAAAACAAAAGAAATGCCTCATTCGGAAAGTACTCATTTTAAATGGATTAATGGCATGATATTCTAATATGGGTTGGACCTAGTCCTACAAGGTTGTGTGAGACCAGATGAAACATATAGCATCGTCAAAGCTTGGCATGATGATCCATCTAGCAGACACTATACCAAAAGGACTTCCCATAAAATCTTAGGTGGAGGATACTATTGGCCCTTTATGCACAAGGATGTAAAGAACTATGTTCACCATTGTGATGAATGTCAACAAGTAGGAAGACCTATGGCCTCCAATGAAATGCTTCTGCAACCTCAAGTGGTATTTGAACCATTTAAGAAGTGGGGACTAGATTCCATTGGTCCTATAAATCCTCCTTCGCAAGGGAAAGAGTATATTCTGGTCTGCATTGACTATCTTACCAAATGTGCTAAAATCCAAGCTCTCAAAGTTGCTAGAGAAGAACAGGTTGCAGACTTTCTATATAACAGAATTTTTCTCAGATTTGGAGCCACGTGGTTAATTGTCACCGACCAATGACCTCAATTTATGTCCAAGATTTTATTATCTTCCACTGATCATTTCTAGGTAAGCCATAAGAAGTTATCACCCTATCACCCACAAGCAAATGGTCAAGTAGAAGTCACTAATAGGGAGCTCAAAAACATCCTAACAAAAATAGTTTCATTAGGTAGAAAGGACTGCGCCAAAAAATTGCTTGACGTTGTTTGGGCTTAAAATACAACTTGCAAATCTGCCACTGGTCTTACTCTTTACGAATTGGTCTTTGGGAAGAAACCTTTTCTACCCATTGAATTTAAACTCCAAACTCTTAGAACAATAATGGAGCTAGACTTAGACCTTGATTAGGCTTAGGTAGAGAGAGTCTTGTAGCTTAGTGAACTAGATGAACTCCACTTAGAAGATATTCATCAAACTAATCTAGTTCAATAGTAACAAAAGCACTAGCATGATAAACACATCAAGGAAAGAGAATTCCACGAGGGAGATTGGGTATTACTGTTTGATTCTCGATACAAGGACTAGAAAGGCAAAATTAGAACTCATTGGCTAGGTCCATATGAGATTTCTAAGGTATTTCCAAAGGGAGCAATACAACTCAAACCCATTGATGATGATTCTTGAATTGTCTTTGTCAATGGACATTGACTCAAGATCTACCATAAACCTATCAACAAAGAAGAGTTTACTCGACTGGTAGAGATGCACGGAGAAATTCAATGTGTTGATTTTGCTTTGGCAGAAATAATACCATAAGTTGAGTAAGTTCAAAAAAATTAGTGTGTATATATGCATTTAGGAACAATTATTCATATATTCATCTTTGTACTTGCCTAAATTTCATCTCTATTTTGCCAGGTTTTCATCTTTGAAGAAGTGTTATGAATTTCGGTGCATCTCCCAGTGATGCTTCAGAACTTGTCTGAATAGATCCATACCCTCACTTTGTTCTTACATTTTGGTTGCATCTTTTAGTGATGCTCCAAAGCTTTGTTCCTGTATTCCAGCTGCATCTTTTAGCGATGCTCCAGAACTTTGTTCCTACATTCTAGCTGCATCTTTTAGCAATGCTCCAAAACATTATTCCTATATTTTGGCTACATCTTTTAGCAATGCTCTGGAACTTTATTCCTACATTCTGGCTACATCTTTTAGCAATGCTCCGGAGCCTTGTTACTGCATTCTGGTTGCATCTTTTAGCGATGCTCCAGAACTTTGTTCCTACATTCTAGCTGCATCTTTCAGTGGTGCTCTGGAACTTTGTTCCTACATTCTAACTTCATCTTTAAGCAATGCTCTAGAACATTGTCCGTGGATTCTGGCTACATCTTTCAATGATTCTCTAGAACTTTGTCCCTACATTCTGGCTACATCTTTTAGTGATGCTCTAGAACTTTGTTCCTGCATTCTGACTGCATCTTTTATTGATGCTTTAGAACTTTTTTCCCACATTCTGACTGGATTTTTCAGCGATGCTTCAGAACTTTGTTCCTGCATTCTGGCTATATGTTTCAGCAATGCTTCAGAACTTTGTTCTTGCATTATGCCTGTATCTTTCATCGATGATCTGAAACTTTGTTCTTGAATTTTGGCTACATCTTTTAGCAATGCTTTAGAACTTTGTTCCTACATTCTGGCTGAATCTTTTAGTGATGCTCTGAAACTTTATTCCTACATTCCATCTACACCTTTTAGCAATGCTCTAGAACTTTGTTCCTTCAGCCAGATGCATCTTGCGACGATGCTCTAGAATCCTATTCATATCTTCCATATCTATTCCTCTAATATCTTCCTGGACCGTTGTGAACTTATGAATTCTGTCTATGAAAATGTTCCTACTATTTAAAAGCACACCACTCTTACCCCGCAATCCACCACAAAAGCAATCTGAGTTTATCATTCCTGACCATAAGTGTTATTATGACAACTTTTCATCATAATAAATTCAACCACCCCATCATCATATCATAATAAATTCATTCCATTCAAACCAATTAGTTACCGCCACCTAAGATGCTATTACATCAGCAAAAGCAAGTGACTTTCAAATCAATAATGGAATGGAAGGTAAGTACATCTTGTTGAATACAATGAACACTGAGAGGAGGGTGTCAATTTGTGTTCTACAAAACTATTTATGCACTTGCTCTTTTATCCATTTACCAAATTCAATTATTTGAAAGCATATTAAACAAATGAACAACCATAATTGAAAGCAGGTTAAACAAATGAACAACCATAAAGACATAACACATGAACACTAGGATTTTTATGTGGAAAATGCAAAAAGGGAAAAACCATGATGGGGTTTAACCCACAGAATTTTATTAGTTATAGAAATACCAAATTAGAAGATGCTCACTACCTAAAAAAAGAATAAGAAGAGAAAGAAGAGTGGCTCACTATCAAAGATGAATTGTTGTGATTGCATCTACTTATGCATGGTTATAGTTCCAATTAAGCTTACGAATACTAACTCAAAACTCTTCATTTTAGTCTACACCTGTTTCTTGACTCTGCTCTTACATATACTCAAGATCTCTCTTTTTTTGTTGTAGCCATTCTATCTTCATGTATTTTTCATTCAAATATGTCACATCACACACTTCTCACTTTCAAACACTAAAATCTATCCTCTATTTATATCTGCAACTAAATCTTTCTCATGATCAGGTTAGCAAGCAAACTATGAAGCGTGTATACCAAGTGTTATATCCTGTCGGCTTGTTCTTGTGTTAATTATTCAATGTAGATCTAAACCATCAGGTACATGTCTTCATATGTGTTGTCTCTAATCATACAACCACTTACATTTATCATCTAGCTCATATTTCTTCTTCGCAAAAGGGTTTAGCCATCATGTTGGCTTGTTCCTTCATAACATATATGATACGTTCCTCTGTCATATCACAACTTATGCTGCAAATCAAATGGGACTTCACAAATCATATCCAAAGTTTGTTATTGACCTCTTAGAATACCTTCTAAACCATGCAGAAAATACTTTTGGATGTCAAAATGTGGATCATGAAACTACTTCTTTGTCACAAAGAAATACTGTTGAGTTGTAACTTGATATTGAACAGCTTGTAGAATGTGGTGTACTGAACTTCATAGGTTGTAATTCTAGATTTAGGTAGTTATGATGTATCCCTTTCTTTCCTCAGAACCATAGAGAATATTATACATTTATAAAGGAATGCGAAGTATTATATTGTGCCCTATTCATTGTCTCTGGCATACCTTTGTTTGTTCAGACTTAGTCATTTTTCCCTATGACTTATGGAGGAAGTCATAACTTGATCACTGATCTGAATCATCATAATATGGTAATAAGACATTGTAACTAATCTTCTTTTGAGGGTCTTTCACTGCAGAGGAATATTGGTTCATTTTCTGTCCCTTACTCTATATACTATCCATAATTAGCCAATTTTGCTTTCTAGATTTGTGCCTTATTCCCAATCACAAGTGAATTTCTGGAGTTATGTCTTCCTATCATGCTAATGTGTTCTCTTTATCTTTCTTCCATCAATGACAACACTTAGCTTGTCTTCATAGTAGTGTCTGTTGCCAACAATATCCCCTTTGGCATTGATGCCAACACTTAGTGAAAAATGCTTCATTGTCAAAACTGCTCCTCCTTTCTATATACACTTCTATTATTATTCTCCCCTTGAGATGTTTATCCATTCTTCACTGATCTTCTTCTCCCCCTTTGACATCAATGGAAAAGGGTATGATCTGGAATCAAAACTTATCAAAAAGCAAAATTGTGTCAAAAGTTATCTTATTCTGCCGCATATGTACAGATGCACATTTCCACCTCAATTTATGGATGAAGGTAGAATATCATTATAGATAGTATTTATCAGAGCTATCTCTTGATTCCATCTATTCCTTACACTCTCCAAAATTTGTACGTGGCCATTTATTAGAAAGACTAACTTTTTTGTCTTCTGTATATCTGATGTTGTATCAATTAATGCTTGTGATTTCAGGGCTTCATCTACCAGATTGGTTGTGGAATTAATTTTTGGACTTATTAGTACCCTAAGCTAGCACAACCTGTCTCTAATTTCTTCCCTTTTCTTCATCAAAGTACCTAAATCACTACAAATGTTTACAACTTGTGTTTCTTTTGCATTTATTGACTCAATTGTTGTATTATGTCTTAGAGATATTAAGCAGTTTGAGTTCCAAGTCTCTAATTTTATCTTCTAATTTCTTTATAACTTTTGGCCTAGATAAGAAAAATTTATATATTTTACAAGCTTCTTCATTGGTACTTTGTATGCCTTTTATTCCATTTTCTAATATAGTTTTATCATTTTCTATCATAGCCTTTAACTCAATCAGTCTGTTCTCATCAAACTCTTTTCTAACTTTTACTTTTGCAGATTTTTCAAAAGATTCAAAGTGCATACTTATAGAGTTCAGAAGGCCCTTGAATTAATTAGTGGAGGACAATGAGGCATCCTTTCAAAATGTTGGCATCATCTTTTCTAAAATGTTGGTGGCATCACTGATCAACTTACTATCTTGGTCATGTGATTTCAACATCTCTTCATGTGCTTTGGCTTGTGCAATTGAAGCCAATTTGAACTTTTGTACTGGTGACATGGTGTCCAGGTTTATCAGACCATGAAGTAAGTCTGGGTCACCTAGAACGTGTTTCTCCTTTTTGAAAAATTCTTTCACCAACTCTATAGTGTCTCTTGCTATATTGGAGACTTCATCTTTCTATTCCTGCTCTGGAGGATCTATATTCATGGCCTTGTCAATGTTATCCTTCTTCTGTTTTGGTGGAGAGGTTTCCTTAATGTGCTCCTCTTATGATTTCTCCTTGTCATTTTCTTCTTCCACAGGAGGTGTTATTTAAGTTTCCATTGCAGGCGCTTCCATCTCCTTGGGCACATGATCGTGTCTTCTTGCTTCTTGTTCAGGGTTCACTTCTAGAATAGATGCATGAATTCCACCATATGTTACTTGATTGTCATAGATGGTAGAGATATTGTACTTCTTTAGTATTTCCAAAATGATCTCCTTTGTTTCCTTGACCACTTTATTAATTTCTCCTATCATTAGTGTATTCATTCTTTTATTTGATCTAAACTCATTGTTGATTGCTTTGGAGATTTTGGCCTTTACTTCTGGAGTAATATCCAGAGATAATTTTATCAATGTATATTTTTTGAGTTCTATGTCCTTAGCCATATTAGATTCTTTCCTGGCTAATAGAATACTTCCCAAGGTATTTGGGAGATCAATAATGATCTCAATGAGAGTTCTATTGTATATGTTCAAATACTTTATGGTAGCTTCTTCCAAAATCCTTTTATCAACATGATTGTAATCATCATAAAATTCAGTCACAGGTTTCAGATTTCCATCAATAGTGATAGACTTTAATACATCTTCAAGTGTTAATGTGGCTTGAGGCTCATCTACCATCTATCTTTTGCTAGGTTTCTCCCTTCCAAAGGGCTTCTTCTTGCTACTTCCAGAGGCTTTAGTAGTCTTACCTTTCATTTTATTAACATCTTAATCAGACTCAGTCTCTTCTTCATCCTTTTCACTTATACTTACATACATTCTATTAGATTTAGGGCAGACAACTAAGAGGGGGGGGGGGGGTGAATCAGTTGTATAAAACTTTCTTCCAATTTAAACACTTAACTCCACATTGTTTATTAACAGCATAATAGTAAATCAATCATGAAAGCATAATGCAACAAATCAAGAGTAGAAACACATCAACACATGAAACACCAAGATTTTGATGTGGAAAACCCAATAAAGGGAAAAACCACGGGGTGATTAACCCAAGATTGTATTCTCTATTAGAAGAATAGAAAGAACAAAATGGCACATGCCAATTAGGGCCAACTGCCTGAGCACACTACTTACAAGAGGCTCACTGCCTACAAGAGACACACTGTCTACAAAGAAATAAGTATCACCTACTTGAACTGGAAAATAGCATCTTCACCATGCTTGGATCAGTTCCATTTAAGCCCAATACTTATGCTCTACCTTTCACTTTCCTCCTCACTACCACACACTCATCTCAAGAAAGACAACTTTGAAATGACTTCGCAATCCCTTATTTATACAAAACATCAACTTAGAAATGATCATCTAAGTCAATAGACATCAACAAGAACATCCGCAAGATGTGTAACTCATCTGGTTCACCAGTCTCAGGAAGAACATCATCATCCAGAAGTTATTCCTCAATTGCAAGCTCCAACTTTAATGCGGACCACCAACATGAACTGGACATGATCCAAAGACCACAACCTTACCTGAATCACCAAGAACATCCACACTTCATCTGCTTACTAAAATCCTTCTCCCCTTCAACCAAAACCTCAAGAACACAGTCTATCATTATTGTTACAAATAAATGGATGCTTGTGGACCTTCAAACCCTAAACCAATCTATTTGACACTCCAAAATGACTTCCTCAACACTCCCTCAAATCTACAGAACAGGACAATGCAATTTCAGATCTCACCAGACCTATTTGTATCACTCTGTCACCTCTAAACACCTACCAAAACTAGTTTTACTTGAGCGGCCACAACTTCTTCATATCTTCATGCGGACCTATGAAACCTTTATTGGATCACCTTAAGACACATATCTACAAACCTTTTAATCCACATCCTCTAATCCTCATCCTATCTTGGACTTTTCTGTTACTGTCATCATTGTTCCTGATTGAGACTAATTTTCTCAATATCCTCAGCACACAACTTATCCAATCCTTATCATTAATGCAATAGGAGTATGTTGACATCATTGACAACACCATTTAGGCCCATACTTGCAACAATCTCCCCCTTTGTCATTGATGGAAACATATGATTTGAAAAACTGTTTTGACCATCAAGACAAGAACTTCTCCTTATTGTCACAACTCCCCCTATCACCAACAACCATTCACATATCTTCTCTCCCTTTACTGCTCCCCCTTTGATTAGCAACCACTTATTTTTCATATGTCTTCTCTCCCCCTTTGACATCAATGGTAAAGGGTACATACTTGCAATTCCACCACTTCAGAATCATATCTATTGCTCCCCCTAAGTAGCAGCTCCCCATCATCAATCTAGACCACAAGATGTGACTATGATATCCACCAGACTGATGCACATTAGTGCATCTTAGTTCATCACTGGAGGGGCAATAACCCCTAACTTCTCCCTGAGATACTCAAAAGAGTCCTTAGGTAGAGGTTTAGTAAAGATGTTTGCAATCTGATCCTTAGAAGGCACAAACTCTAATCTGACTTCATTCTTGTTCACTTAGTCTCTCAAAAATTGAAACTTGATGGATATGTGTTTAGTCTTTGAATACAACACCAGATTCTTAGATATATTTATTGCACTTGAATTATCACAAAAGATTGTGATGGGTTCCTCATACTCCACTTTGATATCTCTTAGCATCTGCTTCATCCATAAAACTTGAGTGCAACTGCCTGCTGCTGCAATATATTCTACTTCAGTTTTAGATAGAGATATTGCCTCTTGTTTCTTCCTTATCCAAGAAACCAATCTCTTCCCCAAAAACAATGCTTCACCAATGGTACTCTTCTGGTCATCCACATCTCCTGCCCAATCTGCATCTGTATATGCGTGAAGAGAGAAATCATGATCTCTAGGATACCACAAACCATACTTAATAGTCCCTTTTAGATATCTAAAAATCCTCTTGATTGCCATGACATGAGATTCTCTAGGATCAGCCTCGAATCTAGCAACAAGACCAACAGCCTGCATAATGTCTAGTCTAGTTTGAGTGAGATACAACAATCCTCCAATCATTGACCTATACTTTGTCTGATCAGCCTTAGGAGAGTCATCATCTTTACTCAATTTACATCTGGTTGCCATGGGAGTGTTCATTGGTTTTGAGTCTTCCATCCCAAATTTCTTTAACAATTCTTTCACATATTTGGTCTGAGAGATGAAGATTCCTTTCTTTGTTTGAGTGATTTATAGGCCCATGAAGAAATTCATTTCACCAAGCATGGACATCTCAAATTCACTTTTCATTTGATTTGCAAAAGTTTTACACATACTATCTCTTCCTCCAAAAATGATATCATCAACAAACACTTCAACAATCAAGATGTTTTCATGATCAATTTTGAAATACAAATTACTATTAGTAGTACCTTTGTTGAAACCAATCTTCAAAAGATGCTTATCCAATCTTTCATACCAGGCTCTTGGGGCTTACTTTAGTCCATACAGAGCCTTCTTCAACTTGCAGACCATATCACCATGATTAGACAATTGAAATCCATCTGGTTACTCAATGTACACTTCTTCTTCCAAGTCACCATTCAGGAAGGTAGACTTGACATCCATCTGATACACCTTGAAATCCTTGAAGGCAGCAAAGGCAAGAAATAATCTGACTACTTCAATTCTTGCCATTGGAGAAAAAGTCTCTTCAAAATCAACTCCTTCAATCTAAGAGTAACCCTTGTAGACCAATCTAGCTTTATTTCTGATTACTTCACCAACTTCATTCATTTTGTTCCTGAAGACCCATTTGGTTCCAATCACATTCTTGTTTCTAGATCTAAGAACAAGATCCCAAGTGTGATTTTTCTCAATTTGCATCAACTCTTCCTCCATTGTTTTAGCCTAGTTTTCATCATTGCAAGCTTCATTCACTATCTTAGGTTCAATCTTTGAAATCAAACAATACTCTTCTGAATCTTGAGCAATTCTCCTTCTTGTTTGTACTCCTTTGCTTCTATCACCTAAGATCTAATCTTCATAGTGGTTCAGTCTTACATACTTGGAAAACTTTGGGAATTTCTTCCACTTCTGATTCTTGATCAGGCTCATTGAAACTCATCTCTTCTTCCTGATTTACAGGATTAGTTTGAATTTGACTTTTAGAGGAGGCTTGGGCTCCTTAAATCAGAGCACCATTCTGATAATCTTCATCATATTCATAAAACCTTGAGGTTTTTTTAATTTGATCATCAACCTTCACATTTGTACTTTCTATTATTTTTCTCAGTCTTTTGTTGTAACACTGGTATGCTTTTTTTTAAGTAGAGTAACCTAAGAATATCCCTTCATCACTTCTAGCATCAAACTTTCCTAGATCTTCATCTCTTTTAATGTAACATTTGCTACCAAAAAATCTGAAATACCTCATAGTAGGAGTGATTCCAAACCAAAGGTCATAAGGAGTCTTACCAGTATTGCTTCTAATTTGAACTTGATTGAGAGTATAGACTGCAGTGTTTACAACTTCTCTCCAATAGATTTGTGGAACATTTGCTTCTATCATCATGGTCCCAGATGCTTCCTGGATGGTCCAGTTCTTTCTCTTCACTGCTCCATTCTGCTGTGGAGTCCTAGGAGCAGACAACTATCTCTTTATTCCATGTTTCTCACAGAACTCTATGAACTCACCAGATGTGAATTCCCCACCTCTATCAGACCTCAGACATTTCAATTTTAATTTAGTTTCATTCTCTACCATAGCCTTGAATATTTTGAATTTCTGAAGAGCTTTTGATTTCTCTTTTAAAAAAGTTACCCACATCATCCAGGAATAGTCATCAATTAGTAACATGGAGTATCTATCACCTTGTACACTCCTAATTCTTGCCAGACCACAAAGATCAGTATGAACTAAGTCCAATAATCTGGTAGAAGACAGTTCCTTACTTTTGAATGTGACTTTGCTCAGCTTACCCAACTGACATTCTTTGCACAAGCTATTAGTAGGTTTCACCAATTTTGGAAGATCTCTTACAGCCTAAGTGTTTCTTATCTTGATGATATTATCAAAATTCACATGACACATCCTCCTATGCCATAACCAACTCTGATCTACTTGAACAAATAAGCAACTTTTACCAGTACCAACCAAGTGGAAGATATTACCTTTAGTTCGAGTACCGGATGCAATCTATGTTTCAGAACTTTCAAAGATCTTGCATTTTCCATCTTTGAATCAGAGATCATAGCCTTTGTCCACCAATTGTCCAACACTGAGAAGATTGTGCTTCAATCCTTCAACATATAGTACAGTACCATTTTTGTTCCTTCCATCAAAAGAAATAGTTCCTCTTCCTATGATTCTACCAACAGAATTATCACCAAACTTTACCATTCCTCCTTCATATTTTTCCAAATTTATGAATTTGTTTTTATCACCTGTCATATGGTGAGAGCATCCACTATCAATGACCCAGTCATCCTTTTCTTCAACTTGGGCAGCCAAAGCTCTTTCTACAACTTTATGATTCACAGAAACAGAGGATATTGGTTCTTCTTCCTTGATAGCAATAAACACCCATTCACTTCTGGATTTGTTTCCTATCTCTGATTCATCATCTATTACTCCTTCATTATCATCTTCTTCATGAACATAGTAACAATTCTTTTGGAACCTTGATCTATTAGGATTTGGCCTTGAAAATATTTCTAGACATTTTGAGGCAAAATGACTAATCTTATTGCAGTTGAAACACTTAAAAGGCAATTTTCCTTCATACTTGCCGGATCCTCTTGGTAGTCTTTTTGCAATAAGGGCTTCAAGTTGACTAGTTTCAACTTCTTCTTCTTCTAGGTCTTTTCTTTCTTTTTCATAC
The DNA here is from genome assembly GCA_027924645.1 of Cunninghamia lanceolata. NCBI lineage: Eukaryota > Viridiplantae > Streptophyta > Pinopsida > Cupressales > Cupressaceae > Cunninghamia > Cunninghamia lanceolata. Next base: position 3,683,095 of record BSBN01000567.1, read on the forward strand.
CATTAAAATTTCCTTGATGAGTTCTCTCCTGGATCAAACCTTTGTTTACCTTTAATAGAGGCACTGGCTTTGAATACAGATTCAGTCTTGGGGAGCTCATCTCCAAACTTGGTCATTTCAAATGCATCCAATTTGCCACCTAATTGATCTCTTGTAATAGTTGTATGGGCTCTAAATTCTTCAATGGTAGCAACCTTGATTTTATAAGAAGCAGGGAGGGATCTGAGAATTTTGCCAACAATCTCATTTTCATCCAAGACTCCACCAGCATTTCTAATTCCACAAACAAGCTCATTTACTCTTGGCATAAAAGTAGTGATATTTTCATCTTCTCTCATCTTTAGATTTTCAAAATTTCCTTTCAGACTTTGTAACCTTACACATTTGACATACTTGTCTCCTTCATGTGGAAGTTCCAATTTTTCCCAAATCTCAAAAGCTGTTGGTAGGTTAACAACATTTGAAAGCTCTGAATCAGATAATACGCTTAGAAGAGCTTCTATGGTTCGCAGATTATTTTCAGCATCTGTGATTTCAGTTGGGGATTTCAGACCACCCTGTGGAGGAGTATACTTTGTTGAAGCCATGTTCCAGTATTGTGTTCCCATACATTTCAAGTGACAAGTCATGTGACTTTTCCAAAGATTAAAATTGGTTCCATCAAACTATGGACTATCCTTCTTGTAGGATGACATCCTGGATCTCCTTAAGTGGTTAAGCTCTTGTAGAGGAACTTAGCTCTGATACCAATTGTTTGATTTAAGGTAGACAACTGAGAGGGGGCTGAATCAGTTGTACAAAACTTTCTTCCAATTTAACTCCACATTGTTTATTAGCAACATAATAGTAAATCAATCATGAAAGCACAATGCAACAAATCAAGAGCAGAAACACATCAACACATGAAACACCAAGATTTTGACGTGGAAAACCCGGTTAAGGGAAAAACCACAGGGTGATTAACCCAAGGTTGTATTCTCTATTAGAAGAATAGAAAGAACAAAATGGCATATGCCAATTAGGGCTCACTGCACGAGCACACTACTCACAAAAGGCTCACTACCTACAAGAGACACACTGTCTACAAAGAAATAAGTATCACCTACTTGAACTAGAAAATAGCATCTTCACCATGCTTGAATCAGTTCCATTTAAGCTCAATACTTCTTCTCTGCCTTTCGCTTTCCTCCTCACTACCACACACTCATCTCAAGAAGGACAACTTTGAAATGACTTCACAATCCCTTATTTATATAAGACATCAACTTAGAAACAATCATCTAAGTCGGCAAACATCAACAAGAACATCCACAGGATGTGTAACTCATCTGGTCGGCCAGTCTCAGGAAGAACATCATCATCTGGAAGTTATTCCTCAATTGTGAGCTCCAACTTTAATGTGGACCACTAACATGAACTAGACATGATTCAAAGACCTCCACAAGCTTACCTGAATCACCAAGAACAACCACACTTCATCTGCTTACTAAAATCCTTCTCCCCTTCAATCGAAACCTCAAGAACATAGTCTGTCATTACTGTTACAAAGAAATAGATTCTTTTGTATCTTCAAACCATGAACCAATCTAGTTGACACTCCCCATAGACTTCCTCAACACTCCCTCAAATCCACAGAATAGGACAATGCAATTTCGGATCTCACCGGACCTGTCTGTATCACTTTGTCACCTCTGAACACCTACTGGAACCAGTTTTACTTGAGTGGCCACAAGTTCTTTAGATCTTCATGTGGACCTCTAAAATCTCTACTGGATCACCTTAAGACACATATATACAAACCCTTTAATCCGTATCCTCTAATCCTCATCCTATCTTGGACTTTTCCCTTACTGTCATCATTGTTCTTCACTGTTCCTGATTAAGACTAATTTTCTCAATATCCTCAGCGCACAGCTTATCCAATCCTTATCATTAATACAACAGAGTATGTTAACATCAATGACAAAACCATTTAGGCCCATACTTGCAACACATTCTTCTACCTTTTATTTTCTATCTTTTTGCTCCTCAAAACTTCCAATGCTATTCAAATGATTTGTAATTTGGGTAGCAACTAGTCTACTACTTGACCAAAATAGATTGTTCATATTGGGTAATTTATTCACAAAATAGAAGAATAGACATATGATCAATGTACCATATTTGAATAGATAGTTGTTACTTTCTTTTATCTTTTTCAAATTCTCCATCAGTTGAATCCATAGTAGCTCACATAAGTCATAGTCAGTATTCTCTTTAATCATGTAATAAGCAGTGTAGATTCCAGTGTCACAGATAGAGTTCTTCCAATTTGTAAAATAGACCTTGTAACCTATCACCATGAAAGTGAATTTTACTGCATGATCAATGATATCATTGATTTTCAATACCCTTTTGTCAAATTGTGCTCTGGTGGCCTCTGTAACTATTTGGTTCTTCACAACTTTTAACACGGGCATGCTTTCGATATCATTTAACCCTGTTACTACCCTATTTGCTTCCTTTGTAATTTTGAAGGGTTGTCTTAACCACATGAATTAATCATGCATTTGGCTTAGTACATATCTTACCCATTGATCCTTCGTAAACATAGGGAAATCCACATATTGAATCAATTTATTTTCCTTTAGGGCTTTGTATTTTTCCATGAGATCAAACTAGTCATTGCTTAGAAGCTACAGATAAAAATCTGACAGAGAACTATTGTTATTGTTGTGTTCATCTAGGGCAATGTGAATATATGCCCTAACATCTTTGACATACAAAACTCCATGAGGAATGTCAAAGAACACATCCATCGGATCCACTTCTATTGCTTTAAATGGGTGTTTCTTAAATTTAGGTTAAGGTCACTCAGTAATATCAACCACTTACGGAGTTACCATTTCAGAATTTTAATTAGATTATCTAATGGGGTTTCAATGAGAATACCTTGTTCCACTGAGTTAGGGTTTCCTTTCTATGGTTTTATCCAAACAATTCAAATCTTGGTTGTTGCTACTCAAATTCAACTTTAATCTCTCTGAACACTTGATAACTTCGAGTGTAAAGGGATTTTGAGACTAAACTAATTCCTTTTTATCCCCCACATGACTTAACCTAATCATTATTAATTCTAGTTCCAAAAAGTTGTCTGATCCCTTTTTATAGATACAGTTGATTGAAAATGCTCCGCAATGTTTCTCATTAGCTTATTTTCTTTCAAATTTTCTTTCAGAGGATTTATCTTGTCAGATTCTACCACATATCTCTATGCTAGATTCTAGTACCAACTTTTTGGCTGGAGTATTTAGATTTTTAACACTACTCCCCTTGAGCCAGAGCTCTCAATTTACTTCCCAGAGGAAGTATCTACACCAGAGACTAGTGCGGATCCATTCTTGACTTCATTAGCATATTTCCCGATCTAGATTTTTCTCATCTCATTCTTAGTTTCTACTAGATCAACCTTGTTCTTTCCATTAACATCTTTCTACCCTGTTTTCCCTTTCTTTGTAGGATGGTTTCTTGTTACATTTCTGCTTCTGTAGAATTTAGCAAAGTGTCTAGACTTGTTGCAATTGAAACAAACAACATTTTTTTGACCTTGATTTCTTTTGTAATTGGGAATTGGCCTTGATCTGCACTGATTGGCGATATGCCCAAATATATTGCATACGAAACATTGTCCATTGAAGTATTAACTAATCCTTGAATTGTTTGGATAACTTCTTGACACACTTCTACACTCAATTGCTATATGACCTATTTTATTATAGTTGAAACATTGGCTAGAAAAAGATGAAACATTTTGATTCATTTTGCTTCTACATTGAATAGCCCTATGACCATACTTATTGCATTTAAAATAGTAACCATTGAAAGATGGGTACCTTTGAGCATTTGGTTGCCTAATTAGAAGTATTTTAGGTCTTCTTCTTTGATTCCTTATCAGATGGTCTCTAGCTCTTCCTTCTATAGATGTGTCTTGTCCTAAATTTGAACTTTCTCCCTTTTCAAATCCCTATCCTTGTTTATCATCTGGATACTATTGATTGGTTAGTAACTTATCAAGTTTTGTAGAGCTTATTTTGAATTTTTGTTTGTAGCTATTGGCTGCTTCTAGATCAAATTTCAATACCAGAAATTCTTTCCCTAGTTTTTCACATTCCTCTAACTTGTCCTTCACAACTTGATTCAGATATTCCTCATTCTTGGTCTTTTCTTCAATCACCTTGAGAAGACTCCTTATAGATTCAATTTCTTGTTTTAGTTTCTCACATCATTCTTTCCTTCTTTCCTAAGATTTACTGATATGTTCTTTTAATTTCATAATGCAAACATTAGCAAATTGTTCATTATTAACATATACTTGATTGCCAATCTTAATGCTGCCAAGATGATCTATTTCAGGATAAGTGAGATACCTTTGTAGTGCCATGAGTAAACCTTTCCAGATCTTCCTCAAGTTGTTAGGCTTCTTCCAAGGAACCTCACTCTAATACCAATTTTTGAATACAATGAACAATGAGAGGGGGGTGAATCAATGTTCTACAAAACCATTTATGCACTTGCTCTTATCCATTTACCAAAATCATTTATGTGAAAGCAGATTAAACAAATGAATAGAAACCATAAAGATATAACACGTGAACACCAGGATTTTTAAGTGGAAAACCCAAAAAGGGAAAAACCATGGTGTGGGTTAACCCACAGAATTTTATTAGTTATAGCAATGCTAAATTACAAGATGCTCACTGTCTTAGGGCTCACTGCCCAGAACTCACTACTCACAAGAGGCTCACTATCTGAAGAAATAAGAAGAAGAGAAAGAAGAGTGGCTCACTACTAAAGATGAATTGCTATGATTACATCTACTTATGCATGATTACAATTCCAATTAAGCTTATGAATGCTAACACAAAACTCTTCATTTTAGTCTACACATGTTTCTCTACTCTACTCTTACATATACTCAAGATCTCTGTTTCTTTGCTATAGCTATCCTATCTTCACATATTTCACATTCATATACATCACATCACACACATCTTACTTTCAAACACTAAAATCCATCCTCTATTTATATCCACAACTAAATCTTTCTCATGATCAGGTCGGCAAGTAAACTATGAAGCCTGTATACCAAGTGTTTTATTCTGTTAGCTTGTTCTTGTGTTAATTCTTCAATGTAGATCCAAACCATCATGTACATGTCTTCATATGTGTCAGCTCTAATCATACAAACACTTACATTTATCATCTAGCTCATATTTCTTCTCTGCATAAGGGTTTAGCCATCTTGCTGACTTGTTCCTTCATAACATATATGTTAGGTCCCTGTGTCATATCACAACTTATGCTATGGATCAAATGGGACTTCACAAATCATATCCAACATTTGCTACTAACCTCTTAGCATACCTTCTAAACTGCAGAGAAAAATACTTTTGCATGTGAAAATGCAGATCATGAAACTGCTACTATGTCACAAAGAAATACTGTTGAGTTGTAACTTGATATTGGATAGCTTGTAGAATGTGTTGTACTGAACTTTAGAGGTTGTAATTATGGATTAGGTTAGTTATGATGTATTTCTTTCTTTCCTTAGAACTGTAAAGAATATTGTGTATTTTTGGAGGAATGCGGAGTATTATATTGTGCCCTGTTCACTGTCTCTAACATACCTCTGTTTGTCTAGACTTAGTCATTTTTCCCCATGACTTCCAGAGGAAGTCATAAATTGATCACTGGTCTGAATCATCATAATATGGTCATAAGTCATTGTACCTAATCTTCTTTTGAGGGTCTTTCATTGCGAAGGCATACTGGTTCATTTTCTATCCCTTACTATGTATACTGTCCATATTTAGCCAATTTTGCCTTCCAGACTTGTGCCTTGTTCCCAATCACAACTGAACTTATAGAGTTATGTCTTCCTATCGTGTTGATGTGTTCTCCTTATCTTTTTTCCATCAATGAAAACACTTAGCTTGTCTTCATAGCAGTGTTTCTTGCCAACACATCTTTTATTTTGAATAGATCATTTATTTTGAATAAAAGTAGATAAATTGGCATGAACTCTTTTCTTTTCCTAATTTAGCAAATGTGTGAACTGTTTCTTCAATGGAAAATGTGGCAGCTCATTCACTCTATCCCAAGCAATGTCATAATTAACTACTGGAAAGACAAATACCCTAAATCAACATTATCGAAGTACAAGTGGCCTTAAAACCTGCATTTCCTTTAATTTCCCTATTAGTTTCTTGAGTAGTTTTATCACTTTGGGTGCCACGATATTTCAATAGACATTGAGTAGTATTATTATTAAGAAATAGAATGGGAGGAGCCAAATGCAAGTCTGAGCTAGCTTCACCAGATAAATTGTCGACATTGGGAAATATTTTATAGTTGTTTTAGAGAGTAGCATTGATAGACTTTATAAAGAAATTTGAGGGACACCATCCGCAGCTAGTCAAATAATTTGCTAAGAACTTTACAAATGGGTAGTTAATTGTGCATGGGAAGAAATTCAAGCTAATTCCCCAAATTATCTCTAAATTATCTAGTATTGGAAATGAAGGTATTAATTTATTTGAAACCAAAAACATTTCCTATCAAAAAATGATAGAACTTTTTGCACAGGAAGGGGAACCTCACCCATTACTAGTTCTAAATACCTGGGGGTAAGACAAGGGATTTCACAGAATGTCCATTGCAGAACCATGGTGGCCAGTAGTTGCAAAGATTATTAAGTACTTCACCTGTGAAGGACAATGCACCAAGTGGTAGTTGGTCCTCGCTTTTGATTGCTCATTCATTTGCGCCATGGGTTCGAAAACCCTGAATTAAGGGTTAATATTCCTGCTTTCCTCCATGATTCCCTTGTTAGTATGATAGAATGCTTCAAGAGAGGATCTGGGCCTTTCAAGCATCATGGTCTTATACATTTAGTTTGTAAATATTATTTTCATAAGAAAAGAAAACCAGATGCAAAATGGTAGAAATTTTTGAGAACGCTGAACCTCTGAGACAATTTGAGGAAGGTGAGTCATCTGGTAGGGTAATCCAAAATGTCAGAGAACTCCCCCTATACCTCAAGGTGATAGGCAAGCTCTAGGCAGCGAGGCACTAGAAAATCTAGCAAATCCCTTAGACCTTGAAGAAAGGCCTAAGCAACATAATGTGCCTAAAACCCTAGAAAAATAAGAAAATGTGGATTTAGTAGACTCAGAGGGGGAATGTATTTAGCCCCATAAAAAGGAGATGAGGCCCAAAATGAAACTGCAAAAACCTCCTCCTCTAAGAAGGAGAAAATGGCTAACTATTGAATCAAGCTTGCCGTGACCTATGAATTGCCCCTATTCCTAAGAAGAAGAGACAAGAAAGATAGCCCTATGAAAAAGTAACCCAATTAGATGAGACTATATCTCAGACATGTGCAAATGTAACTCAAACTTCAGAGAGTAATAAATCCCCCGAATCTAGACAAGAAATTGACCCATCTAAAGAAGACCAAAAAGAAATAGGAGAAGGATAAGAGGGAATCAGTGAATAAGTGCCCAATTATGTCCTAATTGAAGAAGAGGAGGGTCAAGAATATGGGACTGTCGAAACAATTTCTTCATCACAATAGCTAGAAAATATTTAGGAAATTGATACAGGGCCTGAGGAGAGACAATTATCTCCCTTAAATAATGTTGGTGACATAGGACAAGGTCCATTAGAAGAAATTAATGAAAGACATGTGTTTGGTAGTGAAACTTAAGTTTTTATTTCCCCCTTTTCTACTAATGCAGAGGATAACAAAAGTGAATATATGACATAGGAAATAGAGGAACTAGAAGCATAAATTATGCAGTTGAAAAATAAAATACAATTGAATGAAGAGAAGTTAAGTAGACAACAGCAAGAGATAAAGAAATAGAAAGAGCTTCTGGAACAAAGGGATCAAACCATTAGAGAAATGTAATCCCAATTGCAGCAAGTTGAAGAAATAGATAAGCATTGTCTAAATAGTCTATTTGAAGGAGATAGACAAATTAAGAATCTAAATTTCAACTTCGAACAATGCCTGAAGATATTTGCAGAGGAGAAGGAAAAACAAAAATTAGAACTAAATAAAGTTATAAGTAGAACTGTTGAACTGGAGCAAGATTTACAAGAAATTAATATTAGGCCAACTGTGGAGTCAAAGGAGGTTCAAACCAAACCAACTAAGATGGAATGGTTTTAGATCCACATTCGTCCCATGTTAACCAAGTGGATGGAACAATGCTATTTATTAAGGCAATCTAGAGATGAAAATGCTAGACTTAAGAAACAAATAGTATTATTAAAAGAATCTTATGATTGATTGTATCAGGCTAAGATGGATCCATGCACTACAACAGAAGAGGCAATTAGCACCTAAAATAGCACTGGAATTTAGTGCATTTGAGTCCATGAATTGAACACTTCTACTAGTACAAAACTCGGTACCCAGTAACATCTCAATATTGCACCAGGTTTAACACTGATTATAATGCCAGGTTTTACGTCAAGTTTAGCACTGGGTTTAATGCCAAATTTTAGGGCCAAGATTAATGACAGATTTAGCGCTAGATTTTGTTGCTTCTAGTTTGGCTTCTAATTTTGCTTCTAGTTTTGCTTCTTGTGTTGCTTCCAAGTTTGCTTCTAGTTTTACTTCTAGTTTTGCTTCCAATTTTGCTTCTGGTTTTGCTTCCACTATTGCTTTTGGTTTTGCTTCTAAGTTGGCTTCCACTTTTGCTTTCAATTTTGCTTCTCATTTTGGTTCTGGTTCTACTTCTAGGTTTGCTTCCAATTTTGCTTCCAATTTTGTTTCCAATTTTGCTTTTGGTTTTTCTTCTACTTTTTCTTCTAGTTTTGCTTCTAGTTTTGCTTCAAATTTTGCTTCTAGGTTTGCTTCTAGTTTTGCTTCCAGTGTTGCTTTTAGGTTTGCTTCCACTTTTGCTTCCAATTTTACTTCTGGTTTTGCTTCCAATTTCACTTCCAATTTTGCTTCTAGTTTTGCTTCTAGTTTTACTTCCAGTTTGGCTTCCAATTTTGTGTTCAGTTTTGCTTCCAATTTTACTTCCATTTTTGTGTCTTTTGTTGCTTCTAAAAATGCTTATTATTTTACTTACATTTATTAATTTAATATGTTTTATTTCAATTTAATTAGTTAAATATATCATGCCTCTTAAATAACTCATACGATTGTAAAGTAAGCAATTTAATTATTTAACTCATATGATTAAATAACAAGATAATTATTATAACATGATCATCATTTATAATTAAAACAAGTGCGTCAAATATCTATAATTTAGTTGAATTTGACAACATCCATCCTAAGCAATAAATTAAAATCATCATATGTAATAAATATCCATCCAAAAATCATTGACCACTTTCAATATATATAAATTGACAAGTCAATATGGATAAGATCATCATCATATATAACTAAAACAAGTGAAAGTCAAATATGCCAGTAGATCAATAACATGTCTAAATGATACATGTACAAATGATATAAGTAAAATTGATAAGTTATGTAACTCAAAATGATACAAGTCAAGATGATACATGTCCAAATGATATAAGTCAAAATGATACATAAATTTATGATACAACTTATTAATATGGCACTGCAGGCTATGAAAATGATACATATGATAGCTAGTGACTATGAAAAGAGGCATCATAACGATATATCAACAATGATCCATGATGTAGTCTATATGATCATGAATGTCACTGACTACTATGAGAAACTGTCTCATCATCATCACCATCATGATCATCATCATCATCACCATCGTGATCATCATCATCATCACCATCATCGTCATCATCATCATCATCATTGGCCTTAGTGTATTCTATAGCTGCATCATCATCATCCTCTGCCATGTGATCTATATTAGAGCCAACATAATCTGGATCTCTATCATGAGGATCATCTTGATCTTCTGGAAGACCCGTGTTCTGTAAAAAAAATATTTAAAATGAAAAGTTATTATTATTTGATGTAATAATTTATTTTTCTATTATATATCTAATATTACAACATATGAAATGAAACCATAATCATATTACATCATATCAAAGTGCACATACCATAATAAAATTTCAAAAAAGTTACAACTAATATGTCATTCCATAAAACATGCAAAAATTCTAATAAACATTAGTCAAGATCATAAAAAAATTTGTTATAAATTTAACTATCAACTGTAAATTCTATTACATAACCTTAAGTGCTACAAATTACTTGGTCGAGAGCTCCCATTTTGACATAGGCAGGGAGGATGGTGGCAAAGGTTGTGGAATTTGGTTTTACACAAGCTAATTGCATTTTCTTTAAAAATTTTGAAGCCTTTTCAACAAATCCATTTTGTGCATATCCTATAGTCATTGCAGTCTAGGAGACCACATTTCTTTGAGGCATTCTATCAAACAGTTCACATGCCTTGTCTATGCTCCCACATTTTGCATACATGTCTAATAGGACAGTTGCAACTACAACATTTGACAAAATTCCTCTACCCTTGACGTATTGATAGATGTTCATACCCTATTCCAAAGCTCCCATTTTCACACAGGCAGGGAGGATGTTGGTAAAGGTTGTGGAATTTGGCTTTAGACTAGCCAATTACATTTTCTTTAAATTTTCTAAAGCCTTTTCAACAAATCCATTTTGTGCATATCCTGTAGTCATTGTAGTCCATGAGACCACATTTCTTTGAGGCATTTTGTCAAACAGTTCATGTGCCTTGTCAATGCTTCCACATTTTGCATATATGTTTAATAGGGCAGTTGCAACTACAACATCTAACAAAATTCCTTTATACTTTATGTATTGATGGATGTCCATACCCTATTCCAAAACTCCTATTTTGACACAGGCAAGGAGGATGGTGGCAAAGGTTGTGGAATTTAGATTTCAAACAACTCATACTCGTAGAGTCATGGTTTTAGGTCAAGTATGTTATGGTAACAACAAGGGATACCAACTATGATTACAATAGCTAAGACTACACTCATTTGTGATTGTAACAATGTTCTTGGACAACACTATCTTGATCTTCACACTAGGTACTATATAGGCCAAGATTGGGTTGAAGAAATCACTTGATGGTTACCTCTATAGTGATACCACACCCTAATACCCCATGCATTCTAAATAGATTGAGATTTATACAATACTCAACCAAGATGAACTTGTATCATTGTACCACACTTAACATTGACAATCCTTTCTTGACAAAAATTTGTAATCTTTAGACTATTGGGATACTTTCCACAAATAAATGTTAGGTCAATGACACAAGGCTTTTAAACAAAAACCATAATCCCAACTCTATATCCATCCCCTTGGTAGTCTCAAGGGCCACCTTGAGACAAAAAATGCTAATGTACTATTATGACAGTTATGATTGTCCTCCATCATTTCATTATGCATTTAATATTTGAGGTGAGGATTGGGGAGGTCTCCATTTGTAAAAACATGGAAAATACTCATGGCAAGATCTTTAAAATAGGCATATTCAACTTTAGGAATTTCTATAGACCCTAGGAAGGTGGATGTAAACTTAGTGACTTTAATTACCACCACAAAGACTATCCCCTTCGTTATTATGACAAGGTAACACTGTCATGCTCTTTATGACAATCCCTTCTCCATTGGGTGATGGCCTAATAACATTTATCTCCTTTCTAATTTCAATGCCTCTTTAATGCACTATCATAGGAGTCTTGACAGTCCTTATGTATTAGTGAAGAAGGCTTCCAACAAATCAAAAAGGAGGGCTTAAGATTACATAAAAAGTCCTAGTCTTCATACCCTAGTCACATATCACCCCTCTTAGAAGACCTCAAGACAATTGCCCTTTAATATAGGAAGTCAATGTAGTTTTAAAAGATAAAGTGCAAGAGGCCAAAGGAAAAGAAAACTTAAGGCCTTAAGGGGTTTAAAGGAATAAAAATATAGGCCTGCAGACTCAACTTAATACCCTAACCCTAGGTGGGTACCACCAGATACCACCAGAACCCTTTAACTCGACAAGTTGCAAAACCTTGTCCAATCTAATCGTACGAAGCTAAAATCAAGCATGTTCACTCACATATGATAGATATGTATGCATACCAAGTGGTTTGACATAAAAATGAATAGGCTTTGAATTATAAACCTTCAAAGTAGGCCACAGAAGTGTATTGTACAGGTGTATTTCTGAGTGTTGCAGTCAGATTTTTCATCATGGGAACCTAAATTTTTTGCAAAAAATGGTAGGAAATTTCAGCTTCTAACAAGGCCTTTAGTTGGAGGTAGGTAAACACAGGTTTTTGGTTCATTATTAGCCTATTAGACTTAAGCATATGAGATAGCATGGAACACACAAAATGTTGTGGATAATGACCACAAGATTAGGTTAATTATGACCACTTTTTGTAAGCAAGCACAAGACTAGTATTCTCATTATGATCCTAATGGAACCAAGAAGGGTCCCCAAAGATATAAGAGTAATCATTTGTCATCTAAGAGAAATCTTACATTTAAGGGTGCTAGGGCCAACAGAGAAGTACTTTAGAATTGATCCTACGCATCAATAAACAACTCAACACAAGAAATTCAAATTGACATATTAACACAACAATATCCAACTAAGTTATTGAAATTCAACTATTGATACCTCATTCTCCATCTAGATTACAAAGTTGGTCCACTTTTTGCTTTGTAACATTTCCTTTTCAAACTGGCTTGGATGCCGACCATATTTCTCCTCCTATCAAAACATGGCACATGGACTAGTTAAACTAATTAATATGCAATCATTTACTTTTTCCTAGGAAATTAAAAAATAAATCATTTAACTTATTAAATATACTTACAAATGTACAGATCAAGGACTATAAACCTTTCTGGCCACTGTGATGCATGGCACGAAGTTTGTCAAGCCTAACCTTGGAGGCCTTGTCCCAAATGTATACTAATTCAATTTAACTATGCACAAATAAATTTTAAAAATCATTTAATAAATTTGATATAATCTTATGAGAAAATTCAAATACTTGCGTACTCTCCTCACCAGACTTCCTCCATGCATCAGACTTCTCATATGCTTTTACAAGCTCTTTCCATACTTTCAAACTTACATCAATTGGCCTTTTTTTGAGCCTTTGCTTAGGAGGGATTTTTTAATCTTCTTTGTTTGGTTACACTGAAATCTCTTGCTATTTTGAGACATTCATAGCCTTACCTTCTTTACAGACCAACCTATGCCAAATTTAGTCTCCATGTCTTGGATAACTACTTTTTGTAGGTGCATGGGTATCTTTGAGAATGGAAAATGTAGATGGTCTTTGAACTGTTGAAGGCATGATTCCTTCAACCTATTCACAAATATTTTTCCATCATCCGTCATTCCAACATCCCTTGAAACCACATTATATTCTATCTTGGTATTATAGGTACCATGCAAGATGAAAAACATGGCATGGTGGTCAAAGAAGTATGTGTCTCAAGAGTGGGTGAGACAATGGAAGCCTATGTTCCCTGTTCCACATTCTTAGAGGTTATTGTTATTGATTTCCTCCTGAATCTTTTGGTTGATCCATGACTAGTTAGGGAATCAATTAATTCCCTTTGACACTATTGATTTGGTTGTAATGTTTCAGGGGCTTTACCAAATCATTTTTCTATGTATCTGGCAAGCATTGTCAAGTCGACACCATCCAATTTAATGTGGCTGTAGTCTGCTCCCTTTGCTCTCTTCCCTCTATTGCTTGACATTTTGAGGTGACCTAGGGAAAATTATTTTTGTTTAGTCTGTGGAGGAAAACAAAGTAAACACTGCCAGGTATGAAAGTTTTTGTCCAGTTTTTTAATATTCCTCAAGGTTTTTGACCTTTACTTTGTAGAGCAAATCACGAAGTTGTTTTCCTATGAATCAATTGGTTCCTTGGGAGGGAATCTATAGTTCCTGGCCTAATTTTGGTTTTCTCACCCTCATCTCTAAAGACCTATCTTCTCGTATTGTCTCAACCAACCTCTATTTTAGTTTCCTCACCCTCATCTTGAAAGCCCTAATTTTAGTTTCCTCACAATCGACTTGTCTTAAAGCACTCGACTACTTTTTTAGGAACGAAGTGAGAAAGTTGTGTTTAGAGAAAGGTATTGATGGTAATGATAAGTGAACCTTGTTATTGGGGTTTGAAAAATGTATTCACTACTCTCAGATGTAGAGGAAATAATGCAATGTCTACAATTTTACCCTCCTCCTTTGCAACCACATGAGACTTGAGTGATTCACCTGTAAACAAAACAATATTTACAACCCTTTCTTCACAATCCTCTCCATTTATTTGAAACAAAAATATATTTGGGAATGAAAAAAATTTGTTGTAATTGTAACCTTACGTATGTTGTCGAAGACTAAATAGAATTTCTCATCTCTTCACGCAGCGTTTTTCTCCTATAATTATCAAATTTCTCAGTTATTAATTCAGGCAGGACTCCAAACTAAACTCTTGATCTCCAAACAAAAAATGAACACTAAAAATCAATAAAGTTTTGTTTTATTTTTTTTGTTTTGGGGTACGTGTGGGTAGGAATTTTTTTAAAAAAATTTAATCCAGTAGTCGGCACTATAGTTGGAGCAGTTAACGTCGACTTTAGTGCCAACTTTTAGGCCAAAAATGTAATTTGTTTGGGGCACCAAAGGTTGCGCAAAGTGTACCTAATTTACCTCCAATCAGTGCAAAATGATGTATTTTGCACCTAATTACTCTCTACATATCTCCTCTTTATAGTGACAAGGTTTCAAGAACATGACAACTTAGGTAAGGTGTCAACTTGTCTCTGTATCCTCTGGATTGTCATTTTTCAAGAATTGATCTCATTGAAATGTAAAGACAACATATCATAGATTAGATGAAAAGATCAAGGAGATGCATGTTATAGAGTATAAAACTCAAAAATCAAAGGTCTTTTTGGGCCTTTTTCCAACAATATGAATAAAATTCAAACTTTAAACATGTAGCATAGGTACCATATGACTCATTTGCATACATCACACATGTGGGACTACTAAGAAGGGAGGTAGGTGCTTAATATGAGCAATGACAATTGCACATAATGTTTAAGTTCACTTCATAATATTTGGGGTCTAGTTTTCAAGATTTCACATGTAAACTTTTTCTAAAGAGAAAAATGTTGCAATGTCCTATTTTGTTTTTCATAGTGCGTATTAATAAAAAGAGAGTGTATTAACAAGATAAATTCAAGAATATTTTGTTGGTGCATAGCTATTATGTGACTATTGTCATTATTGTGTATTGCAGGATCTAGAGGAGGCCATGGAGAGAGGATGTGGATGACGTAGAGCTGATAAATCATAGAGAGGAAAGTGGGTGGAAATAGATATGACAACGGAATCTATAGATACAATAGGGATAAGAAGAGAAATCAACCTCAACCAAAGGAGGAAGGTGTTTATGATTTCACAAATGCTACAACATAGAGGAGATAAAGTCATTTTTTTGTCCATGAAGCCTTTGAGGTCAAAATTATTGGTTGAAAATACACAAGAATGGTGATTAAATATGATTCTATGATCGAGGAAAAAGTTTGAAAATTAGGATGGCCAAAACATGATATCAATATGTTAAATATATGACGAAAGTGAGGTTTTTGGTTGGATAGCATATTCGTTGAAATGATATAATTGGTGTACTAAACATTATTTACTATGTTGTGTATTATAGGGGCCAGATGAGGCCATGGCAACAAATCATGTCATATCAAATGAGGACACAATGAATGAAGCAAGAAATTAGGTACTCAAATCCAATTTCCTTAGGAAAAAATAATTTGATGGCATTTTGTGATACATCCATCTTTTTTCATAGTATTATTGAAATTTATAATGTATTATCCAATCTTGACATAAATTAATGCATGTTGTTGATTATTTTAGATGGAGATTGGAGAAAATGTAGAGCCTAAGCATTCAACTAGAAAACAAAAAATATATGTATGTGGACGTGGACCTAAAACTATTAAATCACATAGACAACAGTGGGTGGAAGAGGATATGAGAATGGATCCTACAGACACAACAAATGATTGCACTGAACAAGAGGTTGGTCAAGACTATAGTATGTGGGATGAATACTTTGAGAAAATTGTTGTTTGTGGATGTTCTGTATATATGTTCATACAACCAATAGTTATATTTTTTAAGCCATATTTGATTATATTTCTTTAAAAGTGATACATTTATGATTTATCCAATTATTGCCAAACATTAAATAATGCTTGCGTTTGTTGATAGGTAGAAGATGTTGATGAAACACATACTAATACCCAAGATCTAACTAGGTTATTAAGATTTGAACGAGATGATCCAAACCATCCTTTAAACAATACTAGGGTGAAAAGAGCATTATTGAAGAGAATACTACTAGCTGAGAAATTTGAAGAGCTGATGAGATCTGCATACACTGATGACATGCCACCTAGCCTTAAGGATGATGATCATGATAATGAAAAGGTAGTGCATGAAGAAGGATTGAATGAATGCTTATAGATTTCTTTGGGGATGAAAACAATGATTACAATAATGATAATATGGTTGACAGTAACGATGATAGTAGGGGTTATTACCACCAACATAATGTTGATGATAGCCTAAAAGACTCCATCAAGCAAGCAGGGAAGACACCCGTGTTCAAATTGGGTGCAAGTAGAACCTCAAAACTAGCATGCACATTAATATTATTAGAAATCAAGTCACTATTTGGTTGGTCAAATGAATGATTCACTACCATACTGAAGTGAGTTGAAATCTATTTCTTACTTTGCAATTGTCAATTGGTGTACATAATTTGTAAACATTCATCAACTTCATTTATATTTCTTTAAGGGGATTTTAAAACCATATATTGTATATAAATAGTCCTAGTATAGATTGACATATGAAACATGTTCATCATAATTCAAGCATTCAATTGATTTAATCTCTGGCAATCTTATAGGGCACTAAAAACTAAAATATTCCCTGAAGATAATGTGTTATCATCAACTTGCAGAGAAGCACATTTATTGTTGGTTGAGTTGGGGATTGAATATAAGAAAATTCAATCATGTAAAAATGATTGCATTTTATATAGAGATGAATAAAAAAACAAGGTAAAATGCTCTGTATGCAAAGAGAAGAGTTATTGTACAGATGTACAAGGTCCTACACTTCTAAAGAAGATTTTACGTCACATGCCAATTATACCTAGACTTCAACTAATGTTTTGTTGCAAGTCACTTGCACAATTGATGGACTAGCATGCAAAGAACAAGAGTAAAGATGGATTCATGCAAATTCTGGTAGACTCTAAATCAATGAAACACAGAGGAAAAATAGCCAAGAAAATTCAAAGATGAACCCTATACTATCAAGTTTGGTCTTGCAATTGATAGAGTGTGCCCATTCTCTTTCCTAAGGTCAAATTATAGTATTTGGCTAGTCGAATTGATAGTATATAATATTCCCCCATGGATGAGTGTTAGAAAGGAGTACCTTATGGTGACTCTCATTGTTTCAGGAAAACATCAAGTTAAAAACATGGATGTTTATCTTGCTCCTTTTATTGATGAGATGCAACTGCTATGGAAAGGCATAAGAATGTATGACATATCACTTCCCCCATCAAATAGGTCCTTCATGTTGTATGGTGTGCTATGTTGGACTATTCATGATTTCCTAAGACTTGGTGTTTGTTCTGGTAAGATAAAATATTTACATATTTACACTCATAATTTATTTTCATCCCAACTTTCATACTTAGTTTTATACTATTTTTTTTATGTTATTAACATTACTTATTGAATTGCAGGGCTTCAAAGAAAGGGGATATTTGCATGTCCAAGATGTACAAAACAATTTCAAGGGTGGTATTCTAAAGATCTACATAATTTTATTTACGCAAACAATAGGGCATTTTTACTAGTAGATCATAAGTTTAGAAATCACCTGAAGAATTAATTTGATGGAAAAGTTGAAAATAGAGGCCCTCCCATGATTATGGGTCTAGGTGATTAGCTTAAGAAGTATGAAGATGTTGAATTGAAAGGTTGGGAGAATTTTTTTGATCGGGGTGATTCAATTTAAGAACCAGAACAAGTTGTAGTTAATATGCTAGAAGGAATGAAAAGGAAATCCATATTTTATGAGTTCCCTTACTAGAAGGATCTATTAATATCTCACCTATTAGATCCTATGCACATCTTCAAAAATGTCCCAGATTCTATATTTCGACATATATCAGGCAAAGAGAAGGACACCTTGTCTTTGAGGAGAGATATTGCTCTTTTGTGTACCAAAATTGATAGAAAACATTTGTGGCCAAACAAGGGAAATGAAACATATGCAGAAGCTCCATGGATTTTGAAAAAAAAAAGAGCTAGACCAACTAAAAATGCCATCCATTTAATAAGGACACCTACTGGCTATGGGTCATCATTGGCTAAAGCTTTTACAGTTGATGGACATACCATAATTTTATGAAGGTATTATATATCATCGTTTAACATTTACTGGTAACATTGATTAAGTACTAAATATATTTTGATATCATTATGTTGTGTGAGAAAAAAATACTAATGAACTTTTCATAAATGTGTTTCATAGCATATCATGTCATTGGCAATTAGGGGGGATACATGTCTTATAGTTGACTTAAGGAATGCCATAAGTTGATTGTCAACATTTACAAGGTATGTGGTTAATGTGTGAGAGACATAGATATATTATATTGCATTTTAATTTTTGACTAAAGGTTCATACTAATTTACTCTTCTTATATTAGGTGGGTGACCTCCAAGGAGATCCACGAATGTGAAGTGTCAAAATGGAAGAAGGAAATTGCATAAATTGTATGTGTATTTGAGAAGGAGCTCCCTACAAGTTTCATGGACCTACAATTCCATTTACTTATACACCTAGTCGATGACATTGAATTGGCGGGTGTCATATCAATGAGGTGGATGTTTTTCTTTGAGCAGTATATGAAAACTCTAAATAGATATGTCTGACAAAAGGCGCATCTAGAGGGTTGCATGGTTGAAAAGTATGTACTGAATGAAGCATTTTTTTCCTGTGTGAATTCCTTGGTAAGGATTTTAAAGATGGGCCATGCTTTTGGGATGAAGAACGAGCATCAGATATTATTGATGGAGAAAAACCATAATCTAATGGTGTTCAAGAAGAAATTATTAAGTAAATTCATTATCAGTGGGGTTTTTTTTCTTGCAATCATTAATTTACTCTGTAATTTATTTGTCAAATTAACAGCATGACATTTAGAGTTTGAAATAAACATGTTGACATGTAATAGGTGTAGGTAAAAGTGCTATACTCAACAAGTTCATTCTTTACCACATGGACTTTATGAACAAATGGAATTATATGTATGATAAAAAGAGAGAAGAAGTGTTAGAAGCAAGGAGACAATTTAAGATATCGAACCCAAGGAATACTCCACTTCCCACTGATCTACTTGGGGAATGGGGCAAAGATTGCACACTAGAATGGGTTACTAAACAAATTTAAAATCAAATATAAGATGTAGGTATAGATTCAAACATAACAGAATATGAAATCAACATGTCTAGAGGATGTGAAAGAAACGTACAGTTAGAATTTTACAAAATGTTGTTTCCTTACAGCTTTGACACTATTAACTATTTTAATATTCGTCATTATATTTGTTTTCACTAAAATAAATGGTCTTTCATAGGTGAGGAAATATCCAGCAATGTGGACATATGGTCGACATGATCATGTAGAAAGTGTAGATGTAAAGAGATGATCCTTCAATTTTGGCATCATGGTTGACTGCAAGGAATCAAGTCGATCAAGCTCAAAATATAAGAATATAATTGAAGACAATCTACAATATGTTGAGAAAATACAAGAAATTATTGAGTTGGATTACCGCTCTTTTAAATGTTGTATTTTTAAGTGTAGATGGTATGAAGCATTTGAGAGGACATGAAGACATGATACCCATAGTGGATTGTTTTCTTTAGATTCCTCATGTTTCCTACCGGAAGATAAGGAGCCTTATGTTATACCAATTTGTTGTGAATAGATATTTAATTAAGTCAATCAAGAAGCAGTAGTGATCATTAATCTATTAATTCATAGTTTATTGCAAATATATACATGTGTTTATTAATCAATAGAATTGTTATACCATACATCTAATATATGTATGTCATTCATGTGCAGGTATTTTTCTATGAAGATATTTTGGACCCGAAATGGATATTTGTCATACATTATGATCCAAGATTAAGGTAGGTATTTGATGATGCATTAGTGGATATTGAGCAAAACAATGATGGCTAAATAAATGAGAGAGAGATTAGAGAACATCGAAGAAATTGACATCCATGATGATGTTGAAGATGGTTATGTTCAAGAACAAGAAGTCAACAATCCAGAGTTGGATGATGTTATGGAAGACAACAATATGGATGGTATACAAAATGATGATCCAAATAAATCTTGTAATAATATAGATGGTCTACAGTCAGATTTCAATGATGATGAAGATGATGGAGGTCAAGATGAGGATGATGATAATATTAAATACTTGAAAGAACATATGAACATTGACAATGATATACTAGAGGACATTGTAGCAAACAATAAAGTTAATGACCAAGACTTCTAAATTTTTAGAATTATTTGTAATCCATGTTTAAAAAAAGATGATTAAATTGTTGGCAATAATGTTAATTAAATGGATTGTTCAATTGTTGACAAATTACCTATTGCAATATCCTTAAATTGTTCAATCTTTGGTATTAATTGTTGGCAATAATGTTAATTAAATGGATTGATTGATGTTCTTCATAACTTGCTAATGGATAATCCTTATGTGATGGAAGTATTAAGTGATATAGGTCAAAGGATAATAGTCACCTTTGCAACACTACCATTTGTAACACGCATTATGTTCTCCTAATTTTTGGGTAAAGAAAAAAGTGAGAAGATACATTTGTCTTCCTCATCAACTTTAACATTTACTAAACCTATTGGACTCAAAATCATATTAAAGGTGTCAAAATATTCTACAGTAGAATATCCTTCCTTCATTTTTAAATAATATAAACATCTTTTGAGATATAACTTCTTACTTTATAATTTTAGTTTGATAAATGTCACCTATCCTCTTTGGTAATGTGAATGTGGGGGTTTCTTTTGATTTGAATAACAAAGAAAAAGTAAATTGGAGACAACCAGATAAATTATTAGCAATCCAATTCAACAAACAAATGATAACTAAAAGTTGATCACCAAAGAATAGTAGCTTTTATATTAAATTTCTTCAAAGTACAGGTAGTACAATGTCTCTTTCAAAAAATCAAAATCCTAGATAGATTCCGAACCATAAGATCTTGGTTTCCTTTTGTAAAGGAAGAAACAAGCTTTAGACCTTTCACATTCAAAATGGCTCTTTGTATTCCTAACCCTTGATATTACAATATTTGTCTTTTATAAGTCCAATTTAGATTTTTAAATATATATGAATACATTTTGAAAACATGAAGAAAACATAAAAAGACAAAAAGAGAGCATTCAAGATGTTGTGGTGCAATTTAACGCCATCATATGGCTCATTGCTCTTTCACACCTCAACCTGTGCTGCTCATGATTCATCTCTAAGATATTTCTTCTCCCATTTATATATTGTAAAATCACCAGGCCATTGGTATGCCTGAATTTGAAGCAAGTTCTCCTGGTGATCTATCCATCTTTTATCAAGCAAAGCTCTAACATCCATCACAAATTTTACATACCTAGCATCCGATGCAATTACTCAGTCCAATATCATGTTGAAACTAAGAATGCTAACATCTCCATCCTTCTTCAAAAAATCCATAACTTAGAATACTGTTTGGCCGAATTCAATCTTCCATGTGTCAGGACTTTTGGTTTTCTCTTCTTCTGTCAGTATGAAAGGAATAAATTTATGCTTTAACATAGTAAAAGATTTAACCTTTGCTTGCATATTACTTTTCAATGTAGGGATGATGAGCATATTACTTTTCAACACCATTTGTCTTGCCTCCTTTGGACTCACATCAATTTCATCTACTTTCAATTCTTTTAAAGTTTGTGTAATGATTTGATCATGTTGTGTTTCATCAGCACCTATTTTATTTATTGTAACTTCTTCATTATATTCTTTCATTTTCATTTTTAGATAGATGTCCTTTTGTTTACTACCCAACGACAAATGTTATGAATGACCATTGCAGGATGGCAGGGGTGAAAATGAATTACATTCTCATCTTTTCGCTCTACCACGGGCCTCAGTTGAAACCCTTGTAGGGACATGGTAAGTGTTATTACTGCAATGCCACCGGTTACTTTTCAAACCTCCATGGGACCATGGGAAGGGACTAACACCACCAAGCATAAGATGAACACCGCCAAGCCACAAACTATTCTTTTATGCTTTGCAGGAATGTGGTATGTGCCATATTTCATTCCTCTTGTTCCTGCATAACAACAAATGATAATCAATTAACTTGCAGGACAACAGTAATAAACAAAAACACTCATATAGTAAAAAATAGTCAAGATTGTTTCACAATGGCCATGATATATATGTGTTTATGTAGTTATGCGGGAATGTTGGGGGTGATTGATTTAATTAAATAAATGTGGATTTATTTAATTAAGGATGAGATGTTAGAGGAAGGGTTAATATTTAATTAATGTCAAAAGAATGGTTAGATTTATTAATTAAATAGCATGACCTATTGAACTGATATTAGGAGGAATGATCAAAGTGGTTAATTAAATAAATATGATTTATTTAATTAACATTGTAAGAGGAGATATGGAATAGATCTGGTGTGATGTTAGGCCATGGTAAGATTTAGGTGTCTACATTTCTAATAGTGCATTAGTTTTTGGGTCGATGAATAATGATCACAATTTATCTTTGGTAATTTTTTCCTTCACCATATCATGAGACAATTTTGAGGAACAAAATTGATGACAAATTTCTCTATGGGTTACCCATGTATTTATTTTCCTTCACTATTATTATAGATTGAATTAGGAATAGGAGAGCATCAAACAAGGATCAAATTAATGAGTGTAATCATGATTATGTTATTGGATTTCAAACTTTGTCAACAAAGAATAGTAGATGATATCAACTTGGAGATAGAATGCGAACCCTAATTAAGTGGTTCTTCTTAATGATCTAATTAATACTCTTACATTACTATGATTGCCTAGAAGGATTTAATTCCTTTGAGGAAACCAATTAAGCATATCACACAAATACAACAAATGTGCATTGATAAACTAAATATATACTTGATATATCAATTTTAATAATAAGGAAGCACTAAAATGGAGACAACCAAATAATTGAATAACTTCAATGAACAATTGATATATCTATGTAAATGAGGCAAAATTAAACTGTGTGTTTCCAAATCTAGCAATCTATCCACAATGGTAATTGGAAGTGGAAAGATATAGTCCTAATTTGGTAAAAATTGTATAAGTAATATCAAGGTAAATCCTATGTTTATTTTATAGAGATGTTTAAGTAAAATGAAACAGGTGGGACCAGTGCCTTGTTGGGTAAATGGAGTCAAATGAAAATATGAGATGAGTGGCTTATATTTGGTAGTAATTCTAACTGTTTGGCACACTAATATAGGTTAATAACTTTTGTCAATGTGTAAGGAAATAATTGACAGACTCTTCTTAATAATCCAACTGAGACAACTAGGTTACTTGTAATTTATCAAAAGGATTTTTAATCCCTACTTGAAGGAACCAATTGAATAAATCAAACAAGTACAATAGATGATATCAACTTGGAGACAAAATCCCAACCCTAATTATGTGGTTCTTCTTACTGATCCAATTAATACTCCCAGATTACTGTGATTGACTAGAAGGATTTAATTCCTTTGAGGAAACCAATTAATCATATCACACAAATACAACAAATGTACATTGCTAAATTGAGTATATACTTGATATCAATTTTAATAATAAGTAAGCACTAAAATGGAGACAACCAAATAATTGAATAACTTCAATAAACAATTGATTTATCTATGTAAATGAGGAAAACTTAAACTATGTGATTCCTAATCTAGCAATCTATCGACAATGGCAATTGGAAATGTAAAGATATAGTTCTAATTTGATATAAATTGTATAAGCAATATCAAGGTAAATCCTATGTTTAATTGATAGAAAGTTTTAAGTAAAATGAAATGGGTGATACCAGTGCCTTGTTGGGTAAATGGAGTCAAATGAAAATATGAGATGAGTGTCTTATATTTGGTAGTAATTCTAATAGTTTGGCACACTAATATAGGTTAATAACTTGTATCAATGTGCAAGGAAATAATTGACAGACTCTTCTTAATAATCCAACTGACACAACTAGGTTACTTGTAATTTATCAACAGTATTTTTAATCCCTACTTGAAGGAACCAATTGAATAAATCAAACAAGAACAATAGACGATATCAACTTGGAGACAGAATGCCAACCCTAATTATGTGGTTCTTCCTACTGATCCAATTAATACTCCTAGATTACTATGATTGACTAGAAGGATTTAATTCTTTGATGAAACCAATTAATCATATCACACAAATACAACAAATGTGCATTGATAAACTCAATATATACTTGTTATATCAATTTTAATAATAAGGAAGCACTAAAATGTTGACAACCAAATAATTGAATAACTTCAACAAACAATTGATACTAATATGGCACCACAGAATCAGAGATTTTCCATTAACTGCTTCAAATTTATTCTTGCAACATGGTCTTTGAGTTTTGTAAATATTATGGAGCTTTTCTGCTATCTACTACTACTACCTTCTTCTCCTCTCTCTCCCTTTTTTTTATCAGGTCTTGGTCTCTCTTTTTATAGAAAAGGCAAACAAGCTTTAGACCCATTACAATAGAAAGGACATAACTGTTCATAACTATAAAGAAATCACTTCTAAACTAACAAGACTTAAGAAAATATTTGTAATTAGAAAGACCAATCTGTTATTCACCAAATAGAAACCTATGACCATCCAAGGCCTGAGCAAGGCATTCTATTTTCTGATGTGGTATCTCTTCTTTACATTCAATCCTCTTCAGGACCCAAATATGTTTCCTGCCATTCACTTATTTTAAGATCACTAGGCCACTTAAATTCCTGTACGGATGCAAAGCTTTCAAGATGGCTTTTCCATCTATTGTCCAAGAGGTTCCTAATGTCCAACACAAACTTTGTGTATCCATTGTCCAACATGATAATTCCATTGAGCAGAAAATGGAACTCAGTGAGTTTAATTCCCCATCATTCTATACATGTGCCAAACATTTAGGAATCATCTGATCAAACTCTTCTCTCCATTCATCTACACCCTCCATTTAGTTATCATCTTTGATGATTGATGGGCTGAATCGACATTTGGAGTCAAATGTACTCCTCTTACCTTCCAATTTCTTTTTTGTATCTACCAAATATTGATACTCCTCAATTATGCTTTTCACCATTTCTCGTGTAGCCTTGAGCCTTGATGGGGCATCCAAATCTCTGGGTGTGGCTTTGCATAAAGTAGTCAGTGTGTGGAAGGTAGGTTTCCATCTCTTTTGAATCTTTTCAAGAATGGAAGAATTAGTGTTTATCTATTCTAGAGCTTTGATCAGATTACTGAATTGTTCATGTACCCCATTTATTTTGTTTTTCAATATATCAACTCTGTGCTTTAATATCCTACTCAAGATCTCTATGATGCAATTTTTGACATCTTCCTCATTATGCTTTTTCAGCTTATCAATTTCCTCTTTCATTTGTTGGATCTGGGGATCCTCTATATGGACTAGTCGATGATAGACAATTAATTTATTTCCCCTTACTGTGGAGTCTTGTTGCAATTGTTGTTTCAACTTTCTATTCTCAATGAACAATTTGTTCACCTCATCATTAGATAGCTTTAGCCTTTTCTCACATTCATTAATTTTCTTTTCCATGTTTTCTACCACATCTCTAGTGAACATTGCAGAGTACGTGATTATGGTGGCAGCTTCAGTAGGAGTTGTGTCTCTCATAGTTCTAATCATGGTTGACCTCTTCATTTCTTGTACTACATCAAGGAACTAAGGCTTCCTTGTGTTCTTCTACTTTGTCCATAGGGCAAGTGTTTGGGTAGTAGGGTTATACCCTACTCCTGAGACACCTTCCTCTGAATCAAATTTTGCAACTAACATGGGGTCATCTTGTACTCTAATCTTATCTAAAAGAAACATTTTGGACAACTCCATCCCTGGTATAATCATCATATCACTTTTCAATACCATTTCTCTTGCCTCCTGGGGAGTGACATTAATATTATCAATATTCAATTCTACAAATGTCTGAGCCTGGATCTAATCTTGGTTTGACTCATCAGCTCCTATAAGATTAATCTTTAACTTTTCATCAAATTGTTTCATTTTTATTTTGATACAGAAATCTTTGAACTCATTGTTGTGTATAAAATTATCATCCTCTATGAATCTCAGAGAGACCACTACCCTCTCATACTCTTGAATCTCATTAGTTCCCTCCTTTAACAACTTGACCTTTGGATCATGAGGCTTTTGACATTTTTATTGTTCTTCTACCTCTTTCAGTTTAGTCAAGGCCAAGACTACTTCTTGTTCTTCATCATCACTTGAATCATATTCCACTAATGGTTCCATCTTCTATATTTTGTCCTGTGGCTCATGACTGGGAGATGGAGGAGATGGACATGTAGGTGATGGGGGTGATATCTGAGATGTGGATGTTTCATGTGGTGGTTGGTGGGTTGTGGGCAATTGAATGAGTCCCTCATCTTGGGCCATTTTGTATAATTCATAAAATTTACACAAAATCATTTGCATTCTTTTTAGAAGGCAAGGTTCATTTATAAAAAAGACTTTGAAGATTCTATCTTTTTCCTTCTTTTGATTTTCCCACCTTATCATTGTATTGCACCTTTTTTTGGCCTACATTACATCAGCAAAATACACCAAATTCCTTATAATATCCTCTTCATAATGAAATTCATGTGAAATAGCCTTCTTCATAAATAGGGTTCTTCTAATCATATTGATGTGACCCTGTAGGTCACATACTCTTTCTATTCCAAGTTTGAGGAAGTAATTGACCCTTATAAACCTTTGCACTTCTTTGAGCATATGTGACCCAATGACTAGCTCTTCAAACATAGTTAAGTCAGGTAAAAATGTGTGTTTCCTCTGATTTCTCATCAAGTCATGTTCTATCTAGATCATCTACCGCAAACTCCAGGAAACACACTCTTGTAGGTAGAAACTTAGGTGAAACATGCGGTGCTTGGTTGTACTCATATACTCTAATAATAGTGTGTTGTGGCATAAGAAACTAATCAACATAATTATGAGTATAGCCTTGGTCTGGCCCATACTGCACTAGCCTCATTACCTTAATCAATGACTTAGGCATTCTTAGTGTTGCGTAACCAAGAGTAGCAATCAATATGATAGCAAAATCATCTTGAAACACTACAAAATCACTTTTTGTACACCTGTTATCCCAAATGTAGCACTAGTTTTACGCAAGGAGTCTAACTCCTCTTTATTTTGTACATAATTACATCCTTGTAGTCCACTTCATCTCATTCTAATACATAATTAAGTGACATAATAAAGAATATTTTCTTCAAGTAATAGGGGCCTTGGCTTCCCTAACTTGTAACAAACCTTCATGTATTTGTTCTTCAATCACATATGCAAAATAAAATTTTAAATTTGAATCAGAATTTTGAATTATCATATCCATTCTCATTAACCCTATTTACATTTGCTCCTCTGCATCTATCCCCAAAACCTGATAGAACGTATAATAGGTATTCTTGAAATAAACTTGGAAAGGTTCCATTTTGGAAGAAGGAATAGAGAGCCTTCTATTACCATCACCCCTCTTCATGTGTAAAGGGACTCATCACTTTGATATGATCTCATCAACATCTTATATTCTTGCTCAAGTTTCACTAAGTTCACCTTTGTTATTGTTTGCTTATTAAGGTTGAAACATTTGATAATGGCATCTCTACTGATATCCACTAAGCACTCACCATTTGGAAGCCTCACAATTTTGGTTGGGGCATGGTAATTGTGGGCAAGGGCTTTAATTAGATCAACGTCAATGAAAATGTTGGAAACAATTAATTTATCCAAATCTAGGGCCTATGGGTTTGATGCTGGTTCCTAGTCATTCCTTTTTATATAAAAGTACCAGTAGATATTCCATCCCAACATAGGTATATAGGGGTCCCTATAGCCTTGAGCTAAGTCTCTAAAAACCTTTTTAGAACCTTTGTGAATTGAGCTAGGCAACAATGAAAGAAGAGGGGATTGCAATGAAGACTTTTTGGTTTTGGCTTCATCCTTTTTAGTTCCTACCTTAGTCTTTTTAGGTACCATTTTATGAAATTCACAAAAAATGATGAGAAAAGCTTACTCAAAAAAATCACCTTGAATAATTCTCTTTACTCTTACGATTTGAGCTCTTGTGTAACTTATCTTCTGCTACTATGAGTGAGAAATCTTAATTTGTTTCATGTATTTTCAAGACCAAGACACATTTACTTTTGACTCATAAATTTGCATGATTCAAATCTTCATGTTGAGTTCAAATCTTCATATTTTGATGTTGATGTGATTGGTATGCTTTAAATAACCCAATGGCTTGATTACCGCACTACCATAGTTTAGGTTTTGGTCCCCCGAGGTATAGTGGTATAGTGCATAGTGTATAGTATTAACTCTTCTTACCATCATACCGCAGGCTATTTGAGAATGTTTTGTGGTAAGGAGGTATGATATGGGTATTATGGAGGCTAGCCACTATGATAACGGTATCACAGTAAAAGGAAAAGATGACTTTATGAATGGTAATAACATGATTTATTATGGAAAAATAAGAGTGGGAGTCATGGATACATATATAAAACACTTAGAACTTTTATAAAAATTCTGGTTCCAACACATGGACGTCATGACCATGTGTCACATGCATACAGTGCCAACTATATGATCATGTTTTGTAGTACAAAGGTCATTAGTTGGCACACGTGTATGGAAGCATAACAAGTGGTTGTTGATGTTCCACGTGTCTAACTAGTCACCAACATGTGTATCAATGTGTATAACCACACTATCTAGATCCTTGAAGATCTATAAACGTCAAATAATGCCCCTAATAACCCTAAACCCTAACCCCTAACCCCTAAATCATAAACCCTAAATAATGCCCCTTATAATCCCTAACCCAGCCCTAACCTGGCCCTAACCCACCATAAACCCTAAACCCCTAAATCCTAAACCGTAAACCCCTAAACCCTAAATAGTACTAAACACAAGTAACCCTAAACCTCTTTCTCCCTATCTCCCTATCTCCCTATCAAGTGCTATCTCTATCATTCCTCTAGCTCTATATATCTCTCCTAGCCCTATGTCTCTAGCCATGTCCCTCACTCTCTATATCTCCCTATTGGACCTCTCTCTCTAAACACTAAACCCTAAACCTCTAAACCTTAACCCCTGAACCATAAACCCTAAAGTACCCTAAATAATGCCCCTAAACCATAAACCCTAAACCCTAGTAAACTCTAAACCCTAAACTTGAGCAATGCTAAAATCATTAATGCTAAATAATGCCCCTAAAACCTAACCATTAACCCCAAGCAACTCTTTGTCTCTATCTCTATCTCTCTCTGACCTATATATTATCTACTAGCTCCTAGCTAGTTAAATCCTTTTCCTAGCTTTCCTAGTTTTCCTTTTCCTTTCCAATTTCCCTTTAGATCCCTGCACCAATTTTTCCCTATTTTACTATTTTCCACCTCTCCTCTCATCATTCGATCTTCCCATCCAATGAACTTTAGGTTTATCAGCTTGTTTCCTTTTCATCCAGCTGCCAATTTATATCCTCATCCCTCTTTTCATGTCCTAGTTTTCTTGTTTCCATTTGCTTTGTTGATAAGGGAGATGGATAGTTGAGACAAAGACTTCTTTTGACATGGGTTAGGGTTAGACTTCTTTTCATGTCCTAGAGGTTTCAGATTTCTCAGGTTTAGGGTTTAGGAGTTATGGGTTAGGGGTTAGGGATTAGGGGCATTATTTAGGGTTGAGGGACTTAGAGAGAGAGAGAGACTTTTTTTGACATGCAACCGTAAACCTTGAATAATGCCCCTAAACCTCTAAACCTTAAATAATGCCTCTAAATCTTACACCCTAACCCCTAACTGTTAAAACATATATAAACCCTAAATAATGCCCCTAACCCCTAACCCATAAACCCTAAAGTTGAGAAACCCTAAACCCCTAATTAATCCTAAACCCCAAACCCCTAAACCCTAAACACTAAACCCAAACAACCCTAAACCTCTATGTCCTAGATATCTCTCTATCTCTATCATTCCTCTACCTCTCAATCTCTCTCCCTATGTCTCTGGTAATGTCTGTCACTCTCCATATATATCCCTATAATCTCTTCAGACTATGTCTCTGGCCATGTACCTTACTCTCTATATCTCCTAGCTATTGTTCCTCTATCTAAACACTAAACCCTAAACCTCTAAAACCTAAACTGTAAGACCTAAATAATGCTCGTAAAACTTAACCCCTAAACCCCTATACATCTCCCTATCTCTAATATTGTCCCTCTACCAACTCTCAATCCTTCTCCCTATCTCTATGCGAGATATATATCTCATTCACTCTAGTAGTCTCTCTCTCTCTCTCTAAACCTGAGCAACGTCCCTAAACCCCAAACCCCTAAACCCTAAATCCAAGCAATTGATCTAAACCTCTATCTCCCTATGATCTATCCCCCATCTCCCTATCTCTATCATTTGGCCTTTACCTCTCAATCTCTCTCCCTATGTCCCTAGCCATGTGCATGTGCATCACTCTTTATCTCCCTATCTCTCTCCATAGTCTCCTCTATATCTCCCTATCATTCCTCTCTCTCTATAAACCCTAAAACCAAAACCTCTAAACTTGAAACCCTAACCCCTAAACAATAAACCCTAAACCCTAAACAATGCCCCTAAACCCTAAACCTATATCTCCCTATCTGTCATTTTCTCCCTATCGCCTTTGTCCCTCTACCTCTTAATCTCTCTACTTATGTCTTTGGTCATGTCCCTCACTCTCTATCTCCGTATCTCTCCTCTTGGTCTCCTCTATATCTCCCTATTGGTCCTCTATCTATCTCTAAATCCTAAACCCTAAACCTCTAAACCTTAACCCCTAAACCCTAAATAATACTCCTAAACTTAGGTATCCATAAATTAGGTGCTAAACTAGGTATTCCATCAGGCACTACATAAGGCAATAAATAAGGCATTAACACGAGCACTAAAACATGTGTTAAATGTGGCACTAAATTAGATGCTAAAGTAGGACCTAAAGGAGGCACTAAAGTAGGCACTAATTTACACATAATTTAGTGTCAACTTGTTCTGGTCAATGCCAAAAAATAGTGCCATCCCGATAAATAGCACCGACTTTTTCAAAAAATAGAGAAAAATACATTAAAACAATGGGTGTAAGAAAAAAAATGGAGCAAAAAAGGGAGCTAAACACAAGGATTTGTTGTAGTGATGTCAAATTGGAGAGTTATTATTAGCTTGTAGGAAACCATCTAGATTGTATTCTATGTTCCTTAATGAAGAAATATTAAGGTGGAAGCTCCTAAGAATCTCTTGTAATTTACCATGACCCTGATGACCAACAGTTCCTTGAAGCATTTAAAGAAGCATCTCCTATGAAGAAAAATTTGTTACGTGAGTTTTTCATTCATAATCTATTTCTCAAAAAGAATAATGATTTGTTCATCAATTTGTTTGTGGGGGAAGTTCAGTTAAGGGCATTCTTCTCAAATATGCAAAATCAAATTTAGTGGTAGGACAAAATTAGAGAATATCTTCCTGTAGAGAGAACTGTGGGGTTACACATAAGATACCCCAATCAGAAGCCTTTTTCTTTCAAATCCCAGTTAAGAAGAATTAAGAGTTATGAACATATGAAAGAGAAATACAATGAAAGTATTAGGACCTGCTTTTAAGATTTCAAGATTAATGGACTACAGTTAATTGACAGAGCTTGGAATGCATGTGAAGAAAGGTATACCACCTTGCCTATGTATTTAAAACAGCCAGAGATGATTTCCCCTACTAACCTCAGATGGTCATACAAAATAGTTGAAGCATTTATAGAGATTCTTCAGCAGCTAAAAACTAAGTGGATAGGGATGAGATACATGCCTCCACCACTTTTATAGGCACCCCTGTAGTCTTAGTCGTTACAGAACAAGATCCTAGGGACCTACATACTTGGCAGTTGGGAATCAAACTACACAAAGGTTTTCTGAAGGTCCCTAACCATATTGATGAGGAGGCAGATGAAATATATGATTTGAGTTCAAAGTTTGATGAATTAAATGTTGGGAATTAAGGTTTCTCAACCTTTGCAAATTCCTAATGTTGTATTTATTTATCCCATGTTGAGTTGGCATAGTCAACACCTTCTGTATATGTAGCAGGGTAAATTTTGGTGACTTTGGCAGCCACGGTTTCCCCCTTGAATAATTAACGGGGGTTTGGGGGTAAGATGAATATGATATTTTTAGTCAGTGTATGATAGATTCTATGACAGTTGTAAGGTGTGTAAGAGCATCTGTCGTAACCTATCTTAGGACTAGGCGCCCACTTTGGGATGGGATGTTGGACAAGTGTCCTTAGGCATGGGTTTTGGGGCATGAGTCCAAGATAGACACCCATCTCTAGAAGGTTCTATATTTGCCTTGTAAACTCTATATAAACAGATGCTTAGATGGGAGATAGATAACTTTGGTACAAGTACTATTATGGTGCCGAAATATCTCTAGATTTGACATTCGAAGACTCCTGAAAGAGGATTGGCTCTAAAACAATATTATAATCTATTATTGTTTACTGTAATACATTTCAGCTGTGTTTTGGAGAGTGGGGTTTTTCATCCATAAGGGTTTTCCCCACGTATATCTTGTCTCTTTGTCTTCTGTCTACTTTTTGTGTGTATGTGTATTGATGCAATATCTCTATTAGATGTTCTATGTTGCTATAGTTGTAAGAATTAAATTGAATTTGCATACATCTCTCCTCATTAGATTAGTGTACGAAGTGATTTCCGCACACCTAGCTTCCTTTCATTAAATAGAAAAAGAGAGGCAAAAAGACAAAGGATGCATCAGAGAGTAGGAGGACCTACTCAAGGTTAGGAAGGGGAGGGTGATGAGGTATAAATAACCTCATTTCTTTGATGGAATAAATAAACCTTTTTCCATGGCCCAATTCCCTAGCCTTGCCAATTTGTTTGTTTTTATAAGCAATATTTATCTATTTCTAATAAAATATTGTACAAATCTTTATTTCCTAAATTGATTGAAATTAGATTTTAAATGTTGATATAATGGCATGTAGAGTTGGCTAATTGTGCAGGGTTAATGCATTTCCTACAAGAGAAGTGGACTTCATGCAGCTGAGGTCAAGTGCATTGAAAGTTGAGGGAGCCAGAAATTTTGGGTGTGTATTAATTGAAGTCTCTTTTTGAGTTCTATTATTTTTGTTGGTTACCCAAAGATATTATGGCTCCACTCCAAGCCCTCTTTATGTTATAAAAGACATCAGTAGTTAATATTCTAATTTTTTAGTTATAAGACTTCTTCAAATGGCATTTTCCTACCATCTAAAATTTAGGAGTTCAAATGTAGTTTAGTTTTAATCTGTTGCTCAAAACATGGATATAAATATAATACTATGGATGGATGAAAAGCAATCCCTCAGTTTTTGAAAATAATTACAGCTGTGTACTGCAATTTTCTCCATGAATGCAAATAGTGTTGTTCTAAGTAATTTCTTTTAAAATATAAAGATCTGAATAAAGTTACCATGTTGTTGTGGAAATGATTGAATGTGACGTAAGTTAAAGCCAAATTTCTCCCAAGAGCTGGCCACTTGCAAGACTATAGAATAGATAAGTAGTTTCATTTCTATGGATGTTTCATTTAGCTGGAGTTATTTTATGTTTAGTTTTCTATTGTGAACCTGCAAGCTGTGTTGTTTAAATGTTTTTGGACCATCTGCTATAGTTAAACTATTGCGTACTTTTGTTCTAGAACTCTCAGTGTTGTTTAAATGTTTCTAGTGCATCTAATTTAGTTAAACTATTGTTTACTGATAGTTGGAAGCTAGAATGTTTTGTGCGGTATAGAATTTCTCATTGTTCAAAATTAGGGTAAAGTTGCATTTGTTCTAGTGTAGAGTTTACATGCTTTCTAGTGTAGAGTTTACATGCTTTCTAGTATAGAGTTTTCATGCTTTTTAGTATAAATTTCAAATGCTTTCTATAGAAGGATATTTATGTTGTTTCATTGCATATGTTGTTTCAATCTTTTAAAGGAACTAGAAAACTATTTCTCAATGAGATATCCAAACTCTCTATTGTATACAGCCTCGAACACTTCCCTGGTCGATAAATTGATATTTTCCAACTAAAGCGTTAGGACCTCACAATAGTCTATCAGTACCCAAGTCTTGAGAGTCATTTTTGGTATGGGGTAAGATAAAAATATGGGCCCCTTGTTACCAACTTACATTGGTTTCAGGAAAATTTTGCATCAGGATGAATATTTAGAATGTATGATGTACTCACGGGGACCTAGGAGCTAATAAAGAAGGTAAAAAGATGTGTGGCCACTTTTTACTCTATAACATTTAGCCCCCAGCTTAATGTGTGTATGATCTTACAATCAATACATGCATTAATGTATTGTCAAAGTAGATCAAACACTAGAACAAAAACACACCCTAAGTTTGGAGAACCATTTCTAGCCCCTAAGCTTAGACAAACATAAGAAAACACTTGTCAGTCATGCAAAACACAGAGAATACAATAAAACGAAACACAATACATGGAGAATGCAATAAAAAAACATGTAATACATGGAGAAGACATGAATGCAGTCACACAATACATAAGGCATACATGAAGAGAAGACATGATTAAATATTTATATAAACCTAACTAGGTGACGGGAGGAGCTCATCCCTATGCGCCACCATCAAAAGAACACAAAAAACATAGTGTGTGAGAGCTCATCACTACGTACTGCCACAAAACATGCAGAACACATGGCATGGGCAAGCTCATCAGTATACACCACCACTAAAACATGCAAGATATGTAAGGAAGACACATGAAAAACACACAGAATACACGAGCACCATAGAGTATGTCATCGACACATTATACATCTTAAACACATAGAACACAAGTGATGGGGAGGACCACATTGCTACACTTCACCATCTAAGACATGCCAAACACACCTGACAATTGAGCTACACTACCACAACCACCAAAGACATGATTAAGGGTGAATAAATCAATATCCAACCCCACCTCCTTAGAGGACTTCTTAAAAGGATGTACAAACACTTAAGGGAATACACAATCCTGCCTTCTAGAGAAGGGATTTCAAAAACATACAACCCCACCTGCATCACAAAGATGCCTTATAGTGAAAAGGAAGCATGCACAACACACAAAACAAAGTATACAACCCCACCTGCATCAAAGAGATGGATTATAGTGAAAAGGAAGCATACACAAATATGCTTTATCACAATATCTAAAATATCCAATCATTTACAACAATATAAGCCCCCACCTTTAAATGGTTGATCCCACTTGCTGATATCAATCATTTTTAAGGTTGAAAAAACTCAAGGGAATAAGAGTTTTTAGATAGACCATTCCCAAAAAATTGACATGTGCTTGCAATTGATGAATTGCTCCCGACAATCATAATAGAACACATTAGTATTATATGCTAACAATTAACAAACTTCAGTTAGAAAAATCATAGCTATGATAACAAATAAATCAATTGATACACAAATAAGGTAGCATACCACTTGACAAACTAAGGCTATACTTGTGGGTTAGGAACTAATTATATCCGTTAGATTATACTTTAGGTATCTTACAACTAAGTGTAGCTACAAGGTGAGACAAAAATAATTCAAAGTTTATAGAAGTAGATTTAAAGTATTGAAAAGGTTTGTTGTAAGAAGTTCACAACACAAAGTGATTCTACTAATCAACCATTAGTAACATATTAACCGCATCTTCATATATGGAATAGGTCCATTTTTATTCTCGTTGTAGGGATGCATGGTCCTTATCAATTTTTATTTGTTATGGTCATTCGTTGACTAGTTGAGCCATGAAAGAATGAAGTCATGAAATATGAGAAAGGAGATAAAAGTGACTTAGGTTCACAATGTGGGAAGATGCCCCAAAGACATCCTCCACAACATTATGTGCCAAAGGAACCACACACAACAATTGCAATAAGAGAGAGGAGAATAGAAGAATAGAGAAACAAACAGAAGTATCACAATGAAGGTGGTCTCCTTGTATCCTTGACCTGACAAGACTATCAAGGGTCCTCTAGGGAGACCTAAATAACACACAACATGGGGGAACACAACACAAGACATATGCCTATATCTAAGAAAAGGCCATTCTTGAGAAACTCGAAGAGGTGCTACTTCAAGTGTGGTTGAAAGATACTTACCTCCTAGCGGTTGTCCTTCATCAAATCATCTTCTTCCCAATAGGTCTTTATATGGAATAGAAGGCACATACAACACTATGGCCCAACTTGAAACTTCTTCCTTTAGCTCTTCTCTTATTTCCATGTCTTTTGGTGGGATGTTCTCTTCTTGCAAAGACATCTTTTGGGCCAACACTTGTCACTTTCTTCTTCATTCCCTTGCATTCTTGTTTCTTCTTGTCTTGTTAGTTATATTTCCCAAGGGAGGTTCTTTGTCTACCACTGAGGGTTCATGATTTTCCACATTCTTTGACATTTCTGAAGAGGAAGCCAATACAAAATGGATATTTTGATTTTGTGATGCATAGCTTCACTCATGAAGGTTATCTCTTGATCCTTGTAAGTATGGCAGAGGAGGAACCTTGAAAAAAATTTGTTTTCCTTTTGGTCGAGGTGAATGCTTCAACCCAGGCTTCTTTTCACTATCTATATGTTTGATAGGAGTAATTGTAGCCTTAGAGGACCAAGACGGTCTAGGAGTGTTCTTGCCATATGATAATTTTGAAACTATCTACTTTGCTTTGCATTTTTTATATGTGAGGAAGAATTGATCTTATCGTGTTTGATTTGCTTTAATAGGTTGTGGCCAAAACTAATCTAGATTGAAATTCCCATAAGTGGATAATGGTTTCCACCCACTATGATGAATAGCATGCATTCATCCTTTATAAGGGAACTTTAAGCACTTATGAATAGTAGAAGGAACTACTTTCATGGAATTCAACCAAAGATGTCCTTACTTCACACAAAAGAGATCCAAAGTGGGAATAATAACAAATGATGCTTCTAGGGCTTTTTCAACCACCTTAATAAAAAGTGTTATCTTTCTAATTGCCAGAAGAAACTAACCATTATGTTCTTTTATCATTATATCCATACGATCATAAGTATCTTGTGGTAGATCATGCATGTATAATAATTCTTTGGTTATCACATTTTGTCATGCAATTAAGATCAATAAGAATTGATCTTGTAGGATACCCACTTATTCTTATTGTAATGTAAAGAGGGCCATCAATATCTCTAATAGTAACCTCATGTGGTGTGAATGATATGACAGGTTTAGGAGCCTTCCTTTTCTTATTGGATTGGGGAGGAGTCATACCACACTTGTTTTGATTGGATACCATGTATGTGAGGCTTTTGTACAACAAGGCACTAGTTTGAGGAAACTGGGTTATTGAGTCTTTTTGCAAAGATCAAGAACACATGAGTGTCACTACAAACCAAGTGATGCCAATGTCAAAGTCCTACATACAAAGGCAAATATAGATCTCTTTAAGATTACTTGCAAAATGTGAGAGAGATGTTATATTCTTTAGTTGAAATATACAATGTGTAATTACAAATATAAGAATTTTGAAATCTATGATAGGAAATGATTCAAGAATATCATACAAAATTAAATTTAATGAATGTTTATTGTCACTAACATGATCATGCAAGAGAAGTTTTGAAACCCTAATGCAAATTTTTAAAGGCCTAAATATGTACTTTTCCCAAGATCATGCAATATTTTCAAGTTAATAATGAAAAATATGCTATTGTTATGTTAGACAACATCCCCTTGGGGGATTTTCCCTCTTAAGGCTTAGCTCTTAGGTTGTGTTTATGCATTTAGGATATCTTGCATGATAATCTAACTTCCTGAGGAGAAAACCTTGAAGTTTCATGGAAATTTGGACTCAGGGGATGCACTTAACAATAACCCTACCTAAAATAGGGTGAAGGACTTGGGCGTCTATGCCCTAGTCTTGCCCTATTTTAGGTCAGCCCTAATTTCAAAGTTTCAGTTTGTGACCATTATTTAGGTCCTATGCCGACACGGTAAGTTTCAATTAAAAAAATCTTGGAGGGAATGTTTGTAGTTGCATATATAAGGATGTTTAGGCATTCATTTGTAAACTAGATAGCATTTTGGATTCATGAGATTATGTGAAAGTGACTGAAGGCATTCATTGTGTGTTGTAGAGTAGAATTTGTGTTCTTGTGTTTGTATTTGCAGATTTGGCAGCCATTTCCTCATGGCATGAAGAACATCTTCCTTCCATGAGATCTTCACTACAAGGTGATATCAATTGTGTTTTCAATCATATATCATTTGGATTTTTCCTCTATCCTATAGTGATATACACTCTTTATCTGATAATAGTGTTCAAAAGACTTGAATGTCTCTCTGGGGCTTGACTGAGGCAAACCTCTAAACACCACAACCCCCACCCCATTTTTCTATGATTGTAGGTTCTAGGAGAAGAAAAAGTGGAGTTGTAGGAGAGTAGTGGAGTCTGTCAGAATTGTAGATTAGAGAAGAAAAATGGGACCTAGACTCGGGTGCCCACTCATTAGTCCTCCATATACCGTAACAGGAACATGTTGCAGACAAGATTCCCAAATCCTGACAGAAAGTATGGCATTGGACTAAGATGCCCACTCATTAGTCCCCAACTATTTCACTTCTCTAACTTTGAAATCTAGTATGCATTTAATTATCATTTAGTATCTCTATGTGCGATCATTTTCTATGATTTATTTGTTTACTTTTGAATTTGCATAATTAGGGTTTTGAGCATAATTGGGCTTAATTAAACAACTAAATCACACAATTCCAATTTTCCGTACATTCCAAGTGACTAAAAGCATGATAGTAGACTTCTTACTTAGCTAAAGTCCAAGTGAATGTTTGAGGTGAAAGGAGGGTGTTGGTTTTTGCTTCTGAATTAGCATTAGGGTTTGCCAGTTCTAATGCATAGGCAAATTCAGCCAACTGAATATAGGAGGTTGCGTGAGCTCCTCCCCTTCACTTCTGGTTCTACCGCACCAAGGGGGGTGTCCCTATTTGATAAAAGTATAACCTTGACTAGCTTAATGACAGAAGGATTTAACTTGACGGCAATAGGCAGAATACTCTCATGTATGGACCAAGATTTGTGTAACAAATCACAAGGTTGGCAACATTCTTGGACATAATGTCTGGTTAGGTATGAGAGCATGCAGATGTTCCTAATCCTAATCCTACAACTAACAGGTGGAAGTGATGAGATAGGTTGAAATGGTGTTTGGAGTGATGGGACTTTCCTAGACCCATTGAACAGACAAATTCCTAAACCAATGCCTTATCTGGGCAGCAGAGTCATATCTAAGACTGTAAATGTCTCCCCATGACAACATAAATTCATATCCAGAGGACCTGAGAATAATGCTACTACCTGACAACAACATGTCCAAGAAAGAGTATCATTAATGATCATGCTTAACAGATCCTATGATGCAATCTATTTCCCTTTGTATCTGATCAAAAGCCTATTTAACCACTCCTTGAGTAGACGCAATAAATTAGATACACAGTATGCATACACTGAAAAACTTGGAAGTCCTTAACAACCTTGTTTGAAAGGAAAATAAATGACATACAGGAGACAATTAGAAACAATACACACACAGGTGTTTTTCATTTAAAATCAATCTGCATAGAAGGTCATCACAGAGAAAATCATCATTTACAATCCAAGATAGATTAGTACACCAGACTAAGGACCGAGTCTGTAGCAAAAAATGCCTTTCAAAATGTGAACACCTTATGTTCAGAGTTAGAGCCGAAAGCCCAAAAAACCTCCAACCTCTCAAAAGTAACACAGCCAAAACCATTTATACAGAACCGTGTACATTCGGCAATTAATTATATGGCCAGAAGTCAAAAATCTGCCAGATACATCCATCAGAGGGAATGGTGCTCAGAAGCCATTAATGCAGCAGACAAGGGAGGCCTCGAGCCTTGTGCCGCCATCTGGGAGTCTTCACTCACAATCAGGCAGTTTAATCACTTGTACCATTGCCCATACTCCTGCTACAGTCGCCATTGATGGCCCAACAACCTGCAACCATCGAGAAAACTATCGCTACATTCAAAAAGAAGTTTCCCGCCAAACGCCCTATTCACAGGCTCAAACTACACAATGGAATAATCCCACATGCACGGTGCCGAGACCACACTAGCACTTTATAAACATAGCTGCATGCATAATAGGTGTCGAGCATTTTGCCGCACTTGACACACGACCCTTCGCCAAAAGCCCATCAGCCAAATCTACACCATCGGCTTGCCCCAAAAACCTCTCGCCGATCTTAATCGTCTCACCGACGACACCTCCGCAAGCCTCTGTCGGCCAGACATAGTCTATCGGCCAGCCCAAAAGCTTCCTTGGCTGATAGACCAACTCTCCCTGATGGCCACCAAAACACCCTCGTTGGCGAAACCTCCATTATTGGCCCAACATCTGACCATTCCAAATCCCTTGTCGCTAAGACATAGACCATCGGCACACCAATGAAAGCTCCCACCGACCTCAAAAGTCCTGCCAATGCCTACCTTCGCATTCCTCATCGGCTAGAGAAATGCCATTGGGCCAACACATTCCATCCCTGCCAACACAGCCAGTCACACCAGCCACCAACGAGCCACACTCTGCTCCACTATCAGCGAAACACTCATCATCAGAGCAACTGAGAAAACACTGGCCGACACCCTTAGTCACACCGATGAACACCTCCCTAAAGCCTCGAACTTCCACATCGGCCAGAGAAGACCCATCGGCGGACCCTCCAACTGCTAGCCCAATATGCAATCTTACTCCGATGGCATTCCCCATCGGGCAAACTCCTTACATCGGCGGCCCAAAAATTTGCTTCGCCGATAGCCAAACACACACTGATGGACATCCATCGGCCAGACCAAAACAATTGGAGCACTCAAGAAATCTTTCGCCGATGAAGCCAATCACTCTGATAAGACCAAAAACATAAAGCCTTGAACCGTTGAACCCCGAACCAAAAGGGTTCAACACGAGGGTTCAACGCGATGGTTCAAACATCAAAAATAATACTCCATAGGCAACAAAGCTTCGAACCATTGAACCTTGAACCAAAACAAAAAGGTTCAAGCGGGAGGTTCAACGATGCAATATTTGCGCAAGGCAAATGCATAA
Organism: Cunninghamia lanceolata; assembly: GCA_027924645.1. NCBI lineage: Eukaryota > Viridiplantae > Streptophyta > Pinopsida > Cupressales > Cupressaceae > Cunninghamia > Cunninghamia lanceolata. Next base: position 3,724,858 of record BSBN01000567.1, read on the forward strand.
TGTGACCCGTTAGAAGAAAATTGAACCCTGAACCACTGAACCACTGAACTTAGAGAAAAAAAGGTTGAAGTTTAAAATGAAATGTCGAAGACACAAAAATGAACCCATGCTGATGGAGAAAAGACGAAGACCCTTCCTCAAGAAATGAGATGCAGATGCTGAAAAGAACTGAAGGGGTGCCAAAACTTAGAACCTTTTGGATATTTTGGGATGGTGCCTGCATGAAAATTGCTAAATTAACTGACAGCGAATTCAAGCACCAACAGTGGCTCTGATTGGGGATGTGCAGGTGCAAGACTACAGCGAGAACCCCAGATATCTGGGATGCAGACCAGTGCCTTATCCATTGGGCATAGAGTCATGAAGTTACCATGATCTGCATCACTAATCAAACTTGATGGCCTAAGGCCACCAAGAAAAGGAAAACCAATATTTCCCCTTGTCAAACACCTTGTTCTCATCTGCATACACTGGGTCAAGCCTGAGAGTACTACCATGATCTGACCATAAGCTACCTTGGTCATTTGCATGTTCAACCTTCTGATTTAGTTTGTCACTGTCACCCTTATGCAAACAACCCTCAGCATCAGGCAACAAATAGATGCAGAATGTATCAAGCAATGCATACTCAAATGGCATAGAACACAGGTTATCATCACTATGCATTGCAAAATAATTTCCTAGCTGGACTGAAAAGTGAAAGCACTTGAAGTCCACCACACAACTAGGAAAAACAGAGCTCTCTTTATACACTGGCCTCTTAAAAGAAAAGCTTTCAAATTCACAATTGTGCACATCATGCACACAACCAATAGCAGCACCAAACTAGAAAAGATTAGGCTCTGGCATCTCTTTCAAATCAGGCACATTCTTACAGTCACTTACCTGATGTATGTTGTTTCCTCTTTCATCAGGATGAGAAACAGAATCCAAGTCAAAAATAATGTCTAGATCCTCACCATACTCAGACAGATCCTCATCATCACATGTGTCATAAATGGGTGACCCAAGTGCATCAGTTTCATCGTAGTATGCCATTGGTTCATGGGTAGTAGAGCACGCATTTTCATCACCAATGGATTCACTCTGTGGAGGAGTATCATCCTATGTGTCATAAGCAAAACAGCCATCGAATGAAAAATAATCATGCTCTGCACTAGCACTTATTTCAATTTCTGACTGCTCTTCATGATCTCCATGTGTTTGAAAGGTAGGCAATGGGTCACACATGGGACTATTTTTCTATTTGCTTACACCTTCTTTGTCTTGAGTACAATACTCACAATTGTCTCCACACGTCCATTCCAAAAGTTGCTCATTACTGTCCACAACCTCGTTGTTGTTTTCATCGCCAGCTGCCTCATCATTGCAATGGGAGTCTTCATTAGTTCCTTCATTGGCATCCTCAATTGGTGAACAATCCAGTTGAGCTGTATTGTTAGCATTATGTTTAAATACAATAGTATCAACCTCTATGCTTTCATTTTCATTTTTATCTACACATGATGCTTTAATTATTTGGTCATTTGCAGCTTCACAACTATTTTTCACACCAAAGCCTGTGGACAGGGGTTTCAACAAGTGCTCATTACTAATTTTTTCTATATTTTCTATGAACTTGTATGCCATCTGCATACTTGTCACCTTGAAATCCCTAAGTAATGCACTAGAGCCCTCCTCAAAAGCCTCAAAGAATATGCCTACACAGGCTGAAATATCAGATCTAAAGACTTCTGGGATCTGTGAAAAGGCTACTACAAACCTATGACTGAAAACAACACATGGCTCTTCATCTTGTTTTCTGATTCTCATCAATTTTACAACAAGATCAGCCGGTTCTTTTGCAAATTCTTCCTTGAAATAGTCAGCAAGCTCATCCCAACAGGCAAAGGATCTTTTTGAAAAGCTCAAATACTAGTCTTTTGCTTTTGCATCAAAGGACCTAACAAAAAACCTCATCCACATATCCTCATCTCTGAATGAATGCTTTCCATGAACTCATGAAAACTTTGGATATGTGCATTCCCATCACATACACTATGACCACTAAATCTAGGCATCTGACAGTATATCCTAGTAGGCATAGTATCTACTTTATAGTCAACCCATGACAAATCTAATTGGTCATACAAAGGATCAAAAGGGGTGGTAGGAGGTTTAGCTTTCTGACTGGCAGACACAACAGGGTTATTATTTTTTAACTGGGCCTGCTCAACCTCTAAGAATATCAAGCTATTTCTTATCTCTTCTATTCTTTTATCCAACATTTCACCGCTGAGTATGGGATAATTCATACTTGGATTCATAAAAATTTTACTCTTAGACATCCTTTGTCTGCCTAAGACCTAAGGCTTCCCCTGGCATCTAACTTATGCAGTAAAATAGCAAATATTAAGGGGAAGGAACAAGGTACCTTTTCTCATACAGATGCTGAAGTCTGAACATCACATTTTTGTCACAACACACATCAACTTTTCATGTGCATTTAGATCTTTTGCAGAGTCACCACCTCTCCAGAGAGGACAAAATTTATAGCAGCTAAAAGCTCAACACATATTTTTCTGAGTTCATACCACCAGCAGAGCATCATCATTCACATGAAAGACTCCACAGCAGAGTCACCATTTTTGTTGGTGACTCGGATGGGCACACAGATATTTCACTAGGGAGGACAAAAATAACAATTTTCAAATCACCATCCCCAGCGGAGTCACCATTTTTGTTGGTTTTTGCTTCTGAATCAGTATTAGGGTTTGCCAGTTCTAATGCACAGGCAGATTCAGCCAACTGAATACAGGAGGTTGTGTGAGCTCCTCCCCTTCACTTCTGGTTTTGCCGCACCAAGGGTTGTGTCCCTATTTGATAAAAGTATAACTTTGACTAGCTCAATGACTGAAGGATTTAACTTGACGGCAATAGGCAGAATGCTCTCATGTATGGACCAAGATTTGTGTAACAAATCACAAGGTTGGCAACATTCTTGGACATAATGTCTGGCTAGGTATGAGAGCATGCAGAGGTTCCTAATCCTAATCCTACAACTAACAGGTGGAAGTGATGAGATGGGTTGAAATGGTGTTTGGAGCGATGGGACTTTCCTAGACCCATTGAACAGATAAATTCCCAAATCAGTGCCTTATCTAGGCAGCAGAGTCATATCTAAGACTGTAAATGTCTCCCCATGACAACATAAATTCATATCTAGAGGACCTGAGAATAATGCTACTGCTTGATAGCAACATGTCCAAGAAAGAGTATCATTAATGATCATGCTTAACAGATCCTATGATGCAATCTATTTCCCTTTGTATCTGATCAAAAGCCTATTTAACCACTCCTTGAGCAGACATAATAAATCAGATACACAGTATGCATACACTGAAAAACTTGGAAGTCCTTGAGAACCTTGTTTGAAAGGAAAACAAATGACATATAGGAGACAATCAGAAACAATACACACACAGGTGTTTTTCATTTAAAATCAATCTGCATAGAAGGTCATCACAGAGAAAATCATCATTTACAATCCAAGATAGATTAGTACACCAGACTAAGGACCGAGTCTGTAGCAAAAAATGCCTTTCAAAATACGAACACCATATGTTCAGAGTCAGAGCCGAAAGCTCAAAAAACCTCCAACCTCTCAAAAGTAACATAGCCAAAACCATTTATACAGAACCATGTACATTCAACAATTAATTACATGGCCAGAAGTCAAAAATCTGCCAGATACATCCATCAGAGGGAATGGCGCTCAGAAGCCATCAATGCAGCAGACAAGGGAGGCCTCGACCCTTGCGCCGCCATCTAGGAGTCTTTATTCACCATCGGGTAGTTTAATCGCTTGTACCATTGCCCATACTCCTGCTACCGTCGCCACTGATGGCCCAACAACTCGCAACCATCGAGAAAACTATCGCTATGTTCAAATGGAAGTTTCCTACCAAAATGCCCTCTTCGCAGGCTCAAACTACACTGCGGAATAATCCCACATGCATGGTGCCGAGACCACACTAGTACTTTATAAACATAGCTGCATGCATAATAGGTGTCGAGCATTTTACCGCGCTCAACACACGACCCTTCGCCAAAAGCCCATTGGCCAAATCTACACCATCGGCTTGCCCCAAAAACCTCTCGCCGATCTCAATCGTCTCACCGACGACACCTCCGCAAGCCTCTATCAGCCAGACATAGTCTATCGGCCAGCCCAAAAGCTTCCTTGGCCGATAGACCAACTCTCCCTGATGGCCACCAAAACACCCTCATCGGCGAAACCTCCACTGTCGGCCCAACATCTGCCCGTTCACCCGATAGTCTATGTCATGCCGATGACTGTTCCAAATCCCTTGTCACCAAGACATAGACCATCGGCACACCAATGAAAGCTCCCACCAACCTCAAAAGTCCTGCCGATGCCTACCTTCGCATTCCCCATTGGCTAGAGAAATGCCATTGGGCCAACACATTCCATCCCTACCGACACAGCCAGTCACACCGACCACCAACGAGCCACACTCTGCTCCACTATCGGCCAAACACTCATCATCGGAGCAACTGAAAAAACACTGGCCGACACCCTTAGTCACACCGACGAACACCTCCCTAAAGCCTCCAACTTCCACATCAGCCAAAGAAGACCCATCGGCAGACCCCCCAACTGCTAGCCCGATATGCAATCTTACTCCAATGGCATTCCCCATTAGGCAAACTCCTTACATCGGCGGCCCAAAAATTTTCTTCGCCGATAGCCAAACACACGCTGATGGACATCCATCGGCCAAACCAAAAAAATCGAAGCACTCAAGAAATCTTTCGCCGATGAAGCCAATCACTCTGATAAGACCAAAAACATAAAGCCTTGAACCATTGAACCCCGAACCAAAAGGGTTCAACACGAGGGTTCAACGCGATGGTTCAAACATCAAAAATAATACTCCATAGGCAACAAAGCTTCGAACCATTGAACCTTGAACCAAAACAAAAAGGTTCAAGCGGGAGGTTCAACGACACAATATTTGCGCAAGGCAAATGCATAATGCGACCCATTAGAAGAAAATTGAACCCTGAACCACTGAACCACTGAACTTAGAGAAAAAAGGGTTCAAGTTCAAACCAAAATGTCAAAGACACAAAAATGAACCCATGCCGATGGAGAAAAGACGAAGACCCCTCCTCAAGAAATGAGATGCAGATGCTGAAAAGTACTGAAGGGGTGCCAAAACTTAGAACCTTTTGGATATTTTGGGATGGTGCCTGCATGAAAATTGCTAAATTAACTGATAGTGAATTCAGGCACCAACAGAGGGTTCATCTAAGTTAACCCTAAACACTAACAAATCCTCTTGCATCAAATTTCACATTAAACATTTTAGTGAACCTATGTTTTTAATGAATTTTGCACCTTGCTGAGTGTTGTGCTTTAGATTTACATTCATTTCATTCATTCATATCAATGCTCATCTTATTGCATTTGAAAAAATTACAAAAAACTTGAAAATTTTGCAAAATTTTAAAAAAATAGCATTTTTACCTTGCATTTTCATATAATTTGGATTAATAGGAATTTAATTTCAATAAATTTATGTGATTATCATCATATTTGTTTTAAAATACATAAAATTTTCATTCATCATTAATTTAGATTGCATTTTCATGCTTAAATTAATAAAAAAAATGATTGAAATTGTGCATTTTTTCATATAACCTAGTTTTGCATTAGCTAGGGTTTGTAGTCAAAATATTGTTTTAGATTTTACTACCATTTAAAAAAACTCATTAGGACTTATGTATAACTATATTTTTGCATCATAGTGGTTTACTTGCAAAATTTCATGTCTAGGGTTTGTAAACCTTGATTTTTCACTAGATTTCGCCTTATCGACTCTCTAGATTTGCATCATAGGCATGTTGTAAAAGATTTGTAGGCACTAATTGGATATTATCAGGGTTAGTTTCTACTTTCCCTCCTAAAATTATTTGCAACACCTTTTTATTGGGCCCTTACATTGAAAATTTGGTGAAAATTGCATATTTTAGCTATATTTTCCCTAGGGTTTGACCTTGAGTTACACTATAAGCGTATTGTGAAAGATTTTTTTGAATTACATGGCTATTATTATTGTTATAATTTTATTTCCATCATCATTTTCCTCACAAAACCCTTTGTCATATTCTTTTACATTGAAATTTGGTGAAAATTTGCATATTTTGGCTATATTTGCCCTAGGGTTTGACCTAGATTTGCACTCCAAGCATGTTGTGAAATATTTTATGGATTTTCATGAATGCTATTTCTGATATAATCTGATGAATCTCCTAAAATTCTTTACAAAACCCCTTTTATTGGGTCTTTACATTGAAACTTTATTTTCACTAGGTTTTGACTGGTCATCATCCTAGGTTTGCATAAAAGTGTGTTATGAAGGATATTGTGGCCTTATTGGACTGATATAAGACATATTATTTTCTGCCCCCGATCAATTTCCTTATGATACCTTTCTTTCACTTATTTACATTGAAAAAGTTGAAGAAATCAAGCATTTTAGGTCATTTCCATACATAGCTTTGCACTTGTCTTTTGCATAACTTTTGAAGAGATTTCAAAATCTGATCTTGCATTGGATTGAAAACTTATACACATGACTTATATTTGCAACAATAATAACAAGTTCCCTCCTAGGCCTTATATGAAAAGAAAGGTCCTTGAACCTGAAATTGTGTTTACACCTCATGATAGAACAATTGGAGAAACTAAAGGACCTCTCTATATCACTATGAAGATATTGGAAAATCTTGTGGATGGTACCCTCATTGATCCTAATTGCATGACTAATGTCACCACATAAGAGTTCCTCTTTTCACATCAATTATTGCAAGGCTCTTATGACCCTTCGGATATGATGATTAAGACACATAAGGGAACCTTTATAAACACCATTGGGAAGATATCTTTATTGGTCACTATATTTGAGAAAAATGTAGAACAATATTTTGATGTTGTTCCCCTTTCTGACCTCTTTCACATAAAATTGGCACATTCCTGGTTAAAAGGCTATGAAAGTTGTCCCTTCAACAATTCACAATTGTGTAAAATTTGCTTTGAATGGACAAGTGATTACTATCTCTCGAATAAGTATAAACCTTTGATTACAAGAAAACATTGTACACTAGATTACTTTTGGGAAATATCTAAGGTGGAACCAGAGCAATGAATAGACTTTAAATTCTTTAGCTATAGAAATTACAAAGAAAAATTATTACATCAAGTGGTTGATCATTCTATGCAAGGAAAAACAAGAGATGAACACCCTGCATTTGAAGAGAATCATAGACTAAAAGGAAATGGACCCTATGTTGAGGTTCCTCCTCCACCATCCTTACAAGGATTGGGAGGTATTCATCGACAATGGCATATTCCACCTAGACAAATGAGATTTGATCCTAGTGCTTTCTCCTGTGAAACACAAAAACCTATGAAAGAGAAAAACACTATCTTACAAGAGATAAGTGGTAGGAAAAAAAGAAATAGACAAGCAAGAGAAAGGAGGGGATGACAAGAATATGCCCAATGAATTTCATCTTAACAAGAAAACATCTCATCAAGTATTGAACCAAACCTAGAAGATCTTAAGAATGGACAACTTGAAAACAAGAACAAGAGTTGGGCTATGGTACCTTATGTCTCACTTTCCTCTAATATTCAGGAGTGGGAAGATGACAATGATTTTCTTGATGACAACACTTAGTTCAATGATCCTCATAGGTAAGTATCTCTAACCCTTTATCTCTTGTGATGTATTTCCCCCGAGATGTGTTATGTGTTGTTTAGGCCTCTTGGGATGACCCTTGATTCTCTTGTAAGGTCCGGGAGACCACCTCTGTTGTGACCTTCTATTTGTATCATCATTCTTCTATATTGCTTCTCCTCTATTTTTCACTATTGTGTGTTGTGTTTTACGGATATAGAATTGTAGTTTGTGTCTTGGGGGCACCCTCCTACATGACTATCCCTAAGACACTTGTTTCTCCTCTCCTGATTTATTGTTTCCCTTCCTCTAGTGTTTCTATCTAGCGGGCAGATGATGAAAAACATATTATACTAATGTGAACCTAGCATCCCTTTAGCAAGAAATCAATAATTGGACTTAGTTTCTAATATGATGATGGGGTTGATATATATTATCTAACACTTGGATAGTAGAATCACTCCATGCACTTTATCATGGGATTTTGATGATGTCTTATCGCACTTACAAACCATAACAATATTGCTACTACGTGCACTTTGTTTGTCTTTGAATCTCAACTTAGGTACACTCAGTTTTGAGATTTTCATGATATAGCCCCATGGTTATACCCAATCTCTGAATTCATAGTATAACCTAGGCTCTTTGTGTGATTAGTCATATGCATTGTTGTTTATCATGATTATTTGGACACTAGAACTTTTCTTGTAGGGATGTGTTTGTGGGAACATTTGGCGCTCGTAACATACATGTCACCTCTAGGTAGGCATGGGCTTTGTAAGAGCTCATGTTTCCTTATGTATTTTCTTCCTACTATAACATACTTGATATCAATACCTGATATCAACCACCTTAAGGTGGGGGCATATATAAGGTAAGTTGTCTAATCTACATGTTAGCAATGTGCTTGTTCTCAGGTGTAGTCTTAAAGACTGGTGGTAATGAGTCTCTCCTGCATGCTGAGATTTGTTTGAAAACAACTTAAAATCATTTAAGCCCTCTGATATCACATCCCTTTTCTATCTTAAGCCCTCATTATGAGGCAGGGATGGTGTATTTCTCATGGAGAGTGCACATCCTGTCATTTTCAAAAGTCTTCATTGCGAGGTGGGGAGCAATTTTATGACTAACTCAACCCTTAAGTGTGTCTTTGGTGATTGTTGTGGCGAAGCCCAATCATTGGTGTGTGCCTGTAATGTGCCTAAGATGGTATTGAACCTAGAAATAGGAACACTCCATTGCTTGTCTGCCATGTTTTCTCCATGTCTTCCAAGTGTGTGTGTATTACGTGTTTGTTCCCAAGCATAGTCTTAAAGACTGGTGGTGATGAGTCCCTCCTATGCTTTGGGATTTGTATGGCATGCTTGTTTTTTTGGCATGTTTCTTCTCATGTACAGTCTTAAAGACTGGTGGCAATGAGTCCCTCCTACACACTTTGAGATTTGTTTGGCATGAGTGTTGCCCCATGTGCAGTCTTAAAGACTGGTGGAGATGACCCCCTCCTACATTATGGGTGGTGTGCTTACTTTCCTTTTACTTGCATCTGCATTTCATCTATAGAAAAAGGAAAAAGAAAATCATTCACTATCTTCACTACATTCAATGTATTCAATGTGTTTTGCATGTCTTCAATGTTGTCTTCTCCATGTTTTGTGTGTCTATAACTATCTTCTCTATGTTTTGCATGCATGTTACTATCTTCTTTGTGATTGGCATGTCTTCTCCATGCTTGGTGTGTTTGTTGTGTTTGTTGACCATACTTTAATGCATGTATTGGCCTTGTGTTTATACATGCATTAGAGTGGGGGCTAAATGTTACATCAGAAAATGTCCCCTTGGGGGATTTTCCCTCTTAAGGTTTAGCTCTCGGGTCATGTTTATGCATTTAGGACATCTTGCATGATAATCTGACTTCCCGATGAGAAAACCCTAAAGTTTCATGGCAATTTGGACTCAAGCGATGCACTTAACAATAACCCTACCTAAAATAGTGGGGAGGACATGGACGCTCTCACCCTAGTCCTACCCTATTTTATGTTAGACCTAATTTCAAAGTGTCGGTTTGTGACCATTATTTAGGTCCTATGCGTACACGATAAGTTTCAATTATGAAATTCTTGGTGGGAATGTTTGTAGTTGCATATATAAGCATGTTTAGGCATTCATTTGTAAACTAGATGACATTTTGGATTCACGAGCTTATGTGAAAGTGATTCAAGGCAATCATTGTGTGTTGTAGAGTAGAATTTGTGTTGTTCATGTGTTTGTATTTGTAGATTTGGCAGCTATCTCCTCATGGCATGAAGAGCATCTTCCTTCCATGAGATCTTCACTACAAGGTGATATCAATTGTGTTTTCAATCATTTATCATTTGGATTTTGCCTCTATCCCATAGGGATATGCACTCCTTATCTGATAACAATGTTCATAATACTTGAATGTCTCTCTAGGGATTGACTGAGGAAAACCTCTAAACACCACAACCCCCAGTCCATTTTTTCGTGATTACAGGTTACAGGTTGGTGGAGCAGAAAAAGCCAAGTTGTAGGAGAGTAGTGCAGACTGTTAGAATTACAAATCAGAGAAGAACATAGGGACCTGGACTCAGGTGCCCACTCATTAGTCCTCTAGATCCTGTAATAGGAAAATCTATGGAACATTAGGAACACGTTGCAGACAAGATTCCTATATCCTGGCAAAAAGTATGGCATTAGACTAGGCCACCCACTCATTAGTCCCCAACTATTCCGCTTCCCAAAAATTGAAATCTGGTATGCATTTGATTATCATTTAGTATCTCTGTGTGCAAGCATTTTTTGTGATTTGTCTATTTTCTTTCAAATTTGCATAATTAGGGTTGTGAGCATAATTGGGCTTAATTAAACAACTAAATCATACAATTCCAATTTTCCCTACATTCCAAGTGATTAAAAGCCTGATAGTAGACTTCGTACTCGGCTGAAGTCTTTGAATGTTTAAGGTGAAAGGAGGATTCATATAAGTTAACCCTAAACACTAACAAATCGTCTTGTATCAAATTTCACCTTAAACAACTATAAATCAATGCAAGATCTAATTTGAACTATCAGAAGATGAAAATGCTTGAAGCTATAGGTTCACCAAAATATTATTAATGAAAAAGGAGAATGATGACAACTAGCATGTACATTAGATCAAACCCTCTTCCACAATAACATTCAAAGACAAGACTAAGCCAAATCACTACAAAATAGAGGTGGACTTAGCTACAGATCTTTTACTCAAGAGTGCTATAGAAAGATTAGATTTAATCAAGCCTTTTTATCAAAACCTAGGTCAATAATGTACCAAACCATAGTTCTATGATGATCTGATTATAACAGAAGATGCAAAACAAATCTCTGAAAACCAATTATGCAGGGAGAATCAAGAATATGTCAAGACCTATGTCCTAGAAGTAGAGATGTCAGAGGATTATTTTGGGACTATCCAAGTCTTGAAAGGTTGAATCTTCAAAAGCTATAAATTGGAGAAATGTTGTAGAGACTGCCTTGATGCTAGATCTAGAGTTAAGAGGGGCAGAAAAACTAGGGTGCTAGTACCCAAGTCTTACATAGAGGAATATTCTTGAACTACTGTTAGATCTTGAAACCTTAATTATTTCTCAGTCTTCTTGTATATTCATATCTCCTAGATTTCACCTTTGTAACTTGCACATAAGAAGAAGAGAAGGGGTTTGGGGGTTATGGTGTTTAGGGACTTTCCTCAGTCAAATCTCAAGATAGCATTCAAGCTTCCCAGCACATTTAAAAGTTAGAGAGAGTGTGCCCTTGTAAGGTAGAGGCTAAACACAATAACAATATGATTAATCAAATGATGATGAGCAATAATGATATCGCCTATGTGATGAAACCCTTAGGAGGATGAAAGCTCTTCAACTCATAAGGAGAGATAAATGATAACTTCAAACTTGCAACAAGACACACATTCACAACATGAATCTACTCTAGAATCACAGTGAATGCTTTGAGTGCACTTTACTCTAATGCTTAAGGTTAGCTGTCTCTATATAGGTTCATAATGAATTCAAAAACACACACATATATATTTTTTCCCACTAACATTCATCAAATTAACCCAAAAGAGACAAGGAGAAATATTTTTAAAGTTCCTAAGCTGACTTGCAATTAAATTTGCCCCAACATATCAGGGAAAACTTGGGTAGTGGTGCCCAAGTCTTGAGGCTCCTTTTTGGTTTGGGGTCAGATAAACTATGGGCCCCTTGTTCCCAATTTACATTGGTTTTGGGGAATTTTGAATTGGGGTGAATAGTTAGAATGTATAATGTATTCATAGGGACCTAGGAGCTAAACAAGGAGGTAAAAAGACATGTGGCCCCTTTTTACTCCATAACAAGATGTAAGAATTGATACTTGTTCTTCAAGTTCTCTCTCTTCTCTTTCCTCCTCTAATCTCTTAGTGATAATTCTTACCAACAACATCACATTATGTATATCTCCTTCAATAATAGTAGGTCCCAAATTAATCTTGCTAATGTTAATGTTGGCCACAATAACATTCTTTTTGTCTTTGTCAACCATGGGGTCATAAATCTCTATAACTTGGTGACCAGAGGAAGGATCAATCATCATTGTTGACACTCTCTATGCTTTCATAGGCTTGTAATCAAGTTGGAATTATTTAGGCATGACATCATAACCAAGGTCCACCATTTTACAGTTCTTTCTTTTCTTATTGATGGTTTCTTTTAACCAAGTAGGTGGAGGAAGAACTGGTTGAACATTATTGAGAGTGTTAGGCACATTGTCTAAAATATCATCTATGGTGTCTTGTTGTTGATGAGGTGAGGTACTTGAATATATGGGAGTCTTACCTTTTGAATAGAGCTTGAGGGAGTCTCTTTCTCTACTCAATGATATGTATGTGATACATCCTCATCTTTTTTCTTAGGTGGTTTTCTCACATCCAGTTTCCTCCTTGGTTCTTCATTGTCTTTCTCACACTATATCTTCAATTTTTCCTTCTTTTTTGGGTCATTATCATCACTACCATCTCCTTCCTATGAGACTTCTTTAGTTCTAGTTGTAGATATATTTACGAATGGTCCCAAAGATTTCTACCCTTCAATTGCATCTTCTTCACTTGTAGTTTTCCCTTTCTAGGAGGATTCCCGTGATGTGTGCTTAGTGATCTTAGAGTTTAACCATCTCTGGGCCTTTTCAAATACAAAGGAGGATCTAACAAAAAGATCAGTGATTTCCTTTTTAGACCATATTAACTTAGGTATGGGCTTTGATTTTGCAATATAGTAACCCTCATCAATCATATTTGAAAATCATCAATAACACGAGAGAGATCCCAGTCTAGATTGAAATCTTGTATCTAGTCAATGGTGAGTCTCATTCAAACTCATTTTATAACCTCATACTCATCAACAAAATCCTCCCAATAATCCTCTAAATGAGGTTTGTCCCCAAGGGAGAGAGGAGTATATACAAATTGTTCATTAGAAAACTCTTATTGTCAATGTATGATCTTGGCACAAATAAATAAAAAATAAATTTTGAAAGAATCCTATCAAAATTTCTTGCATCTTCATGAGTCTTGCAAGTGAAATGAGTTAGCTTCATAGGGAAAGGGTACCCCTTCTTCTTATAGTCATGATACTTCTTGCTAGCAATTGCCATTTGTCTGCAAACTTCCAAAAGCGTAAGATAATCTGAAACATATTTGGGAAGCTTATAAGGGGCTTGATCAATACCTCCAATTCTAATGTAAGAGAACCTATTAAACTAAATATAAAAACTTCTAAACTGCATCATCTACTTGGCAACTTCACCTAAAATTCTAATCTTATGCTTTCTAATGATCCTCTTCACATTGTGCATTAAGAAAGTAGCATTCACTCATCTAAAATCTTTGTTCCCAACCTCCTCTCACAATTGAAGGTAATAATAATATATTTGGGTCTTATCATTATAAACACCACATGTTTTCAAGTGAGGCCATACTTTTTGCATGCTTGCTATTGTTACCTATTTGTACTTCATAGCTAAATAGATGTCCTAGTGAAGTCAAATCCTTGTATTTTTTGTTCTGTGTTCAAAGAAATAATCTTATGTTAAGGTCCAGGTGCTTATAGTTATACATTTTCAAGTTTTTGAAGAGATTTTAGAATGCCTTGTGAAATATAAACTATCAAATGTTTCCTTGATATTGTTATGAGGTCATGATGAGAGGTTTGGAATTTTTGTTAGATTTTAAACTTGTCAAAACACCACATACCTAGTCTAAAGATCCCTTTTCCACATTGCATGAAGGTTTTGATGGTTCATAAGCCATCAAGTTAATGTTTCCCATGTCCAATATAAGCTTATTCTTACCATAAAAATGCATTTTCCATGTTGCACTTAGGTATTACAAGTCAAAAAGTAAAATCTAATGGTTTCAACATCCAAATAACCTTGTTTTTGTCAAAAAAACTCATATCTATGCTTGGAGGGAAATCCTATTGGAAGAAGAGGTCAAATCTTTGTAAAACTCTCTTGGAAAAAAATTATCTTAGGGTTTTATGGCTTAGGTTTTTTATTTTGCTTACTTTTTGGTCTTGTCTTTTAGGGTTTGTTGATGTTTTGACAGGTTTCAAAAATGGAGGAGATGCTTTTACAAAATGAATAGATCAGGAGAGTCAAGATGAGTCTCTATAGGTTTATTTTCTACTACATGTAAAGCTTTTCACGTGGAAATGTGTTATCAAGGACCAAGAATGAGAGACCTGCATGAAACAGTGGTGATCTAGAGAGGTTTGTATTTACAATACCAAGAAGGGTTTTAGACTATCAAGGTGCAAATAAATCTAGACAAGGATCAGTCATGAGAACATGTTACATCATTTCAAGTGTCTCCACAATCTAATAGTATGTAGGGATTCAAAATAGTCATGAAGAGCCTCCATTTTTTGAGTTTTGATTATCAGAGAAGATCATAAAGAGCATGCATAGAGGTCAGTCACTAATTATATGAGATCATCTTATGGATCATGCATATTATCATCTTTTACAAGGGTCTCCTTGAAGGGAGAAAGAACATCATAAAAATTGCTAGCAGTTCAAAAGTCTATCAAATAGTTTATACCTCTATGAGAGGCGAAAACCCTATCTACAAAGCATAAGAAATCTATACAAGGGGCTAGGGGGTGAATATCATGTTGTGTTAAATGTATTATGGGTCTATTAGTGGTTATTGAGTTTTTTTCTAATTTCTCCTATGGTTTGTTCATACGTTCAATGCTATGTTCAAGGGTTTTGAGGCTTGGTCAAGAATATAGGTTTTGTTAGAAGATAGACTTATAAAATACCTAGGAGGCTCTTGAATCTTAAATACTTGCACCATCATTTTAACTCTATTTTAGAGGACTTCCATAGAGAAGGAAGACTGTGAGTCACATGACAACAGTGGTAGGTCTTTGCTAAGTTTTTTTTTGGAGGAATATCATAACAACCTTCAATCCTATACAACCAAGTATAAATCATAAATGTTCCATGTTCCCTATGACCTGGTGTATGCATTGAAGATTGTGAACCCTATTAAAAGTAATGAATTGTAGTTTCCAGTCAGTGTCCTAGGAAGGGTTTTTGACTGTCACTAACAATATTCACAAAGTTATGCATTGACTATCACAAAGATACGATAGAATGATACAGTGCAAGAAAATATGCTTGTGTGATGAGGGGGTAGAGGTCTCACTAAGTAAACTATCACAGTTGAAGGAATTCAATAGTCAAAGGTATGACTGTCATAACACCATGAAAGAATAGTCAAAGAATGATTGTTAGAGATAAAGGAAAGAATCTTCATGATGACTATTGTGTAGTTTTGGAATAGTCAAATGACTATTACAAAGTGTTAGACATGAGAAAAATAGTCACATGAGAAAAAATAGTCAACCTAAAGGCCTAAAGAGCAAAAAAAGTCTATCTTTGTCATAACAATAAGAAGAGGCAGGCATGCTAACATAGACAAATAATGAAAATAATTTTTAGAGGACTAAGACAACATGTAGACAGTGAGGAGTGCAATGGTCTAAGGTCTCTAATATTCATAGAGTTCTACAAAAAAGGAGCCATCAAGAGGACAAAGGTAAGACTATGATACTTTTGAAAATGTTATAGTTAAAGCCTAGAAAGGTTTGTGCCTCTAATAGGTTAACCTAGAATAGGATAGGTCATGTGGAGTAGTTGTATGTGATATAGTAGTTTTCCTAGTATCTAAGTTATGCTAGAGATTCTAGGAGTATCAACTCATCATTTAATAAACTAATATGATCTTATTTCCTATCTACTTGTATTTTTTGCTAATTGAAGAGAGACCATCAGTCTAGTGAGTGGACAATAGCCTTTAAGGACCATATTAGAGAGTTTAATGTTTACATAGTGAAATTGGAGGTCTCCCAAATGATGATAGTTATATAAAAACATAAATTATGGATTTATCATAAACTCCACATGTAGCAAGTTTGATCAAACTTTGAAGATCATTTTGAAGACGTACTTGACTATATAGGACATTAAGAATTATTTTAGATGACCTTAAATACTTTCAAATAACTACTTGCATATATGATGATCTCCTACAGCAGGTATCCCTGGTAAAACAAGAAGGCCAATCTATAAGAGATGGAAAGTTAGAAGACAAAATTTAGACAGTGCTTCACAAAGGGTCAATGATCTAAAAGAACATGCAAGCCTCTGTTGAAAAGCTAACATATTGTAGTCTCATTCAAGGGTATGATTGAGAGGTATGGGGCCATGGTGCTTAGTAGAGTGTAGACTACAAGGAGTCTCACATTTTAAAGATGATAGTGGGATAGGATGATGGAAAGAGACTGAGTCTATTAGGGAAGACAACAAAAAATCAAGAAAGATAGTAAAAAAATATCATAAAATGCAAAGAACAACCAAGAGCAAAAAACAACAATGATTAAAATATGAGGAAGATGCATTCATGACGACCTAAGGGTTGTCTCAGTTAGTCCTATATAGTCACAAAAGCATAAAAGACAATCAGAAAGGCATATAGACCAGTCAGAAGGGACTGTGACAGTCAAGGAGTAATCAAGCTAAAGATGTTAGAGGTAGTCAATAGTGGTTCTCAACAAGGCAACGAGAAGCAAATGAATTCAATTAGGACAGTACTCTAATCAAGAGGTATGACTGTATCATCTAAAACCCTACAAAGCAAAAACAAAGTACAAGAAGCATTGACAGATGAAAAGAGTTACTATGATGAGGTTGAAAGGTCTCCAATCAGTCTTCAATCTTGTAGGGGAGTTGTAAACCAGAGAAATCATGCAAAATGGAGGAAGGTTGAAATACACAATATATATATTTCAACCAAAGGGACAAAACTGAAAAAGGGAGTTTCCATCATTTCCATTGGTTATAAAACTCAGGATAAGGGCACTAAAAAGTAGTTTTAACCCTCAAAAAAACCCAACAGGGGTAGTGGGCCAAGTGGCAAGTGTTTTCAAACCATAAATGGGTAGTTTGAGGTCCTTAATGAGAAGATGGGTGACAAGGACATTAGTTTGTGTGTAGTTTGAGGGCATCTAGTGGTAGTTTTGACCACTTTCCAAACATATAAGAACAAATTTGAGACACATGGGACAATTGGAAGACTTTTCTAAGTATCTAGGAGCATAAAGGAATCAACATCAAACTAGAACTCTTCTTGGGTGTCCAAAGTAGGTTGATCATCTTTTGAGCATTCATTTTTTTTGTCAAAGGTAGTTCCTATATTCTCTCCAATGTTTGTGATGAGATATAGGACCCTTAGATTTAGGTTTTCACTAGTTCTTTCATGTATTTGGGGCTCTAGAAGCTAAAAGAAAACATTGTAACTCAAAGACAAATTTTTAGTTGTATGACATTTTTTTGTAAGCATTTTCAAAGCATATCAAGTCAGTTTTTAGACTTATTTAGTTGTAAGAACACCTTTTCTTAATAAAGATTTAGTAATTTACCTTCTCAACTTCTGTTCTACTATGTATAAATGAATTATTAATGAATGTTTCTGTGATGTTGAATGCATGTCCTTAAGCATATGTCTCATTGGATACCTTTAAATTAGAAACTACATGTTTTGTGTAGGTCATAAGTTGTGTAATGTAGTAAAATAGTCTTAGCTATGAATATTTCAATCTTTTCCTCCTAAAACTACCAAACTTCAAACCTCCTAATGAAACACTAACATGCAAACATCAAATGAGTCTGAGTTTGTGTAGAGCAACTAGTTTTCTTAAGTTTTGTGTGTTAAAACAACATGTTTAAGTCTTAGATTTTTGGTGAATCATCTCCATCTATAGTAAGTTTAGTTTATGACATTTCCCACCTTTTTCCTCTAAGAACAACAATAGATAGTCTAGTTTAGGCGATAAAATCTAGGGAACCAACCCTTCATATGGTGGTTTTGCTTCAAGTTTTGCAAGGTCCCACACCTAGAAGCTATTCCCATTGTATCACGGGGTCTTGTTGGATCACATTCAATAAGAGGGTGTAATCTCATTGATAACAACTATAAGATAGAAAATATATGAACACATATGAAACTTTTTGTTCTTGTGGAAATTCCTCAATTGGTCATCCAGATGATCACTGATCATTCTCAACTAGTCCATATGTTGAGAACTAGTGCACATAACTAAGATGAAATGACACATCCATTCTACAAATTCATTGACATCTTTACCTCCCACAACACTATGTAGTAAAGTGATCATGTCAGAGATATCTTTCTTGAAGTTGGCTCTCACTAAATTCTTAGGAATTTGAGATTTTCCTTTCTTTTCTTTAACTAACCAAGTCTTTGCAATGCATATTTGACACCGATTTTTCCCTTTGCATTATAACTCTAGCTAGTTTCTCTTGACATATTGGCAAATTCATCATGTACTAGTAGTCTTAAAACAACATTAATAGTTTTGGCATCAACTTTCACTATCACTTCACTGTGACCTACTCCAATTAACTGACATGAATCAGTATGATATTTCTCCTCACAAGAAAGAACTAGGTTAGGGTAGTGGACTGTAGGGGAAACCCAACTACGTGGGCAAGACCACTTGAAAAGGTTTGTTCAATTAATTGTCTCTAGGGTACTACATTCATTCTCATCCAAAAGTTGACCAAGTCGATGTGCCCTAGCTCTGTATCTCTAATCGTAGCCAATTCATTTTCAATTATGGAAGAGACATCATATCCTTGGTATTTATACTTAATTTTAGCAAATTTCACTATCCACCATACTCAAAAGTTGAATGCTTCCATAATGGGATGAAATGAATTCAAGAGAAAGAATTGTATGAAAGTATTATGAGTAGTATACTTTACATTGGTCATGAAAACTCTCTGTAGCATGTTGCCTTTCCCAAACATAGATTCAAAGTATACATTATTACGAGGGTAGAAAAATTAACCTAAATGCACTTAGATAACCATGAATTAGGACCAATCTTTTAATTCTCCAATGCCACCACAATGTTTGGATTGGTAACATTATGCTTGAGTGACAACACAACCTAATTTAGGGTAATGTGTAATTAATGAACTATCACTAATATATACTCATTCCCGGGCTTTAACCAAAACATATAAATGATGAACCTTTGCAATAAAACGTGGCAATGATTCTCCGTGATTGGTGAAATTTCCATTCTATGAACTAGAAGAGGAAAGGTCTATTCATTTGTTTATAAAATATTTCTTCATCGACAATAGGATGTATCAGTGAAATAATTGTTTCACTAACCGTGACCTTGGGCGATATCTTTTCCCTATAAGTTTGTGAAATTTAGAATCTTATCTATATCTCTTATTAGTGATATGGTTCATCAGTTACTAACAATTTCACAAACTAAACTTTCCACCGATTTCAAGTTTGGTTGCCAATATCTCCTTATTGGCGATATCGGTCATCGACGAACTAGTGAAACTTTTAACTTCAGAATTTTTTTGCCTTGATTCTTTGTTGGTGCAAAGACTAACTAACAAGCTTTATGAGACAAGGCCATCCAAGAAAGGTGAAGTTAATTAACCTTCGAAATGACTGACAAAATGAGAAGTTAAGTTCATAAAGTACAAAAATGGTCGACGGTGAGACTTAAGGAAAGATTTTCAAATGTTTGCTTTTGAATCAGTAGGTTTAAAAAAGGAAAAACTCACCAACCAGGTTTACAAAAATGTAAAATGGCTAATCAAAGTAAAAATAAGGTGACTAACTAGGAACCAAGGGAAGGCAAAGCACCAAAATTTGAAGCAAGGACTTATCAAAGGGATAAGGACTAAAAGTAGGGAAACAACTAGCTCTATTTGGGGACAAGGAATAAAAAGATGTAGAGAACTCAAAAACTATAGTTGGCTATGCCCTATTCATTGAGAAACAAAGTCATACCCAAACACACCAAATTTGAAGAAAAATAAAACAAGAGAAAAGGACAGAAACAAAGACTATGATACAAGGAGGGGGAAATTTCCAATTGTAGTGCTTAAAATCTTGCCCATTGTAGGAAAGAGTAAGTGGAGTGCCATCCAAATATGCCAAGAAAAGGATTTATCTCCAATGACTTCCCTAATTTTGAAAGGTCCTTTCTAGATTAAGTCAAATTTTCCATGTGCTCCTTTAGGCTCCTTTCTCTTATTGCAAAGTAATACAAGGTCTCTAGCTGCAAATCTCCTATGTCTTGCCTTCTTGTCAAAAAATATTTTTACCTTCTTTTAATGCTCTATCATCTTATTTGCTACCTCTTCTCTTTGTTCTTCGATGTTAGAAAGTTACATTATCTTTTTTATCAAAGCATCTTTAAAATATATGTCCTCAATAGCTTTATGTAAACTCAAGGATGAAAGTTCTAGTGGAATAGGTAAAACACTCACAATTCCATATAATAGTTTAAAAGGAGACATGCCATTTGCTCTTTTTGGAGCAGTTCTATTTGTCCACAATGCATCATAGAGTTTCATGTGCCAATTCCTTTGATTATCATCTACCAACTTTCAAATAATGGTAATTAGGTTTTTGTTGCTAGATTCAACTTGTCCATTACCTTGAGGGTAATAATCTGAAGCATGTGAAAGGCTAACTCCATGACGATAATAGAAGAGGGAAATCTCCAAGGAAGAAAAATTTGAAGAATTATTTGTAACAATCTTCTTAGGTACCCCAAATCTGACTAATATGTTTTCTTTTATGAAGACACATACTATCTTAGAGGTAGTATGTTTGATAGGGATATCTTATACCCAATTTGTGAAATAATCTGTATCAATCAAGATATGAGTGTGGTCTGCACTAGAATTTAGATTTATTGGTCCTATGAAGTCTAGACCACACTGCTAGAAAGGTTCATCAATAATCAGTGGCCTTGAAGGGAGAGCAGTTGATTGATTTCTAATTGTAAACCTTATGCATTTCTCACATTTAGAGACCCAATCATAGGCATCTTTGATCATACCTATAAAGTAGTCTAAACATTGCCTTAGAATTTCAAAGCTATCATAGACACTAACAAATGCCCTCCGCATGCTTCATTGTGAATAAAATCTAGGAGTTTTCTTTGTTGCTCTTTTCCCACATATCTTAAAAATGTGCCATCAAATTCCACTCTTATATAAAGTATCATCCCATATTACATATTTAGTAGCCTTCAACAATAAATTTCTCTTCTCCCTAGCTGAGAGATGAGATGGAGACTCTCCATAAGTTAGAAAGAATGCAACATTAGAAAACCATTCATTAGTGACATCTACAAATAAAGTGAGGAATATCATTGACTTGTTCAGATGGATTTTCTGCTAACATAGATTACAATGTCCTTTACCCCTAACTAGATTTGTAGGTTTAATGTTGATCTCATACTCTTGGACCTTAGCAATCCAACCTCCCTTGTGATTGCAACTTATCTCCTATTGGGTTAGGATAGATTTGACTACAAAATCATGAACAAAGATAACAACATGGGAGCAGAGAATATAGAACATAAATTGCTTGACTGCTTTCACCACTACATAAGCATATTTTTCCTTTGGGGAGTAATTTAACTCATCTTTCTTCAATGGGGTTCTCATGAAAGCTATTGGAGACTCTATACCTCGCTCATTTTTTTGGAGTAGGATAGGTGCCAAGATGTGATATATTAGGGTTCATGCATTAGCTATAGCTTCCTTAATTTATTCAAATTCTTCTTTACCTTCATTATTCCACTTAAAGACAAACGTATCTTTCATTATTTCAGCAATTTGTCTGGTTAACTCTAAAAAATTAGAGATAAACCTCCTCAAGAAGTTCACCTAACTAGAATAAGATCTAGTATTGCTTTTGCTAGTGGGAAGGCTTAATTGTTGGATAACTCTAAGTCTTTCTAAGTCTATCTTGATCTCTTCTTTCTAAACAATGTGTCCTAGGTGTTGGAACTAGACAACTAAGAGGGGGGGTGAATCAGTTGTCCCGCAATAAAAACTTTTCTACTTTTAACCTTCTTTATTATCTTACTATTAGATTAGTGATGTAAACATTAAAGCATAGATCAACAACATAAGAGCAGAAACATAATCAACACACTTGACACCAAGATTTTGATGTGGAAACTCGGTTAAGGGAAAAACCACGGTGGAGGTTAACCCACAAAATACGTACCCTGTTAAAAGTACTTAATAAAATAGAAGGCACATGCCTTTGGGTGCACTTCCTAGAGTTCACTGCTCAACAGAGAGGCTCACTGCCTACAGAGTTTATTTAGAAAGAATTAACTGAGAAATAGCATCTACTTCATGCCTGATTCAATTTCAATGAATGCTCAAGAACTTTTACTTTGCCCCAAACTATTCTTCACACTCTATACTTCTCTCACTCCTTTTCTTCTCTGCTCTGCTCTTGATCCTTTATGTAGATTTTATCTATTTTCCACAAGGATGATTTCAATACATCTTCAACAAGTATTTATATACTTCATCAACCTTGGAATGTTCAACAAGGTCAGCTAAACTTGATGCAGATCATCACACTGTCAGCCAAACATAGCTGAGACTTGATTCTGCTTCTACAACCACTCCATGCTTCATAAAAATGCTCTTAAGGCATCCGCAACAGGCTAGGAACATCTGGTCGGCCAAGACTAGGAAGAACATCAACCTCAAAGAAGAAATCTTCAAGCAACGAGATCAAACTTCAATGCAGACCTCTAACATAGTAGCCATACAATCTAGAGACCTCAACAAGCCCATTGAATTCACCAGTAACGTCCATTCTAAAGCAAATTATCAGAAGCATTTGAATCTTCCTATGGAACCTCAAGAACATTCTCTGCCATGACTGTCAAACTAGAAGAATAGCTTGCAGACCTCCAAACCATGAACCATTGGTGTTGATGATACACATTGACTTCCCAAACATACCTTTAGATCTACAGATCACAATTTTATATTACCAGAGCAATCCAGACCTATTTCCTGTCATTCTGTCTTTCCTAAGTATTGGAGGAACTAGTTCTACTTAGATGGCCATAAATCCTTCAGATCTTCATGCTGACTTCTCAAATCTTAACTGAACAATCTCTGATAATCCTCTACATAGCCACATGATCTGCATGCATTGATTATTATTAATTTTCTCAATATCCTCAATAGTCTGGTCTTCTATGTAAACAACAAAATAGGATTCAGTTTACACCAATGGCAACAAAGATACGTTGACATCAATTGCAACCCACTTAGACCCATATTTGCAACAATCTCCCCCTTTGTCATTGGTGGCAACATATGATGTGAAAAATTGAATCTAACCATTAAGAAAAAGAACTTGTCCCCTTTCTCTTCTCACTTTTGCAACTACTTTCTTTACTACTCCCCCTTACATCAGCAACTAGTTTTTCACATGACTTCTATCCCCCTTTGACATTAATGGAAAAGGGCACATATTTGCTATCTTTTCTCCCTTTTTTCTTCAGATTGATCCCAAAATTTTTATATTGACTACTCCCCCTTTGAGTAGTACCTCCTTAACATCAATCTAGATCACAAGATATGAATATGAATTCCACCAGACTGATGCACCTTAGTGCATCTTAGTTCTACTCAGGAGGGGTAAGAACCCCTAACTTTTCTTTGAGATACTCAAAAGTATCCTTGGGAAGAGGCTTAGTGAAGATGTCTGCAATCTGATCCTTGGAAGGCACAAACTCCAACTTGACATCATTCTGATTTACTTTCTCTCTCAAGAAGTGAAACTTATAGATATATGCTTTGTCTTTGAATACAATACTAGATTCTTTGAGATGCTTATTGCACTAGAATTATCATAGAAAATTGTGACTAACTCTTCAAATACAATTATGATGTCCTTCAATATTTGCTTCATCCACAAAACTTGAGTGCAATTATTTGTTGCTTCTATGTACTTTTCTCCTACAGTAGACAAAGATATTACCTCTTTATTTTTGCTTATCCAAGAGACCAATCTTCTCCCCAAGAAAAATGCACCACCACTAGTACTTTTTCTGTCATCCACATCTCCTACCCAATCAGCATTTGTATATGCATGAAGAGTGAATTTAATGTCCTTTGGATACCACACTCCATAACCAATTGTCCCCTTGAGATATCTAAAAATTCTTTTGACTACCATAACATGGAATTCTTTTGGATCAGCTTGAAATTTGGCAATAAATCCAACTGCATTCTTGATTTTAGGTCTGGTCTGGGTTAGATAAAGAAGTCCTCCAATCATTGAACTATATCTTTTCTGATTTGCCTTGGGAGAGTCATCATCTTTGCTTAGCTTGCATCCAGTTACCATAGGTGTACCTACTGGCTTTGAGTCTTCCATTCCAAATTTCTTTAGCAATTCTTTTACATACTTGGACTGAGATATGAAGATACCTTTATCTGATTGAACAATTTGCTGTCCTAGGAAGAAATTCATCTCACCAAACATTGACATCTCAAACTCACTTTTCATGTGATCAATAAATGCTTTATACATGCATCCATTCCACCAAAAATGATATCATCGACAAAAACTTCAACAATTAGAAAATCCTCATGATCAATTTTGAAGTAGAGATTACTATCAGCAGTACCTTTGCTAAATCCTAGCTTAAGCAAATGCTTATCCAATCTAGCATACCAGGCTCTTGGAGCTTGCTTGAGTCTATACAAGGATTTTCTTAATCTACAAATCATATCTCCCTGATTAGACAACTAAAATCCTTCTAGTTGCTTAATGTAGACTTCTTCCTCCAAATCTCCATTCAAAAATGTTGATTTCACATCCATTTGATATACTTTAAAATCTTTGAAGGTAGAAAATGCAAGAAATAATCTAATTGCCTCTATCCTTGCCACCAAAGCAAAAGTTTCTTCAAAATCAATACCTTCCACTTGAAAGTAGCCTTTACATACCAACCTTGCCTTATTCCTTACCACCTTGCCATCTTCATTCAATTTATTCTAGAAGACCCATTTGGTTCCAATCACATTTTTGTCGTCAGGTCTAGGAACTAGATCCCATGTGTGATTTTTTTCAATTTGCATCAATTCCTCTTCCATTACGTTAACCCAGTTTTCATCATTGCAACCTTCACTTACTGATTTAGGTTCAATCCTTGAAATCAAACAAATCTCTTCTTGATCTTTAGACATTTTTCACCTACTTCGAACACCTTTACTCTTATCTCCTATGATCTGATCTTTAGGATGATTTAACCTTACATACTTGGGAGTTTTGGAGATTGTTTGAGCTTTTGTTTCTTGGACTTGTTCCTTATCATTTGTATTAATCTCTAGAGTTACCGGTTCAAAATAAATCTAGGTCTAAACTTGAACTTGCATTCCTTGATTTTGACTTTCATCTTGATCATCTAAATCATATTTGGAGTACCTGGAATGTCCTTCTTTGCTTTCATCAACTTTAAAATTTGCACTTTCGACAATCTTCTTCAATCTTTTATTGAAGCACCAGTATGCCTTACTTTGAGTTGAGTATCTCAAAAATATTCCTTCATCACTTCTTGCCTCAAACTTACCTAAATCCTCATCTCTTTTGATATAACATTTACTACCAAAGACTCTAAAGTATCTCATAGTAGGAGGATGACCAAACCAAATTTCATAAGGAGTCTTACTAGAATTTCCTTTGATCTGCACCTGGTTAAGAGAGTAGACAATAGTACTCATAGCTTCTCTCCAATAAACTTGAGGAACATTTATTTCCATCATCATGGTTCTGGTAGCTTCTTGAATGGTTTGGTTCTTTCTTTCCACAACTCCATTTTGCTGAGGAGTCCTAGGAGAAGATAACTATCTTTTTATTCCATGTTTTTCATAGAAAGCATCAAACTCACCAGAGGTAAATTATCCACCTCTATCAGACCTCAAACACTTTAGTTTTGCACCAATATTATTTTCAACCATCATCTTGGACACCTTAAACTTGTCAAGGGCTTCTGATTTTTCTCTTAGAAAAGTAACCCACATCATCTGGGAGTAACAATCAATTAGCAAAATGAAATATTTGTCTCCTTGCACACTCCTAATCCTAGTAGGACCAAAGAGATTAGTATGTACTAGTTCCAATCTCTCACTTGAACCTTTTTCCTTACTCTTGAATGAGATTTTGTTCTATTTTCCCAATTGACATTCTCTACATATGTTATTAGGTTTCACAAGTCTTGGAAGATCTCTTTTAGCTTGAGTGGAAATTATTTTGATAATGTTGTCAAAATTCACTTGACACATCCTCCTATGCCATAGCCAACTTTGATCTATCTGAGCAATCAAACAAATTTTCCCAGAACTACTTAAGTGAAAGATGTTACCTCTGGTTTGAGTACCGAATGCAATTTCAGTTCCGAAGCTTTCCAAGATTCTATATTTTCTATCCTTGAACCGAAGATCATAACCCTTGTCAACCAACTGACCAACACTAAGAAGATTATGTTTCATTCCTTCCACATACATAACATCATTGGTGCTATTCTTGCCATCAAAAGAGATGGATCCTCTACCACGAATTCTACTAGCTGAGTTGTCTCCAAATTTCACAAGTCCTCCTTCATAGTTTTCAAAATTCACAAACTTACTCTTGTCACTAGTCATGTGATGAGAACATGCACTATTAATCACCCATTCATCATTTTCAATAACCTGAGCAGCCAAGGCACTTTCCACATTTTTACAGCTAGCAGATTCAGTAAACATCAGATCTTCTTTGATAGAAATAAACACCCAATCATTTTTAGAGGAGCCTCCATGATCAGATTCATCATCTGTTACCCCTTCTTCTCCATTTTCTTAGACATAGTAACATTTATTTTGACCTTTATACCTATTAGGGTTTAGATTTGAAAACCTTTCCAGACATCTTGAGGAAAAATGACCAATCTTATTACAAGAAAAACATTTGAGTGGTAATTTTCCTTCATACTTACTGAATCCTCTTGGCATTCTTCTGGCAATAAGAGCTTCAAGATTTGCTATTTCTATTTCAATATTTTAAAGATCCTTTCTTGTCTTTACAACTCTATTTGATCTTGCAAAAGAAATTTCACCCAAATCATAGCTTTGTTTTCCATACACACTTGCCTTAAATGCAGATTCAGACTTGGGAAGAGAATCACTAACTCACTTAATTTGAAAGATGAAAATTTTCCAACTAGATGATCTCTTGTAACCTCTAAGACTATCTTGATGTCTTCTATAGCTATAACCTTATGTTTGTATGAATCTGGTAAAGATCTGAGTACTTTTGATACAATTTTTTATTCTTCCAAAGTTCCACCAACACACTTGATGCCACACACAAGTTCATTTATCTTTTACATGTAGATTGTGATGTTTTCATCTTTGCTCATCCTCATAATTTTGAATTTTCCTATCAGACTTTGCAGCTTTGCACATTTGACATATTTATCACCTTCATATAGATACTCCAACTTTTTCTAGATTTGATAAGTAGCTTTTAGACCAAAGACATTTGTCATTTCATAATCAGTTAGGGCAGTCAACAAGGCTTCTTTGGGTTGAAGATTATTTTCAGCATCTTTGACTTGATTAGGAGTTGAAGGACATTTCTCTAGAGGATTATACTCAACACTAGTTATTGCCCAATAAGCATCTCCCATGCATTGTAAATGGTACTCCATGCAATTTTTCCAAACAGAGTAATTTGTTGCATCAAATCTTGGACTGTTCTTCTTGTAGGCCGACGTCTTGCATCTCCTCAAGCGGTTAGGCTTTTATGAGAGGATTTAGCTCTAATACCAATTGTTGGAACTTGGTAACTGAGAGGGGGGAGGTGAATCAGCTGTCCCACAATAAAAAGTTTTCTACCTTTAACCTTCTTTATTATCTTACTATCAGATTAGTGATTTAAATATTAAAAAATAGATCAACAACATAAGAGCAGAAACATAATCAACACACTTGACACCAAGATTTTGATGTGGAAACCTGGTTAAGGGAAAAACAACAGTGGGGGTTAACACACAAAATGCATACCCTATTAAAATTACTCAATAAAATAGAAGACACATGCCTTCAAGTGCACTGCCCAGAGCTCACTGCTCAAAAGAGAGGCTCATTGCCTACAAAGTTTATTTAGAAAGAATTAACTGAGAAATAGCATCTACTTCATTCCTAATTTAGTTTCAATGAATGCTCAAGAACTTTCTCTTTGTCCCAAACTCTTCTTGACACTCTATACTACTCTCACTCCTTTTCTTCTTTGCTCTACTCCTGATCTTTTCTACATATTTTATCTATTTTGCACAAGGATGATTTCAATACATCTTCAACAAGTATTTCTATACTTCATCAACCTTGGAATGATCAACAAGGTCAGCTAAACTTGATGCAAATCATCATATTGTCAGCCAAACACAATTCAAACTTGAATCTACTTCTACAACAACTCCATGCTTCATAAAAATGCTCTTAAGGCATCTGTAACAGGCTCGAAACATCTAGTCGGCCAAGACTGGGAAGAACATCAACCTCATAGAAGAAATCTTCAATCAACAGGTTCAAACTTCAATGAGGACCTCTAACATAGTAGCCATACAATGCAGAGACCTCCACAAGCACATTAAATTCACCAATAACATCCATTCTAAACTAAATTATCAAAAGCATTTTAATCTTCCTCTCGAACCTCAAGAACACTCTCTACCATGACTGTCAAACTAGAAGAAGAGCTTACGAACCTCCAAACCATGAACCATTGGTGTTGATGATACACATTGACTTTCCAAACATGCTTTCAGATCCATAACTCACAATTTTATATTACCCAAGCAATCCAGACCTATTTCCTATCACTCTATCTTTCTAGAGTATTGTAGGAACTAGTTCTACTCAGATGTCCATAACTCCTTCAAATCTTCATGTAGACTTCTCAAATCTTAACTAAAGTAATCTTTGACAATCCTCTACATAGCCACATGATCTGCATGCATTGATTATCATTAATTTTCTCAATATCCTCAATAGTCTGTTCTTCTATGCAGACAACAAAATAGGATACAATTGACACCAATGGCAACAAGGATATGTTGACATCAATCACAACCCACTTAGGTACATATTTACAACACCAGGAGATTCTGTTCAGTGACAGTAAAAATATACTTTTTAGGGTTGAGCGATATACCATGATCCTCAGATCTTTACAAAACAATCTCCAAGTGGTCAATATGATCGAATCTTATTTGAGAGAAAACAATCAAATCATCAAGATAGAAAATAAGGATTTTATCCTTTAAGTCTCCAAAGGATAAATCTATAGCCCTTTGGAATATTGCATTGATATTTATGAGACTAAAAGGCATTTTGTTGTATGCAAATGTTCCTCAACAGGTAGTGAAGGTGGTTTGGTGCTGATCGTCTAAGGCCATACTTACCTGATTGTATCCTGAGAAGCCATCTAACATGGACATCATCTCTAAGCTAGAAACTATTTGTAAGACATGATGCTATTGGCAAGAGACACTATTTTGATAATTGAATGTTGTCATTGATGGCAACAAATGAAAGAGATTGCACTGGTATGATAATGAGACATTACTTTGGAAGCAAAAATGACTAAGTATGAAAAGTATACACCATATAGAGTAAGTAACAATGTTTCGGATTGTATGCCTCCACAGTAAAAGATCTATACATGTGCATCAGGTATTGTTTTCATAGATATTTAGTGATGATCTATTCCAGTGCTCAAGTCTTGACTTCCTTTGGAAGTCACATGGCAAAATACTTAAGTCCAGGTGAACAAAGTTAAGTTAGGAATAGCGCACAGTGCTCAAGAAAAGGGTCCGCATTCCTCTATAGTTGCATACTTTGTCTTGCAGTTCTGAAGATATGTTAAGAGTAAAAAATGATTTTTGGATGTGATTCTTAGAGTTGTATATGATTTGTAGTGAAAGTTGTAAAGTGACAGTTGAACTGGTTAAGTATGCTCCTAAGAGATAGGTTGATAGGATGAAAGATTCATATGTAGAGAAGATATATTATTTAAGGAATAAATCTAAGTGCTTGTATGATTTATGCCAACCTATAGGAAGATCATTATATGATTAACTTGGTCTGCATTGCAGATTGTACACAAGCTCAAGCCAACAAGATGTAGTATTTGTGTACATGGTTTATGTTCTGCTTACTAACCTGATTATGAGAAAAATCTTGTAGAAAATATATATACTTGATGGAATTCGATGATAGGGTTGAAAATTGTGGTGTATGGTGTGTGAATTCATGTGTTAAATAAGATGAGTAGAGTGTAGAGAAGAAAAATGAACAAGGACAAAAAATAGAGTATATGTAGTTAAATTGAGAAGCAGGGTAGAATAAATGAAGACATTTGAATCTATGTATTGATCCTTTAATGGAACCATGATCTAACATGTGGTAGATGCATCAACAACAGTTCATCCTATGGCAGTGAGCTAATCCTTCTTCTTTCTTCTTTTCTCTAGGTAGTGAGCCTTTGTGTAGTGAGCACTTCTTCATAGGGCAATGATCCCTAAGGTAGCCAGCCTTCTTGTAATATGGTATTGAGCTATCATAATACATTGTGAGCTAACACTCACCATAGTTTTTCCCTTTTTGGGTTTTTGACGTAAAAATCTTGGTGTTCATGTGTTATGTCTTTATGGTTACTGTTATTATGCTTATTTTTCTATCATGTTATTGAGTTTGGAAATTGGATTAATAAAGAAGTTAAGAAGTGGTTTTGTGGAATACTAATTCAGCCCCCCTCTTAGTATTCCTTATATTCAACAATTGGTATTAGAACGAGGTTCCTTGGAAGAAGCCTAATAACTTGAGGAAGATCTGGGAGAGTTCATTCATGATAGCCAGAAGATATGGAAGGTTTTCATATGAAAACAATGTTGAATTGGAAGAAGCTCTTACTGATCTTGAAAAATCTAAAGTAGAAATTAGGGATCTGAAGGATGACATTCAAGAAGCTAATGAGTGCATTCTAAAGGTGAAAGAACAAGTCAAGAAATTTAAAGAAAAATACAGAGATGTTAGTGAACAATTGATATCAGCAAATGAGAACCTAGATGATTTGAAAGTGGAAGTTATTAAGAGAGATAAAGTAGAAAAAGATCTAAATCTGATGGTAAACAATAAAATAGAAGAATGTGTCAAATTGGAAGAAGAAGTTTTGAGCCTAAAAGAAGACATGGAAAAATCCAAGAGCAATGTAGAAAAGTTCAAGATAAGTTCTGCAAAACTTGATGAGATGATAGCTAGTAAAAAGATTTCAGATGATAAGCAAGGTTTAGGATTTGAGAAAGGAGAAAATTCAAAATCAGGTCAAAGAACTTTTAGTTGAAGTAGAACAAAGGCAACTAGTTTACAAATCAAAGAAGAAGACCTAGAAGACCTTCGATCAGATAGTCAAATGCTCAAAGGTACGAATATTTCAATGGCCATTGTTTTAATTGCAAAAAGTTTGGTCATAAAGCCAATCAGTGTAGGAGAAGAATAAATTAGAATGTTTGATCATTCTCTGGTCAATGTTTCAATTACAAAAAAAATTAGTCATAGATATAATGAATGCATAAGTCTGATAAGAAATGACTTTTACAATTCAAGAAATACTCAACCATTCAATGGAAGATGTTTTTCTTGCAATAGATTTGGACACATGGCTAATTAATGTAGATCAAGGATGAATTCATTTAGAGGAAGGAATTGAGGATAGGGAAACATTGTGTGCTACAAATGGAACAAGTTTGGACATGTTACAAGATTTTCCAGAAGCAAGAATGAGAAAAGAAACTACTATGCTGAAGAAGGGAAAATAGAGCTAAGGAATGATAAGGGAAAAGAAAAGGTTGATCTGGTTGAAACTAAGAAAGAAATGGACAAGATCTAGATCAAGAAAGAAGTAATTGAAGTCAAGGATGGATCCACACAAACATATAGTGTAGATACTTCCTCTGGGAAGTAAATTGGGATCTCTGGCTCATTGGGAGCTATGTTGAAAGTCTAAAGCCCCCAGCTAGAAAGTTAGTGCTAGAATCTAGCACTAAGGTATGTCGTGAAGAATTCTATGACAAATTCCTTGAATGAAATTATGGTAAATAAAGATTTAATGAGGGGCATTATAGAGCAATTTGGATTGATTGTGAATGATAGAGAAGTATTTGATAACTTTTTGAAAGACTACATTTATGACAATTAAGTTAAGATTTCAAGAGGTTCAAATGCTTAGATTTGTAAAAGATTAATCACTTTGTATTCAATCTTTCAAGTGTTTAAGGAAATCTGAAGCAAAATTCCAAGAAGCTCAGTGATTTCTAAAGCAAATCAAGACAAGATCAAGAAAAACCTAAATCAATGAAAAGAGGTATTGTCCAGATTCAAAACCCCACTATGAATTTATTTGAATCTTTACAAAAATGGAAACACCACATGTGATTGATATAACCGAAAGAGCCCAACCAAAATTCAAGAGTCATCCTTTCAAATCATCAGAGGTCAGTCCAAATGGTGCATTTTCAGAAATTCCATTCCGTGTGTTACATGCAAAGGACATTAGGGCTTATATACATGTTCCCTTAGAAGAACTTAGAGGTACTATACTCAAAGATCTATATCTAAATCATCTTAGTGACAATGAACTTGATTTGAAGGAAGAATTCAAAATACTAGAAGAAAAGAAATTTATTTAGTTTATAGATTTCATAGTATTTGCAGAAGATGAATGAGTCCGGTATGTCTTAAGACAAATTCATGATGAGTTTATATGGCTCCACTCTACATTCAAGATCATTAAAGATTTCATAAGGGTTGTCACAGGACTTGACTCTACCAGCATGGTACTAGTATTGAAGGTTGTGAAAAATGTTGCAGTAATGAAAGTGACTCGAGAAAATTTTGATAAAAGGGCATTCACTATCAATGATATTGAAGATCATTGAGTTAGATTTGCATCTATGGTGATTGGGTATAAGGCCTACTTCAAAATCTAGGAATACTCTATCTCTGGTACATCCATTTATGCTACTTATAAAATGATCAAGGAAACTGCAGAATATGACATGTGTGAACTTCTCTGACAACAGTTAATGGAGAACTTGAAGAAAACTAAAGAAGGAAAATACCCTTTCAAATTTGGTACATTGATCCTATTCTTATTTTTCTATTTTATGCAAGACATACCTCACATAAAGAACTATTTTTGGACTAGAGAAAAACCAGTTGCAATTAATATTAGAAACTAGTTGAGTAGCATAGGTAATATTGATGCACAAAACTCAGCCCTATGGAGCTATTTCAAAAATTTCCAAAAGTTAATGCAATCCAAGGAAAGGATCCCTAGATCAGTCGTTGAGAAATACAAGGACACTATCTACTTTATTGTGACAAAAGATCAATGCTTGATGGAGGCTGTTGAGCCTAGAATAGTATGGGTTATGCCAATGGCTATGAGGTAGATGGAGGAATATTAGACAACTATGCACAACACATGCTAAGAAAGCCCCAAGACCCCAAAGAAGAAAGGTTTGGAACATAAGAAGAGTTGTCTGCTAAAATTCATGTTGAAGTAAGAAAACCTAAAATCTCCACAAAAATGTAGAGTTGTAGAAGACTTCACCCTGAAACAAGGTTTTACAAAAGAACAAGCAAAAGAAGCAAGGCAAAAAGTACAAGATAAAAAGGAAGTAGAAGAAAAGGAAGAAAATGACCCAGTCAAGGCTCCAAAAGAACCTAAGAAAAAACTAGAGAGGCTTGAAGTATCTGAAAGAACAAGAGGTTCAACATTTGCATCCTTCGGTCCAACACATTCTATAGGTATGGAGGTACCTAGGTAGAAAAGGGTGAAAACCAAATAAAAAAGGATGCATGGAAGTATAAGTGTTGATGAAGAAGAAATAGAAATAGATGAAAAAGTAAAGATGATGAAAACTGAGGTCACCAAAGCCTTCGGAAGTAGAAAAAAGAAACCCTCTGGTAAGACCAAAATTGAGAAAAGGCCAAGGCAAGATAAGCCTTAGATAGAAGAGACCACTATAAGTCTTGAAGATGTAATGAAGTCTATAATTATTGACAGAAACTTGAAACCCATAGCTCAACTGCATGATGAGTATAATGATCAAAACAAAATAATTATTGAGACATCTATTGTTAGATATCTGGACATTCATAACAAATCCCTTATTGAGATAATTACCAATCTTCCAGATACCTTGGGTAGTATTATGTTTGCAAGAAAAGAAGAAGCTAAGGAAAAATACATTGAACTTCCTGAGCATAATCTGATAAAGTTATGTCGAGAGATCTCTCCAAAAGACAAAATAGAAATCTCCAAAGTACTTAGCAAGGAGTTCAAAACAAAGAGGAGATTGAATACTCTCATGTAAGATGACATTGAGAAAATAGTTAAGAAGACTAAGGAAATCACTTTAAAAGTGCTAGAAGAATTTCATCTCCCAACAATACATGACAATGATGAAGCAGATGTTGGAGATGATACATTTGTTCTGAAAGTGAATTTGAACCAAGCGATAGATGACAAAATTGTCAAAGAGAAGGAAGCACTTGTTATAGTTACTGAATCTAGTCTTCCTCCAGAACATCAAATAGATGACAATACATGATTAGAGAAGACTGAGAAGGTTGATGATCAAGAAGAGAAATAGGATAAGAAAATCTCTACACCAGAACAAAAGGTTAGTGTAAATGAAGCTATGAATTTAGATCCTCCAGAGCTAAACTAAGAAGAAGGTGTCTCTGGTATAGCAATAGACATTGCAGAATTGATTAAGGACTTTCTGGAGAAAGAGAAATAGGTCTTGGATGAGCCATAAATTTTGAAAGGACCAATAATCCTGGACTCAATGTCCCCAGTACAAAAATTTAAACTTGTATCAATTGTGTAGGCAAAGGTAGAAGAATAAATTTTGAAGTCTGACATACAAGACAATGAACTAATTGGTGAGGCATCCAACATTTTGGAGAAGCTACTGCCATCATATCATAAAGACACCTCTTTGTCTTCTATAACTCAAATTAAAGGACTCATAAAATTTGTAAGTGAGCATTTTAATTCTTTTGAGAAATTTACTGAGACAAAAGTGAGACAAGAGTGGTGCATGGGCACCCTCATGCACATGTTAATCAATATTATACACAAAATTTGGGGAAATAAAACAAATATTTTAATTCTTCAACACTTCAAGTAAAAGACAAGGCAATTTGCATATGGACAAACATCCTAGTCACCTACATGATAGAAGACAAAGATTAGACAATGAAAAGTTTTCAAGCACCCAAGTCATTAAAGAAAGAAATAAAAGAATCCCAAGAGTCACCTTTCTCCAAGTTGAATACCACCAAGCAAGAAGAAGAATATGAAGAGTCATTGGAGCCTAAAATGAGGAAGATGAAACTATACAAAGGAGGTCTTATAAATAGATTGAAGTTTGGCTCAAAAAAGGCATTGAAAAAGAAGAGAAGAGCCCAAATTTATTTCAGATTTTTGCAGGTCATCAAGAGGAAGTTCATGGGTGATGTTGAAGATAATTCTGTAATGGAAATACATCCATTTTGATGAGGCAAAGAAGGTGAAAATCCATGGTGAGTTTTTAGATGAAAATTTTCTAAATTTGTAAGCTTGTGGAGGTGGATAGTTGGAAAGTTTGTTGGAGATATTTCATAGTTGGATTTGTGGAGGTTATGTATGTGTATTAGCATCTTGATTGCCTCCATAAAAACATTTGGGTTGTAAGTATTTGCTTCTGTTCATGTTTTACGAAATTCTCAAGATATGGTGTTACTTCATAGCTGAATTTGTTACTACAACATTCATAATTTATTTGAACACAAGGGCTGCAAGTTTAAGAGATTAATATACATTTATTTTGCTATAACTAAAGGAATCAATGGGATAAACAAAAATGCTTATTGGCTAGAAATTATAAAAGTTAATTTTCATCTAAGAGAAGAGAAGTAATATTGGCAAACAACAATTTTAAGGCTGAAATTTAACAAGGTTATGTTGGTATATACAATTTGTTTCAATCTTTGATGTTTTTGAGAAATGATTATAAAAATTTGAAGGAATGAATATTGTTGTTATTTCAATGTATGTAATAGAAGTTAATTGGGCTGCATGATGGGACAATCCTTCATTGGATTCTTGTCTTTTCTACATCAAAGAGTTTGATGAGAAAATGTGAAATGAGCTAAAGACTATGATAGTGAGTGACAAAGCTCTAGTAGACAATAAAATGAAAGGAATACAGAGTGCTATCAAAGAAGCATGTGACCTATACAAATTTTGTCTATCTTGGCCGATAGCCACAAAAGAGCTAGAAGAAAAGATAAATGATCAAAAATTGCAGCTAATAAATATCTCCAAAACATTTGATCCAGCAACTGAATCAGTAAGCAACAAAAAAATACAAGTAATTAATATTCATAATGAGTTAAGTGATATTGTAAATAAGAGGGATCAAGTGAAGAGTATAATGTGTCAGTTGAGAGGACTCATTAGTCCTCAGTTAGACTCAATGATCAGTATTGCAATAGAAGCACATGCAACTTCACAAATTGACACAAATTCTTATGTGCAAAAGGCAGAAGAATCAGTCTTTATATTAAATGGTCACATTCAAATTTTGGAAAGACCTAAGATTAGATGGGATGAGGAGATTACACAATTAAAGATTTTGTATAAAGATATTCTTTCACCAGCAACTAATTGAGTTGTAGTATTGTATGTGTACATATGTGGTTATGAAGATTTTTGTAGTTTTGGTCCAATTTTGGCTCTTGTACATACACATTTTTTATTGATGTCAATTGGGGAGAAGAAGATTAGTGAAAAATGGGAAAACATCTTAGGGGAGAAGAAACATAGAGTAAGGGGGAGCAGATGCACATTTTTCACTAAGTGTTGCCATCAATGCCAAAGGGCGAGATTGTTGGCAAGAGATACTGTTCTAATAACTGAATGTTGTCATTGATGGAAAGAAATGAAAGAGATTCCACTAGTATGATAAAGAGACCTTACTTCGAAAGTAGAAATGACTAAGTATGAATAGTATACATCATACAGAGTAAGTAACAATGTTTGGGATGGTATGCCTCTGCAGTAAAAGATTAGTATATGTTGATTAGTTATTGTGTTAATAGCTATTCAATGATGATCTTTTCCAGTGCTCAAGTCTTGACTTCCTCTAGAAGTCACATGACAAAATACTTAAGTCTGGGTGAACACAGTTAAGTCAGGAAAAGTGCACAATGCTCAAGAAAAGGGTCTGCATTCCTCCACAATTGCATACTTTGTCTTGTGGCTATGAATATATGTTAAGAGGTCAAAGATGAGTGTTGGATGTGATTCTTAGAGTCATATATGATCCGCAGTGAGAGTTGTAAAGTTACAGTTGAACTACTTAAGTGTGCCCCTAAGAGATAGGCCAACAGACATGAAAGATTCATATGCAAAGAAGATATATTGTTTAAGGAATAAATCTAAGTGGTTATATGATTTTTTACAACCTATAGGAAGATCATTATTGTTGTGTGGTTACACAACACGCCCCATTTTGACTTGGCAAAACAGGGACCCAGCTTTTGTTTTGGCTTGTGTTGTCTGTTTCTGGCGGTTTGGTAAAAATAAGTCAGGTGCATCATCATCATGAAGGTCAGGATGAGGTAGGTCAGCATCATGAGGTTAGTTTTTCAAAGTTCATATTTTGTTTCTATGACTTCATGGTTAGAAAGAGCTTGAAATTTCATGCAGGTTTGCCTTTTGCATCACTTGAAAATTCGTCCATATGAGGGAGTTGTGAGCAGTCAAAGTTTTGGTCAAACCTGATAATTGCTATATGAACATCGTCATCATGATATTTGAAAAGCCCCCCGATAATATCCTGAGGTCGAAACATCCGGACGTCAAGTTTAATTCGTAGTAATCTTTTCCCGTCAGGCGGTCTTTTATATCACCAAAGGTCATCATCATGATCTTACTTTATCACCCGGTGAATATCATGCAGTCCCGAAACATCCGGACGTCAATCTTAAGTGCTAGTGTGTTTTACCCGTCGAGTAACCTTAGAAACATTGCATCATCATGATATTCCAACATCGCGAGCATATTATAATATCATGCTGATATTATAATATCACCTTACTTAGAGAAATCTACCATCTGCATAATTTGCGCGCGACAGTCTTGGTGATCAACATCATCATGATATTTCGAGGCCCGACATTTCCTAATATCCTCCTGACCTCCTTTTGCGTGATCATGATGATCACCTTATCTTTCGAAGCGGAGGGTGATTTTCATTTCTTAAGTCATGTTGAACAAGATCATCATGATCTTGTTCGTCTCTCCCAACAGTTCGTAATATCATCCTGCCGACGACTATAACCTTTTGCGAATATGATGATGACGATGACGTCACCATCACCTTTGTCCTTCGGCAGGATATTTTCCAAGGCGTGATCCATTTCGCCAATATGATGATGACGATGACGTCATCTTCGAGGATTAACACAAGCCCCGGATATCCTGATGATGTCAGCAGGACTTTCGGCGAGATCATATTTTTGATCACCCAGTGTGTATATGATGATGATGATGTTCATCATCCTGACCTTTCGAGCGGATTGCCTTGGCCGAAAAAAGGGTCATATTGCTTTCATCCACCTGATCATCTTCCTTAGAGGGAACCCGATATTCCATTTACCTCCTGATCTTAACGAAACATGACGATGACGTCATCCCTTTGCATTTTAACCAAGCCTGATGATGACGATGACGTCATCATGATTTTCCTCAGCGGCAGGATCTTTTTCCAAGTCCTCCTGTTTGTCTTCATCATGATGATGATGACGTTGTCTTTCTTTCCAGAATG
The DNA here is from genome assembly GCA_027924645.1 of Cunninghamia lanceolata. Lineage (NCBI taxonomy): Eukaryota > Viridiplantae > Streptophyta > Pinopsida > Cupressales > Cupressaceae > Cunninghamia > Cunninghamia lanceolata. Next base: position 3,764,036 of record BSBN01000567.1, read on the forward strand.
TGCAAGAGCAAAACATCCTGATGTACTTTTCATCATAGCATTAGGAAAGGAGGATCATCATATTTTGTAATATCCTGCGGACAGACAGAAGGCATATAGTTGGTCATCATCATGATTTTTGGCGTCGGTATAACTGTTGCCGTCGGCCTGAGAAAAAATTGTCACTCTGATCATATGTAGTCACGCCGATGCAGATATGATGATGATGCAAAGCCGGTTTCTAAGGATGGTTGAAAGGCGATTATTTCCTTGTATAATCTGAGATCATCATCATCATATTTCGAACCCGATATACAAGAAAATGGGCAAAAACATGAAGCGATAGAAATTTGAAAGCCTGACTGCCTGATTTTGGTCAACGAGGGTTGACCTGGTTGTTTTTATGCTGTTTATGCATTTAGTGCATATTTTTCACAGGTAGAGCTTGATTGCCTGTAGCTGTGCATGGGGAGGTATGTTTAATAAAGTGTTTACTTCCTGTTGTTTATCATGATGATGATGAACCTAATGTTTGTCTGTTTACTTGCAGGAAATCATCATGATGCTGCTGAAGCTGAACATTGAAGTCATGATGCTGCTGAAGCTGAGCGTTGAAATCATGATGATGCTGCTGAAGCTGAGCATTACAAAGTTGTGCATGGAGTCAACATGAGCCAGAAATGAGGAGGATATTGTCAAATATGCTGTTCGCCAGCTGGAGACCGAATCAAGTCGAAGATGCTGGAATATTCTGTGCCAGCTGTACATTTGCTAACTGACGAAGCATGTGCTTTTCATCTGGACCGTTGTTTGTTATGAGAGGATCCTGATCCTTGGATCATTGTAACCGTTTTCTGGCAGTTGTTCTATATAACATCCAGAGCTTGTCATTTTAGAAGGGAGAGGAATACATTAGAATACACAGACGCATCTGGCGCAAAGAGTCAATTACTGTAGAATAAGTTAGGAGATCGGATTACTGAGACTAATGAGGATAGAATTGTTGAAATGTCAAGGTTCTTTCTTCAGATCACTGTAAATGTACCTGTTCTTGAGCATACTGAATGAATATGAAGTTCCAGATTACATCCTGATTGTAAATTTTACGTAATCTTTCTGTTGATTTCTGGATATGTACTGGTGAATGCTGTGTTCAACTGGAAGCGCTTTCATTTCATTACATATTGTTGTCAACTTTCCTTTGAAGCTTTGCACTAGATCATACGGATTTGTGGAATGTCCTGGTGAAGTATGATTTCTAGTTTTCCTTCTTTTCATTGCAAGTATGGGAGCTTGTATGTGGATCAGTGATCTAAGTCCAGTAATTTTAGGAATCTCACTCTCTAACCCTTTTCCTTTTTTCAATTTCATTAATTCATCACCATAGCTGCAAATCATGATAAATAACAAGCAGAAACAGTGAAATATGCTGAAATCCCGTAGGTAACTGAAGATCCTTAGCATATTTGAGTTAAATGCATGTAGTATTGAAAATATCATGCAAAGAATTATAAATAATGGTAGAAATCATGCAAATATCAGCCTGTATGCACATTATTTGACTAAATTTACAGTGCAGAGGTAGAATTGTTGGAGACGTATGCAGAGCGAACATCCAGAGCAGGATATTTGAAGATGATGATGATGAACAGTGCAGAAACACGTAAGGCCCCTGAATGGAAAACAGCAACACACATCAACCACTAAGTAACGTCAGTAGATTAAGACCTAATCAACGGAGACTTGGGATCATGAATTCTTTGAATTCATCGTATCTTTCAAGATGACTAAAGGTTGTTGTGTAACTTTTATTCTATGTTTGCGAATGACTAACATCATGACCAACATAAATTGGCGCTAGAAGGAGGGCCTGAGTCCGGAAGATCACCTTCATCATCAGTACTTTCAGGTTTGATGACGCTCAGAGTAAGGTAACTTCAGATCATTTGTGAATTTCATCAAATTTCGTAAATATTTGCTGCGACAAGTTTGTATTTGCACATTCTGTGTAAAGATTTCCAAATTTCACATAAATATTGCAAGCTTTACAGTAGATTTCTTTAAATTCACTAAATATTGGCCAAAGATGCATAAATTTGTTCAAGCTTTGAGAATTTGAGCCTTAGACACGTGAGATCTGGTGCTACCGGTCGAAATATCCCACTATCCTGTCATATTTGCAGTATCTTCGCAAATATCGCGTAAATATTCAGTCTGATTTGCAAGTTGACCGCAAATATCACCTCGTCCGGTGGAATCCAGCCAATATTTGCAAAGTTTCAGCTAATTGGCCTCCAAATCGAGAAATCCTGGCTCACAGGATAAATACCAGGTCTAGACATAGTGAAATTTTCGAAGAATTGCCTGTCAGAGGTTTTAGACCTAGGACTGTAGACGTTCACCATACTGCAGAGTCTAGTACGTCCAGAGCTTCACCAGGACCTCCCCCTATAACTCCTGTTGGTTTGCAAATACCTTCAGGTATACCAGTGACACCTCCTGTTCAACCTCAGGGTATACCTTTAGTCCAACCTCAGCCAACTGCACCACCAGTTCAGCCCCTTCAGGTTGCAATGTCGTTCTTTGCAGTAGAATCACCATTGACCTTTACTGCGTATCATGAGTTACCAAAGTATCCGGACAAGCTTTGTCCAAAATACCATCCTTACCAGGATGCGGATGATCATATCAGGACGTTTAAAGAAGCTTGCTGCAGAGCCAGAATAGAACATCAGGATGTGGTGTGCAGATTATTCCCTTTTTCCTTAGGGGAAGAGGCTTATAATTGGTTCATCAGTCTTGGTCAATCTTCTGTAGGTTCGTGGGCTGTCTTAGAGAAGGCCTTTCTTGACAGATTCAAGGTCCCTATTGATCCATCCATGAATTACCACCTGTTTGCCACAATCAAGAGATTGGAGCATGAACCTATTGCAAATTTCAACGCTAGGTTCCAGAAAATGTTGTCCAAGCTAGTTACCCCATATGTGGTGGCTGATGATGCTGCCAGAAGTATTTATTATTCAGCCCTGGATCCGTTAACCGCCATGTTCATCAGGAGAACACATCCTGCGATCACCACACTGACAGGAGCTTTTCAAGAAGCTATCAAGGTAAATCAACAGCTGATACCTGCTCCTACTCCAAATATAGCATTCCCTGCTTTGCCTGGCATGCAGTCACAATATCCAGCACAGTATCCTGCAGCTTATCCTTCGCAATATCCTGCACAATACCCAAATGGAGCAGTGATGCCCCCAGCAATCATGCCTGCACCTTTGCAAGTACCTCCATTGAGTATCATGCCTCCTCCTAATGGAAATGGCCAATTGCCACAATATCCTGCACATACTCAGACACCTCAGGGTACAGACCTATCCCACAATAACCATGGATCTTCCTTTTTCCAGCCTCAGCCTGAAAATGTAGTGGCCAAAGCTCAAGAGGAGAAAGAGGAAATCAAAGAAATGTCTGCTCAGTTGAGAAAACTCACCACAGAAGTAACACACTTGAGAAATCAAGGGTTTTATTCACAGTCAGGTCAGAATAGGAGTTATTCCAATGACAGACCAAATTACCCTGACAGAGGATACAACAATAACTTCAACAGTAGTGCTGCAAATAACAATAATCCTCCTAGGCAGCCCAGAGTGTGGAACTCCAGGCCAAATAATGGTTCATTACCATCACCCCTAGACAATCAGCCTCCTGGTGAAGCCAAACAAACTACTAGAGTCAACCTTGCTGAAGCAGCCCTTACCAATTGGTGCAGGATTCACAACACCAATGCACATGCAGAATTAGATTGTCCACAATTTAGGATTGCTGCCAGCATTTTTCAGACTGAAGTGTCTAATACTTCTGGAAATCCACCTCAGGCAGAAGGAAATGAAATAGTTCCTTGTGGATATGACTCAGCTTTTGTGCTGGAAACATACACTAATCAGCCTCATCAGGAATATAATCAGACCTGTGAAGAATCTGCCTTAACCTTTGAAGCAAATTATGTCTTCCCTTTTGAGGATGAAAATGAACCTACAAGAGAGCATGAGGAAGTACATGCATACCAGCAGCAATACCCTGGTAAGCATAATTATAACCTGAGGAGTAATGCCAACAGACCTGCCGGTCCATTGACATCATCTCTACCTCCAAATAACTTCAACACACCTCCTGATCCTAAGGCTAGCAATAACCCTGGGTTCCCTAAGGTGAATGCTCAGTACTTGTCTCCTCAAAACACAGTAACAAAAGTTGCAAATGCACCTCATGAGTCTGACAAGTTAGTCAGCTATTTGGCTGATGAAATGAAGAAAATCAAGATCAGCCTGTCCCTATCTGAGTTACTGAAAACTCCTGCCATCAAAAGGGCATTCATGAAGTCGCTGGATGATCCTGCTTCTAAAGAGGATAATCACCTTTCGAGTCAATCCAATAGCAGAGACCATACTGCTAAAGATAGCACTGTCAAGCCCAAAGTGTCAGCCACAGTCCAAGCTGCTGAAACCTCTCACATGACCTTGTACAGAGATAAAACTGAATCACCACCGTTTCTCCTCACCATAAGAATGTTCAGTAAGAATTTGCACAACTGTTTAGTTGATTCAGGAGCCTCAACTAATGTTATGCCTTTGTCAATATGCAACGCATTAGGACTGCATCCTGCTAAATCATTAAAGAAGGTCACTCAACTGGACAAGACAGAGGTAAGTGCCGTAGGAGAACTCACTCATATTCACATGCAGCTAGCGTCTGATCCTAGGATCCAGTATTACATTGACATTCAGGTAGTTGACATACCTGATACATATGGGATGTTGCTTAGCCGAGACTGGTCTAAAACGCTTAACGGATACATGTCCACAGACTTCAGTCACATGTGGTTGCCATGGAAAGGTATACCTAATCAGATCAGGATTGATGCTGAGCCTAGAATGAAACATATGATCACGGAATATAACAGAACAAATGAGATCATGTATGTAAACGTAGAACCTGGAGTTTATCACATCAGGCCGCAAACTGTCCAAATAGAAGAGGTCCTGATGCTTGATGTTCATCATCATCATGATGATGATTATCATGAGGATATGCCAGTCGTAGAACTTAATAATGATCCTGATAATGAGAATGAAATAGATCGCTTCAGGGATTTTCAGATGCATTTATCTACTCAGATAAAACGTTGTCAATTATTAAATATACCTGCTAATGATATTTTGATCGACGGATGGTGCAGATTGCATGGCGAGGTACACTCGGAAAAGACTTGCGAACCATGCTTGGACATGATCATGCTGGAGCAGACGTATATTGAAGCATCATCATCATATTCTGAGGTGAGTGCTACATCTGATGATGATGATGATACTAATTTTTATTTGTCTTCTGCAGGAACAGAAGAGTCGACGGATCCTGATGAGGATCATATCCGAAAAATAGAAGAGATCCTGGTGTCCAATTAGACAAATGATACGAGAAAGGAAAAGATCACTCCTGGTAGTGATTGCTTCATGGAACCGGATTACGAGTTGTCTGATGAGGATAAAGGCAGTGACCTGACGAAGTTCGAAGAATTTCTGGTCAAAGAAATAAAAAAAATGACACAACAGTGTAGATCTCCCCAGGAGGTTTTAATCAAAAGTTGGTGTAGGCTGCATGAGGCGCCTCACTCAGAAACCACTTGCTCACTGTGCTTACACATTTTGAAGAAGCATGCAGTTGTATGTGCTGAACATCATCCTCCTGCTAGGATTGAAGAGAAAACAGAAAAGCCATCAGGCTCATCAGATAAAGGAAAGAAGAAGCTTGAAGATGACACACCTAAGTTAAGGTGGATATCAGGCGGAGCAGCAGCCAGAGCTGCAAAGAAAAAGGAAAGTTCAAATAAATGTCCTGCTGAAGATAAGCCTTGGATCCTGAGGTTTGATGGATCCAAATCCAAGCAAGGTTCTGGAGTAGGGATTGACCTTACTGATCCATCAGGGAAATCCCATTTAGCAGCTTACAGATTACAGTTCCCATGCACTAATAATGTCACAGAGTATGAAGCTCTGATTCATGGACTGTTGTTTGCACATAAGAAGAAGGTGAAGATCCTGCATGTCTTTGGAGATTCAGAACTAGTTGTAAGACAAGTAAGAGGAATTTACTCTTGTAACTACAGAAAGCTGTCAAATTACAGGCATCGTGTGTGGGACCTGATTGAAGACTTTGATGCCTTCAACATCGTTCATGTGCCAAGAGAACAGAACCAAAGGGCAGATGCACTTGCTCAGGCCGCCAGTACACTGGAACCACTGTCTATATCTGGTCTGAAGAGATTTTCAGTAGAATTGGTGTCAGTACCTTCGGTACCTGACAATGTGACCAATCTCCAAGTGTTTGATGATGATCAACACATCCTGGACTTCATATCAAACAGAGATGTATTTGAAGCTCAGATCATAGATGAAAATGGTATGGAAGATCATGTCTGGGAAGAAGATGAGATTTTAGAGTTGCCTGGCAACACAATTCCCAAAGGTATGATTGAATTAGAAAGAGCCTTTGATCTGGATAATATGCTCAAGCATAAGGATCTGCCTAAGGCAGATGGAGGTCAATATTCACAGGTGAATATTGGACAAGCTGATGACAAGAAGAATGTCTTGTTGGGTAAGGTTTGTACACCTGAAGAGTTAGATGGAATAACTCAAGCCCTTAAGGATTATATACATGTAATTGCATGGACTTATGACGAGCTGAAGACGTATGACACTTCTGTCATAACTCATACTATACCCCTCAAGCCAGATGCAAAACCTTTCAGACAGAAGCAGAGGCCAGTCAATGCTCTGCTTGAGCCCATCATCCTTGAGGAAGTCAAGAAGTTGTTGAATGCCCGGATAATATTTCCTGTAAGGCACTCCACTTGGGTGGCAAATCTGGTACCAGTCAGGAAGAAGAATGGAGACATCAGATTGTGTGTGGATTTCAGGAACCTGAACAGAGCATCAGAAAAGGATAACTATCCTTTGCCCTCTTTGGATGAAGTTCTGCAGATGGTAAATGGAGCCAAGATGATGTCCTTCTTGGACGGTTTTTCAGGATACAACCAAGTGATGGTTGATAAAATTGACAGATTAAAGACTGCCTTCACCACAAAATGGGGGATATTTGCATATAGACGTATGCCGTTTGGATTGATAAATGCTGGAGCTACATTCCAGCGAGCAATGGACATAGCCTTCAGAGGCTTAATAGGAAAGTGTATAGTCATCTACATGGATGACCTGACAGTATTCTCCAAAGAAAGGGGAAATCATGTTGCTGACCTCAGAAGTGTGCTGAAGAAATGTGAAGAATATGGAATATCTTTGAATCCCAAGAAGTGCATATTCGGGGTCACAACAGGAAAGTTACTAGGCCACCTAATCACAGAAGATGGGATTATCATTGATCCTGATAGGGTGGAATCTATTATGAAATTACCACTTCCAGGAAGCAAAAAGGAGCTTAAATCTTATTTTGGTAAGATAAATTTTGTGAGGAAGTTCATCACTGGCTTTGCTGAGATTGTCAGACCACTGAATGCCATGTTGAAAAAAGATGCACAAATTGACTGGACACCAGAAGCCATAGCTGCTTTTGAAGATATAAAGAAGGCCATTTCAGATGCTCCTGTCCTCATTAGTCCAGATTATACAAAAGATTTCTACATCTACTCATTTGCTTCAGAACATACTTCTGCAGCAGTGTTAACTCAAAGAAATGAAGATAAAGAAGAGAAACCAATTGCCTTCATGAGCTGTCCTTTCAGGGATGCTGAGTTGAGATATGTAGATGTTGAAAGACAGGCACTTGCATTAGTCAGAGCAGTAAAAAAGTTCAGACATTATATACTGAGGAGCAAAGTGATTGCTGTGGTACCAGATGCAGCAGTAAAGATGCTGCTGATGCAGAGTGAACCTGGTGAAAAAAGGGCCAAATGGATTACGGTACTACAAGAATATGACATGGAGATCACACCCATGAAGCTAGTAAGAGGACAGGCTCTGAGCCAGATGATATCTGAAACTGATCCAAACATCATCAGTCAGCAGTATGTAATCGATGAGAAAGATAATAAAGAATGGTATTCAGACATCAGGCACATCCTGATCACTGGAAGATGTCCTTTGAGGATGCAGGCTTCACAGAGAAGAGCCTTAAAGATGAGATCCCAGAAATATATGATGAAGGGAGGAGCCCTGTTTAAAAAGAATTATGAAGGGATATACCTGAGGTGCTTAGAGAAACCAGAAGCCAATAAAGTTTTGACAGAGCTACATGACAAGTTTGGAACTGCCCACGGATCAGCGTTGGCCACAACACATGCAATCCTCAGAGCAGGATATTACTGGCCTACCATTTTTAAAGACACAGCTGATCATGTTAAATGTTGTCATGTTGGCCAGGTTGCTGCCAACAGAGAAAAATATGCTGCACAACCATTGCAGCCAGTGATGGAGGAGCGCCCATTTGCACAATGGGGCATGGATTTCATAGGACCAATCAATCCTCCGTCTTCTTCAGGCCAGAGGTATGTCCTAACAATTACTGATTATTGTACCAGATGGACTGAGGCTATCAGCAGCAAAACTTGTACTGCTGATGATGTCATTAAATTTCTAGAAAGCAACATTGTCACCAGGTATGGAACTCCTTATGCATTGGTAAGTGATAATGGTTCTGCCTTCATTTCCACTAAATTGTCAAGTTGGGCTTTTGATCATGGGATTATACTTAAGTTCTCATCCAATTACTATCCCCAGGGAAATGGATTAGCAGAATCCACCAATAAGAATTTACTGAGTATCATAAGAAAATTGATAGAGAAAAATCCCAGGGAATGGAATTCATTTCTGAAGTATGCCTTATGGGTAGACAGAACTAGAATGAAAATTGCATTAGGAAACTCACCTTTCTAGCTAGTATATGGGGTAGATCCCATCCTCCCTGTAAACTTGAAAATTCCTACTCTGCAGTTTGCCCAAGACTATCTAGGCATAGATAATAAACAGGAAGTCAGGTTGCTTCAGTTGATGCATCTGGAAGAAAAACGAAGCCAAGCAATTGACCAATTTGCAAAACATCAGGCTGTTGTCAAACGCTGGTTTGACAAGAGAGCCAGAATTAAAGCTTTCAGGATATCAGATTTAGTCCTGATGTGGGATAAAGCCCATGAAAGGAAAGGTGATCATGGTAAGTTCGATAGACTATGGATAGGTCCCTTTCAGATTTCTGAAATTTTAGGAGACAGCACTTATAGGCTTAAGAACCTGACAGGTGAGGATGTCCCGTTGCCAGTCAATGGACAATTCCTCAAACATTATTTCCAGGCCTGAGTGATTTCATGGCAGTCTTGTGTATCATATTGTATATTTGTATAGTTGTTTGTACAGTGTTTGCTTGTTGTTGTTGTGGTTTTGTTGGTTGGGACCTTGTTCTGGTAAGTCAGGATGATGCACTTCATCACCTAAGAAAATAACTAAATTGTTAGGATTCAAGTGATGAGATCAGATTTAGATATAGATTGTAATTCATTCTGATAAATACTCATGATCAGGTTTATGATGTCTTTTCATCAGGGTACTTTTTCTTGTCCAAAGTGAATCAAACACAATGAAACACCTAACAGCCTTGGGCTTGTTGAAGATATGAGTATAGGTGTTAAGTGAAAAATCTAAAGGGACTCCCTTGCTACCAATACAATCTCCAACCTAAAGCTGCAAGTGACTACACCTTGTACAAATGAGCATACATGATGATATCAAATTTAAATTTTTAAAGGAAAATCAGAAACAAAATAAAATTAGGCCATCTAAGTAACTCTACCGGGGCTATGGACGCCTGCTGGCAGTGGGGCTCTACTTAGGGAGATTGTATAGATAACCTTGCCGGGGTTATAGACACCTGCTGGCAGCAAGGCTCTATCCAGGTTGGCTATGAGGGATGATCTCCAACTATGTAGTTTAACACTAGTTACTTATGTTTTCAACTTGCTTTCAAGATGAGGATAATTAATCATCTGCACACACCTAATCCTTTGTTAGCTTTATCACCATAATGAAATTTTATCATTCAAAGATCATGATGATTTACTTAGACAGAATTAGAATACTATAGATGAATATGATCATATCACTTGAATTATTTGAATTTTGTTGTTTTCTTTGGTGGCAAGTTGTTGTGTGGTTACACAACATGCCCCATTTTGACTTGGCAAAACAGGGACCTAGCTTTTGTTTTGGCTTGTGTTGTCTGTTTCTGGCGGTTTGGTAAAAATAAGTCAGGTGCATCATCATCATGAAGGTCAGGATGAGGTAGGTCAGCATCATGAGGTTAGTTTTTCAAAGTTCATATTTTGTTTCTATGACTTCATGGTTAGAAAGAGCTTGAAATTTCATGCAGGTTTGCCTTTTGCATCACTTGAAAATTCGTCCATATGAGGGAGTTGTGAGCAGTCAAAGTTTTGGTCAAACCTGATAATTGCTATATGAACATCGTCATCATGATATTTGAAAAGCCCCCCGATAATATCCTGAGGTCGAAACATCCGGACGTCAAGTTTAAGTCGTAGTAATCTTTGTAAGGAAAGCACAGGTGCGGAAAACAGCTTCCCTAATGTTAATTCCCAGGGGACAGTGTAGACCAGTCACTTTTTAAATTACAATAACACAGATGAATACACAAGAGAAACCAAAATAGACAATATTTAGAACACAGACACACAGAATTACGTGGGAAAACCCTTACGGGTAAAAAACCCACCACCACAAGAAAATAATCTTTATTACAGTAAGATATACAGTTACAATAAAGAACTCAGCTTCTTGCTCTGGTGTTTGATTCTCGACATCATACACAGTTCATCTCCCTGTACATTTACAGAACGAACCTTTATTCAAGTCTCATCATCATAATACCAACGACACCTATAGACCTATCATTCTATTTCCAATCTGCAAGAACAAGAGTCGTTACAGACTTCTGCTCTAACTGATAGAACAGATTCCTCATACGTTGCTGCCATCTAACCGTCGCAACGGTTCATATTTCAGTGAGGCGTTTAGTCCCACATGTACCAAGTCGCAAAGGACTTTGCAGTTTATAACCGCCAACAGGCGAAAGAGTATTGTCAGCAATTTTGTTGCCGACAATACCAAGCCTCCAAGTCCATCGGCATAACAACTCCCATCGGCCCTCAAACTTCACCTCCCACCGATGAGCATTGTCTCCCCGATCACCAAGGTTACCATCGGTATGACATTCTCCATCGGCAAAAGATCTAGCCCTCGCTCCGACAGAGGTTTGTCTCACCGATACCAATAAGACTTCCACCGCAGTACATCGGCCCAACACCTTTAGCCGACGGGTATTCTCTTGCCGATAGACATACACCATCGGAGTGACTACTCCTGTCGGAGTAACTCTACAGAGTTTGGCCGATAGGCCCTTGTCTTGCCGACGACCGTAACCTTCGTCGGAGTGACTACTCCTGTCGGAGTAACTCCACAAAGTTTGGCCGATAGGCCTTGTCTTGCCGATGGTTGAATGCTTCCATCGGGGTGACACTCAGCATCGGCCGAACCTTCGATGCTTATTCCGACGGCCCTTGTCCCACCGATGCCAATGGTCTTCAACACGGTCCTGCCGATAGTGCTTCGTCATAGTGATGCCGACATCGCATATCCTCAGACCAATGAACCAAGGAACAGTTGAACTAAAATTCATTGAACCTACCAAATAAACTCTAGAAAGGTTCAACAAAGAGGTTCAAACAAGAGGTTCAACTAAGAGGTTCAAGTAGTAATTTGAGACACAAGTTCTCTTCAATCTCCCACTTGTCGAAGACATTACTGCTACCTCTTAGTCCTCATTCGATTATTGAGAACTATGGGCCCGAAGACCCATTTCATCTGAGCACCATTTGAACTTGGCTGTGTTCACTGGTTTAGTTAAGGCATCAGCAACATTTTCCAAAGTGTCAACTTTTTCAAGCTTCACCTTCCTGTCTTCCACCATATCACGAACAAAGTGATATTGGACATCAATATGTTTTGTCCTAGCATGAAATGTAGGATTCTTTGCCAAACATATGGCACTTTGACTGTCACAATGAATTTGTATTTGCCCTGCATTAAAACCAACATCAGAACACAACCTTTTCAACCAAACAGCTTCTTGGCATGCACGAGTGGCTGCCATGTACTCTGCCTCTGTTGTGGACAAAGCGACTACAGCCTGTCGCTTGCTCATCCAACTGATAGCACCACCATGTAACATGAACACGTATCCACTGGTGGATCTCCGACTGTCAATGTCCCCTGCCCAATCAGAATCAACATATCCCTGAATACTGATAGATCTCTTAGACCCTTCTGAGTTTCCATGATAACAAATAGCATAGTCAGAAGTTCCCTTCAAATACCTCATAACTCTTTTCACAGCATCCCAATGTGATCTGCCTGGATTCGCCATAAATCGGCTCAAAACTCCCACTGCTTGGGCAATGTCTGGTCTGGTACAGACCATTGCATACATTAAACTGCCAACAGCACTTGCATAAGGTACTCTCTTCATGTCATCAATTTCATTTGAAGATTCTGGACAATCTTCAACAGATAATTTCGTTCCCTGCAAAACTGGAACAACTAACTGTTTAGAATCAGACATATGAAACTTATCAAGAACATTGGTAATATACTTCCTCTGGCTGAGCCAAATTTTTCTCTTAGATCTGTCCCTTTTGATCTCCATTCCTAGAATGTACTTTGCTGCCCCCAGATTTTTCATTTCAAATTTCAAGGACAACTGAGATTTTAATTCTGAGATCATCCCCTTACCATTGCCAATGAACAACATGTCATCCACATATAGTGCAATTATAAGAATCTGGTCACCTTCAGTTTTATAATAGACACAATGATCAGATTTAGATCTCACATACCCCAAGGATAAAACATACGTATCAAACTTTTGATACCACATTCTGGGAGACTGTTTCAAACCATAAAGAGACTTTTTAAGTTTGCATACCAGATGTTCTTTACCTTTTTCCACAAAATGCTCTGGCTGAGACATATAAATTTCTTCTTCAAGGTCTCCATGAAGAAACGCTGTTGTCACATCCATCTGCTCAATTTCAAAATCATATGCTGCTGCAAGTGACAACAGAAATCTAATGGATGTCAACTTAGCTACAGGAGAAAAGATTTCTCCATAATCAATACCTTCCTTTTGGGAATACCCCTTAGCAACCAGTCTTGCCTTGTACTTCTCAATACTACCATCTGGACCATATTTCTTCTTAAATACCCACTTACAGCCTACAGGTTTTCTTCCTTCAGGCAAGGGCACCAGATCCCAGGTTCCATTCTTCTCCAATGATGTCATTTCACTATGCATGGCTTCCAACCAAGAATCTGAATCAGGTACACTAATAGCTTCTTTCACAGTCCTAGGTTCATCAGTATTAGTAAGTAAAGCATAGGCACAAGTTGAATCAGGTACTGAAAATCCATACCTATTTGGTTGTCTTCTCTCACGTGTAGATCTCCTCAAAGGTTGAGGTGCAGGTTTAGGTTCTTGCTCTGGATCAGAATCTTCGGAGCTACTTGAACTCTTATCTGAACCATCTACACTTGGTGCTTGTTGTTCCTCTTTTACAGGAGTCAGAGGAACATTCACAACACTCTTTTCTTTCTTTTCTTCTGTCTTTTCTGGCTGAGGATCAACAACCAATGGTTTCAGCTCTCTGAAAATTACATTCCTGCTGTAGATTACCTTTTCAGTTTCAGGATTCCAAAGCTTGTATCCTTTAATACCGACTCCATAGCCAACAAAGATACATTTAACTGCCTTGTTATCCAACTTAGATCTTTTAACTTCAGGAATATGAGCATATGCCTCACAGCCAAAGACTCGAATATGTCTTAGAGAGGGCTTCTTACCAGACCATGCTTCCATAGGTGTCTTATCAACCAATGCTGATGTAGGAGAACGATTCAGCAAGTAACAAGCTGTAGCAACTGCCTCAGCCCAGAACTTCTGTTCAAGACCAGCATAACTCAACATACTTCTTGCTTTCTCCATCAACGATCGATTTAACCTTTCAGCAACTCCATTCTGTTGTGGAGTATAAGGTGTAGTTTTATGCCTTTTAATTCCATGGTCTACACAATACTTATCAAAATCCGCATTGCAATATTCACCACCGTTATCTGTTCTCAAGCATTTTAGTTTTCTACCAGTCTGATTTTCCACAAGAGTTTTAAATTCTTTAAATCGACTGAACACTTCTGATTTGTTTTTCAAAAAATATACAAATGCCCTTCTTGAATAATCATCAATGAACGATACATAGTATCTTGATTTAGATAAAGAAGGAACATCAACTGGACCAAAAACATCAGAATGCACATAGTCCAGAACACCAGAAGATTTATGAGAACTAGAGTAAAATGAAACACGGTTTTGCTTTCCATATATACAATGTTCGCAGAAATCGAACTCCAGATTACAATCAATCAGCCCATCTACCAGATTTTTGTTTTTCAAGGTTTTTAAACCTTTCTCACCTATGTGACCAAGTCTATGATGCCAGAGCATTGTTTTCTCTGCAGGAAGTTTAACTTCCATAGAATTTACGTCATGTGTTACAATAGTAGCCTTTTCAGATTTTGCAGAGACATTATTACAGCACACTGGTTTAGCATCTAACCTATACAGAGTTCCAATGCGTTCACCTTTTGCCAGAACAATAGAACCTCTAGTCATCTTACAGCCACCATTCACAAAAGTAACTTGCACTCCAACATCATTAAGTTTACTAACAGAAAGTAAATTTCGAGCCAGACCTGGTATATGAAGAACTTCATTCATTCCCTTTATTCTGCCATCCGGGAACTGGATTCTGACTCGACCTCGGCCAACAATTTCCAGCGTTGAATCACTAGCCAGGAACACCTTGCCACCAGCATAGGGTTCATACTTCGTGAACCACTCTCTATGAGATGTCATATGAAAGGATGCTCCTGAATCAATCAGCCAAACATCTTCAGAAGCAGGTGTTGCCAGAGCAACAATGAAAGCATCAGCATCACTATGTGAAGACTCAGAGTCAGAGAAGTTCTTCTTCTTCTTTTTCTCCTCTTTGCAGTCTTTCTTGACATGACCTTTCTGTCCACAATTCCAGCACTTCACCTTGGACTTCTTGCCAGGAGATTTTGATTTCCCCTCTGATTTGGACTTAGACTTCTTGTCCTTCTTCTTGCCTCTTTCCTTTGATCTACCACGAACTGACAGAGCCTCTTTGGCCATTCCAGAAGATTTCCTCCGCATCTCTTCAGACAACAAGGAGGCAACAATAGTTTCCTGAGAAAACGTAGTTGTTGTACTTCCAATAGCCATCACCAGATGGTCCCACGAGTCAGGTAAGGAACACAACAGAAGCATACAGCGATCTTCCTCTTCTATTTTTACACCTATAGATGTCAACTGAGCAACAATCGTATTGAATGCACTCAGATGTTCTGCTACAGATGCACCTTCATCCATCTTCAGAGAATACAATTTCTTTCTGAGGAAAAGTTTATTTACCAAGGACTTGCCCTGATAAATATTATTCAACTTTTTCCACAAATCACTTGCAGATTTCTCCTCATGGATGTTCAATAGAACAGAGTCAGATAAACTCAGTCTTATCAGTCCTTTGGCTTTTCTGCATATCAGTTCCCAATCTTCTTGCTTCATGCCTGTAGGTTGAATTCCAGACACAGCAACCCAAAGATCTCTATAGACTAACATGTCTTCAACTTTAAGTTTCCACAACTCAAAGTTTGTGCCATTGAATTTCTCAATGTCTATTTTGTCTGATGTACTTGCCATCTCTATTTAATTTAAAAAAATAACTTTCTACAGAACTTCCACACAACAGAATTAACACAAAAAACCCAAACTACCGACAAGGATAACACAACGGGCCAGGCTCTGATACCACTTGTAAGGAAAGCACAGGTGCGGAAAACAGCTTCCCTAATGTTAATTCCCAGGGGACAGTGTAGACCAGTCACTTTTTAAATTACAATAACACAGATGAATACACAAGAGAAACCAAAATAGACAATATTTAGAACACAGACACACAGAATTACGTGGGAAAACCCTTACGGGTAAAAAACCCACCACCACAAGAAAACAATCTTTATTACAGTAAGATATACAGTTACAATAAAGAACTCAGCTTCTTGCTCTGGTGTTTGATTCTCGACATCATACACAGTTCATCTCCCTGTACATTTACAGAACGAACCTTTATTCAAGTCTCATCATCATAATACCAACGACACCTATAGACCTATCATTCTATTTCCAATCTGCAAGAACAAGAGTCGTTACAGACTTCTGCTCTAACTGATAGAACAGATTCCTCATACGTTGCTGCCATCTAACCGTCGCAACGGTTCATATTTCAGTGAGGCGTTTAGTCCCACATGTACCAAGTCGCAAAGGACTTTGCAGTTTATAACCGCCAACAGGCGAAAGAGTATTGTCAGCAATTTTGTTGCCGACAATACCAAGCCTCCAAGTCCATCGGCATAACAACTCCCATCGGCCCTCAAACTTCACCTCCCACCGATGAGCATTGTCTCCCCGATCACCAAGGTTACCATCGGTATGACATTCTCCATCGGCAAAAGATCTAGCCCTCGCTCCGACAGAGGTTTGTCTCACCGATACCAATAAGACTTCCACCGCAGTACATCGGCCCAACACCTTTAGCCGACGGGTATTCTCTTGCCGATAGACATACACCATCGGAGTGACTACTCCTGTCGGAGTAACTCTACAGAGTTTGGCCGATAGGCCCTTGTCTTGCCGACGACCGTAACCTTCGTCGGAGTGACTACTCCTGTCGGAGTAACTCCACAAAGTTTGGCCGATAGGCCTTGTCTTGCCGACGGTTGAATGCTTCCATCGGGGTGACACTCAGCATCGGCCGAACCTTCGATGCTTATTCCGACGGCCCTTGTCCCACCGATGCCAATGGTCTTCAACACGGTCCTGCCGATAGTGCTTCGTCACAGCGATGCCGACATCGCATATCCTCAGACCAATGAACCAAGGAACAGTTGAACTAAAATTCATTGAACCTACCAAATAAACTCTAGAAAGGTTCAACAAAGAGGTTCAAACAAGAGGTTCAACTAAGAGGTTCAAGTAGTAATTTGAGACACAAGTTCTCTTCAATCTTTTCCCGTCAGGCGGTCTTTTATATCGCCAAAGGTCATCATCATGATCTTACTTTATCACCCGGTGAATATCATGTAGTCCCGAAACATCCGGACGTCAATCTTAAGTGCTAGTGTGTTTTACCCGTCGAGTAACCTTAGAAACATTGCATCATCATGATATTCCAACATCGCGAGCATATTATAATATCATGCTGATATTATAATATCACCTTACTTAGAGAAATCTGCCATCTGCATAATTTGCGCGCGACAGTCTTGGTGATCAACATCATCATGATATTTCGAGGCCTGACATTTCCTAATATCCTCCTGACCTCCTTTTGCGTGATCATGATGATCACCTTATCTTTCGAAGCGGAGGGTGATTTTCATTTCTTAAGTCATGTTGAACAAGATCATCATGATCTTGTTCGTCTCTCCCAACAGTTCGTAATATCATCCTGCCGACGACTATAACCTTTTGCGAATATGATGATGACGATGACGTCACCATCACCTTTGTCCTTCGGCAGGATATTTTCCAAGGCGTGATCCATTTCGCCAATATGATGATGACGATGACGTCATCTTCGAGGATTAACACAAGCCCCGGATATCCTGATGACGTCATCAGGACTTTCGGCGGGATCATATTTTTGATCACCCAGTGCGTATATGATGATGATGATGTTCATCATCCTGACCTTTCGAGCGGATTGCCTTGGCCGAAAAAAGGGTCATATTGCTTTCATCCACCTGATCATCTTCCTTAGAGGGAACCCGATATTCCATTTACCTCCTGATCTTAACGAAACATGACGATGATGTCATCCCTTTGCATTTTAACCAAGCCTGATGATGACGATGACGTCATCATGATTTTCCTCAGCGGCAGGATCTTTTTCCAAGTCCTCCTGTTTGTCTTCATCATGATGATGATGACGTTGTCTTTCTTTCCAGAATGTGCAAGAGCAAAACATCCTGATGTACTTTTCATCAGAGCATTAGGAAAGGAGGATCATCATATTTTGTAATATCCTGCGGACAGACAGAAGGCATATAGTTGGTCATCATCATGATTTTTGGCGTCGGTATAACTGTTGCCGTCGGCCTGAGAAAAAATTGTCACTCTGATCATATGTAGTCACGCCGATGCAGATATGATGATGATGCAAAGCCGGTTTCTAAGGATGGTTGAAAGGCGATTATTTCCTTGTATAATCTGAGATCATCATCATCATATTTCGAACCCGATATACAAGAAAATGGGCAAAAACATGAAGCGATAGAAATTTGAAAGCCTGACTGCCTGATTTTGGTCAACGAGGGTTGACCTGGTTGTTTTTATGCTGTTTATGCATTTAGTGCATATTTTTCACAGGTAGAGCTTGATTGCCTGTAGCTGTGCATGGGGAGGTATGTTTAATAAAGTGTTTACTTCCTGTTGTTTATCATGATGATGATAAACCTAATGTTTGTCTGTTTACTTGCAGGAAATCATCATGATGCTGCTGAAGCTGAACATTGAAGTCATGATGCTGCTGAAGCTGAGCGTTGAAATCATGATGATGCTGCTGAAGCTGAGCATTACAAAGTTGCGCATGGAGTCAACATGAGCCAGAAATGAGGAGGATATTGTCAAATATGCTGTTCGCCAGCTGGAGACCGAATCAAGTCGAAGATGCTGGAATATTCTGTGCCAGCTGTACATTTGCTAACTGACGAAGCATGTGCTTTTCATCTGGACCGTTGTTTGTTATGAGAGGATCCTGATCCTTGGATCATTGTAACCGTTTTCTGGCAGTTGTTCTATATAACATCCAGAGCTTGTCATTTTAGAAGGGAGAGGAATACATTAGAATACACAGACGCATCTGGCGCAAAGAGTCAATTACTGTAGAATAAGTTAGGAGATCGGATTACTGAGACTAATGAGGATAGAATTGTTGAAATGTCAAGGTTCTTTCTTCAGATCACTGTAAATGTACCTGTTCTTGAGCATACTGAATGAATATGAAGTTCCAGATTACATCCTGATTGTAAATTTTACGTAATCTTTCTGTTGATTTCTGGATATGTACTGGTGAATGCTGTGTTCAACTGGAAGCGCTTTCATTTCATTACATATTGTTGTCAACTTTCCTTTGAAGCTTTGCACTAGATCATACGGATTTGTGGAATGTCCTGGTGAAGTATGATTTCTAGTTTTCCTTCTTTTCATTGCAAGTATGGGAGCTTGTATGTGGATCAGTGATCTAAGTCCAGTAATTTTAGGAATCTCACTCTCTAACCCTTTTCCTTTTTTCAATTTCATTAATTCATCACCATAGCTGCAAATCATGATAAATAACAAGCAGAAACAGTGAAATATGCTGAAATCCCGTAGGTAACTGAAGATCCTTAGCATATTTGAGTTAAATGCATGTAGTATTGAAAATATCATGCAAAGAATTATAAATAATGGTAGAAATCATGCAAATATCAGCCTGTATGCACATTATTTGACTAAATTTACAGTGCAGAGGTAGAATTGTTGGAGACGTATGCAGAGCGAACATCCAGAGCAGGATATTTGAAGATGATGATGATGAACAGTGCAGAAACATGTAAGGCCCCTGAATGGAAAACAGCAACACACATCAACCACTGAGTAACGTCAGTAGATTAAGACCTAATCAACGGAGACTTGGGATCATGAATTCTTTGAATTCATCGTATCTTTCAAGATGAGTAAAGGTTGTTGTGTAACTTTTATTCTATGTTTGTGAATGACTAACATCATGACCAACAATTATATGATTGGCTTGGCACGCATTGCAGATTGTACACAAGTTCAAGCTGACAAGATGTAGTATTTGTGTACATGGTTAATGTTTTGCTTGCCGACCTGATTATGAGAAAAATCTTGTAGTGAATATATATACTCAATGGAATTCAATGGTAGGGGTGAAAATTGTGGTGTATGGTGTGTGAATTCATGTGTAAAGGAATATGAGAAGAGTGCAGAGCAAAAAAACTGAACAAGGACAAAAAATAGAGTATATATAGTTAAATTGAGAAGCAAAGCAAAATAAATGAAGACATGTGAATTTGTGTATTGATCCTTCAATTGAACTATGATCCAATATGCAGTAGATGCATCAACACTAGTTCACCCTCTAGTAGTGAGCCAATCCTTCTTCTTTCTTCTTTTCTCTAGGTAGTGAGCCTTTGCGTAGTGAGCACTTTGTCATACGACAGTGAGCCCTAGGCAGTGAGCCTTGGGCACTGAGCCCTAAGGGAGTGAGCCTTCTTGTAATCCAATATTGAGCTATCATAATATATTGTGATTTGACACTCACAGTTGTTTTTCTCTTTTTGGGTTTTCCATGTAAAAATCCTGGTGTTCATGTGTTATGTTTTTATGTTTGTTGTTCTTATGCTTATTCTACTTTCATGTTGTTGAGTTTGGGAATTGGATTAATAAACAAGTTAAGAAGTGGTTTTGTGGAATACTAATTCACCCCCCCTCTCAATATTCCTTATATTCAACAATTGGTATCAGAGCAAGGTTTTTTGGAAGAAGCCTAACATCTTGAGTAAGATCCAGGAGAGTTCATTCATGGCAGCTAGGAGATATGGAAGGTTTTCATATGAAAATAATGTTGAATTAGAAGTAGCTCTTGCTGATCTCAAAAAATCTAAAGCAGAAATTAGGGATTTGAAGGATAACATTCAAGAAACTGATGAGTACATTTTAAAGCTGAAAGAACAAGTCAAGAAATTCAAAGAAAAATGTAGAGATGTTAGTGAACAATTAATATCAGTAAATGCGAAATTGGATGATTGAAAGTGGAAGTTATTAAAAGAGTTAAAGTAGAAGAAGATCTAAATTTGATGGTAGACAACAAAATAGAAGACTATGTCAAATTTGAAGAATAAGTTGTGAGCTTGAAAACAAACTTGGAAAAACCTAAGAGCTATAGAGAAAAATTCAAGATAAGTTCTACAAAACATGATGAGATGATAGCTAGTCAAAATAGTTTAGATGATAAGCAAGGTTTAGGATTTGAGAAAGGAGAAAGTTCAAAATTAGGTCAAAGAAACTTTTAGTTGAAGCAAAACAAAGGCAACCAGTTTAGAAATCAAAGAAGAAGACCTAGAAGAACTTTGGTTAGACAGTCAAATGCTCAAAGGTACCCATCTTTCAATGGCCATTATTTTAATTGCAAACAGTTTGGTCATAAATATACTCAGTGTAGGAGTAGAATAAATTAGAATGTTCCATTATTCTCCAGTCAATGTTTCAATTGCAAGAAAATTGGTCATAGAGCTAATGAATGTAGAAGTATAGTAAGAAATGGCTTTCACAATTCAAGAAATACTCAATAATTCGATGGAAGATGTTTTTCTTTCAATAGATTTTGACACATGGCTAATCAATACAGATCAGGGATGAATTCATTTAGAGGAAAGAATCAAGGATAGGGAAACATTGTTTTCTACAAATGCAACATTTTTGAACATGTTGTAATATTTTACAAAAGCAAGAATGAGAAAAGAAACTACTATACTGAAGAAAGGAAAATAGAGCAAAGGAATGATAAGGGAAAAGAAAAGGTTGATCCAGTTGAAACTAAGAAAAAATGGACAAGATCTAGATCAAGAAAGAAGTAATTAAAGTCAAGGATGGAACCACACTAGCATCTGGTACAAATACTTCCTCCGGGAAGTAAATCGGGAGCTCTAGATCAGGGGGAGCTATGTTGAAAATCTAAAGCCCCCAGTGAGAAATTTAGTGTTGGAATCTTGAACTAAGGTATATTGTGAAGAACTCTATTCAAAAAAGTCCTTGAAAGAAATTTTGGTAAATAAATATTTAATGCGGGGCATTGCAGAGCAATTTGGATTGACTGTGAATGATAGAGAAGTGTTTGATAGCTTTTTGAAAGACTGCATTTATGACAATTAAGTTAAGATTTCAAGAGGTTTAAATGCTTGGATTTGTAAAAGATTAATCACTTTGCATTCAATCCTTCAAGTGTTTAAGGCAATCCAAAGTGAAATTTCAAGTGGCTCAATGATTTCTAAAGAAAATTAAGACAAGATCAAGAAAAATCCCTAAATCAGTGAAAAGAGGTATTTTCCATATTTGAAACCCTACTGTGAATTTATTTGAATCTTGGCAAAGTTGGCAAAACCACATGTGATTGATATAACTAAAAGAGCCCTACCAAAATTCAATAAGTATCCTTTCAAATCAACAGAGGTCGATCCAAATGGTGCATTTTCAGAGATTTCATTCGGTGTGTTACATGCAGAGGACATTAGGGATTATATACATGTTCCCTTAGAAGAAATCGGAGGTAGTCTACTAAAAGATCTGTATCTAAATCATCTCAGTGACAATGAACTTGATATGTAGGAAGAATTCAAAGTACAAGAAGAAAAGAAATTTATTCACTTTATAGATTTCCCATTTTTTGCGGAAGATGAATGGGTCCGGTATGTCTTAAGCCAAATTCATGATGACTTTATATGGTTCCACTCTACATTCAATTTCATACTCTACCACATATGTACACATACAATACTTCAACTCAATTAGTTGCTAGTGAAAGAATATCCTTATACACAAGTTTATGTCTTTATGGTTGTTGTTCTTATGCTTATTTTTCTTTCATGTTATTGAGTTTGGAAATTGGATTAATAAACAAGTTGAGAAGTGATTTTGTGGAATACTGATTCACCCCCCTGTCTTAGTATTCCTTATATTCAATAGATCCATCATTGACAAGGGCTAATTATCTTTATGAGAGGCCTGATTGAAGTTCCTAAAATGACACAAATCCTTATCTCTCCATTCTTTTTCCTAATAGGAATGATGTTATATATCCAAGTAGAGTGATGCAAGGGATATATAATTTTTTCTTTCAACATTTTATCAATCTCGATGAAAATGGAATAACCAATATTTGGATTATAGGAGTGTTGTTTATGTCTAAAAGGTGTAGTACTTGGCTTGAGGGGAATTCGGTGTTGCAATTTATCATCCATAAGATTTTTGAGGTCTGCATAGCACCAATCAAAAACATCCTTGTATTTAAGCAATAGAGAAATCAGGCATTCCCTTTCTTGGGTGGTACAACACCTATGAATACACACCAATTTATGGTCTTCATCTGTCCCAATGTTGACATGATTGTATTCAGCAGAGGAATTAACAACTGCTTGAATATTTTATTAGACATAAATGTCATGTCTATCAAAAAGGTCTTCCAAGGACACCAAACTTTTGGGGATTTTATTTCCTTTTAGCTGTATCATTTCTTCATTTACCTCTTCTAATGGATTCATGGCACCTTCAGTAACCTCATTGCTTTTAGAAAAACTTCTTTTGAAGAACAAATTAACAAAGGTGCCAACTTTATCCAGAATGGAAATAATCTTCTTTTCATTGTCAAAAGCTTTCCAATGATTCACGTTATCAGGTACAATGGGTCTATAAATAATTTCTAATATATAAGGGTTATCTTTAAAATCAAGGTGAGGGAGAAGTAGAGATGTTGATATTGCCAAAGAATCTACTCTTGTATTCTACTCTCTAGGAATGGATTCAATAGACAAGGTGTCAAAATAATTGAAGCTACGCCAAACTCTATTCCTATAATGTTTTAATCTCGCATTCTTCATAGAGAAGATATTTCTTGCTTGTTTCACAATAAGCTCTACGTCAACTAAAGCTCTGAATTGCTTAATTCCTTTTTCATTCACCAGTACCAACCCCAAGAGTAGTGCTTCATATTCTACGGTGGTATTATCAAATTCTAGTTTGAAAGTAAAAGGAAATTTGTAATCATCAGGAGAAACCAAAACCACACCAACTCCTGATCTGGACAAGGAGCTGCTACCATTAAATTCTAAAGTCCATAATTCATTTGATAGGTTTAGTCCAATTACATCATAATTCTCCTCTTCTAAAGTAGAGGAGATCGTATTGGTATCTAAACTTTTTTCTGCATATAGAATAGCCGATCTACGATGTCTAGACTTTAAGACTATGAACTTACCTTTAGGTTCTAGGTCTAGACAAACTTTCTTCCCATTTATAGGAATCAAACCATGTGACCTATCCATCTGAATCTCTCCTTAAAGATCTCTGCAAAAAACTCTTGCTCAATAGCATACCATAACATGATGGAATGTCAGCTACCAGAATAGTCAATTTGACACTTTTTTTAGGACAAGTTTCCAAGGCCACTTATCCTTGATTTGCCCAATAATAGGAACTTGTTTTGAATCCATTCAAAAATATTTCCCATGAGAAAAGGTAAGGGATAGACCAAGGGCCTTAGCCACTTCAACATGCATGACATTGTTAGAAGCTCCAAAGTCTATGAGACAATTACTTGTATCCAACAATAAAAAGGGAAACATAAAAGGGTTTGGCTTTTCAAAATGATTATGTGGTTTAGACCCTTTAGAACCTGAAGTTTGACCTTCATGGATTTCTTTCCCCTTTTCTGTACTCTTGGAAAATTGAGAATTTATTTGGGTAGAGGAAGGGAAGGGTTCATGTTTCACATACCTCACCAACCTATCCAACTCAGCAAGATTTAGTCTAAGATATTTTACCTATGAAATTTAAATTTTGGTATTCTTGCATGATTCAAAAATATCAAACATAGGTGAAATGGTTCCTTCAGAAGATGGGAGAAAGGGTATGTCAGGTGTGACTACCTTGGGAGTACTCCAATCTATTTTCTTTGGTCCTCCCACAACATTCCTGGACAATATGAACTTTGTGATAATTGACATTGTTAGATTGCCTTTTATGCTCAACATTATTTTTGAGACCTTGCTAGCCTCTGGTAAAAATAGCACAATTTGAATTTTCCAAATTAGTGTACACATCTTTGGTTCTATCAAACTCAAACTCATATTCTAGAAAATTCACACTCATGTCACCAAGCTAGATAATAGTGTCTTCTTCTGTGATAGGCTCATAAACATGTTCATTCATGGATAACATTTGCATAAACCTTGGCATCTCTGGGAAAGAAGTTCCATCATGATCAGTAGTAAGAAAAAAATTACATATCATGTGATTGCCTTTACTATTGGATGAAGGGCCTTATGTAGCTAGCCTTTGTGCTGGACCAATGAACATGTGAGGTTTATTATTGTTATTCTGCACCCAAAATCTCTCCTAGGAATATCATGATAAAAGGGCTCCTATTGACCTCTAGACATCTTCCCTTTTAAAGAGATTATATTGTTAGCCAAATGTTGTACCATAAGATTAGTAGAAGCACTCACTTGACCTTTATTTTCCTATAACTCCTTCCTCCATTTCCCAGTTGTTAGGAGATCATCCTCAATGGAGATAGATCTTTGCTAATCTCCTTGTAAATCTACCATACCTTCTTTTTTTAGACTATAACTGACATCTGAAGGTAGTGTATTGATAATGAAACATTTCAAAATGTCATCACTGAGTCTCCTATTTTGAGTTATCCTATCTACAATCTTGTTGAACTTAGCTACAAATTACCTCATAGGCTCATGCATTTCTTTCTTCAAGTAAGTTAACTAAGCCAACAAGGTGTGTTCATTCTCAGTAGTTTTAAATCAAAATATTTCAAATTTCATCCTCATGGTTTCCCAATCATTAATAGACCTAAGAGCTAGGTGCTAAAACTACTGTGCAATAGCATAAGACAAAGACTTGACAAACAACCTAATAGAGAAATATTCATGTTGGACACCTAGGATGGAGCAGGCAGTAAAAAAAGCATTTATATGCTCATTTAGTGTGACTTTACCATCTCCTTTGAATTTGCACAAAATTTTTCCTAAGCCACAGAGTAACTCATGTAATTGAACACCTAGAGCTAAAGGACCAATACAAACACTCCAAGGAATAGGTGGTTGTTGTTTTTGTTGTTGGTGAGCCATATTTGGGTACAAATTAACTACTACATGCAAAGAAGTTTAATGTAGGATCAGAGCTTGACACACAAAAGATGAGGTGACCCAGACATGAGAAGATGCTCTACTATAAGACTTAACTTTTTGATTTGATGGAAAGGTAGAAAAATTAACAGATTCCAACAATTCAAAATCAGAGTCAAAAATACCTTTCTTTCTATCTACTCTTATGTATCTTTTGGAAGCCAGCTTTAATAAAAACCTAAGTCATTAATCAATAGAGTCACCACCTCTTGATAATCACTAATTATTTTGAGGATTAGTTTGTTGGTTATTCTGACTATTATTCTTCTTGTCATCTAGAATTGCGTGAATCTGAAAGGGACTATCCTTCCTTAGCACGATGATAATTCTTTGAAAAATAATATTTTTGTGAACCACTCCAAATTATCTGGCCTATCTCCTAAGTTCTTGGCCAAGATCTTCCTCTTCATCCAAGACTTGGTTAACTTGATGAAAATGCTTGTTTGTTCTCCTCTACCTCTATGACAAATTATATAAGTTAGTGATAATATCTTCTTGTTTGACATTGAGCAAATTAATATTGGGTTGAAGGACTGGTCCAAATCTTCTTGGAAGCACCATTAAAACTAATGATATTCTCTCAGTGTCATCTTCTCACAATTTGATTCACCAACGATTGAAAATCTCTTTCTAAACAATCTCCAAGAAGTCTTTGAGCATTCTCCTAAATTTCAATTCCTCTTTGCTCTTCCTGATTAATTGCCCATATGACTTCTTGATACTATAGTGTGGAAGTCCTATTACATAGAGCCACTACCCAAAGTCTGAGATGATGTCTTTGGTATTTCTCCTTGACTAGGTACGACCAAGCTACAACACGAGGGTTCTATTCGACTGTAATCCCATAATAGAGCATGTTTGGGATAAAGACAACTTTAACAAAATATATGTCTATGTTCAATTTCCTCAATAGAGTCGCCAAAAATATAGTGGTAAACAAATTTGTCACCTAATTGTAAATATGTATTTGTCCAAGAAAGCAACAAATATACCAATAGTTGAGTCAATTAAAATTGTGATTTTGTAATTGCTCCCTACATTTGAAAGGAGAAGCTTCCTTTTGTAAAACAAACCTAACTAAACTAGATGTGCTTTTGACCTGAAAGTAGAAAAGGAGTTTTTCCCAACATATGAACTAAACACTAATAATGAAAATAAAAACTAGATTATAGATAGAAGATCAACAACTGGTCTTTCTAAACATAGGAATAGAGAACAATCAATAATAATGAGAAAGAATCTATAAGGAAACTACCAATGCGTTAGATTTTGGTATACGATATCTAAGACAAAATTGATGATGTAGAAATTTAAAGTGAAATAGGTTATCAACTATTTATGTAGGACATATGAAAATATTTCTTTAGTATCTAAAGATATTAAAAGTCCAACATAAATGTTCCCATTAGGGCATGGTTGGATGGTCAAGTCATTCAGTTGTAGTGGCTAAAACCTAGGTTCATACCCTGACTGGGACAAAGATCTTGTAGGCCTTGTTCCTTCGCTAGGCCAATGAGCTCGTGAGTTTGAACCACTAATTTACAGCTTCAGTTAAAAGTGCCCACCGATAAAAAAAAAAGGGTCCAACATAAATGTAGCATCCATGTTAAACAAAAGAAGATGATTCAAAGACCACAATTCTTTTGTATTATAGTTGCTAAAATCTAAAGCTAAAAGTCTTCAATGAAAGATTTCTATCCTTGTAAAAAAATTGTTCCCCTTATAAAACCAACAAGCCCTTTCAACCAAAAGAAAAAAGAAGAAGCTCCTCTTCTCCAAATCAAAATATATAGTTATCACTTTTGATTCAACCGATCTTGCATGTAATGGTTTCTTAAAAATAAAGTCTTCAAAATAAGCTTTACAAAATATTTTAAATAATAAGAAAGTTTACTTATAGTTCATGAAGTAACTATCAATAAAAGAAACAACAACAAGCTACACTCGTGCATTGTCCACTTTTTCATCTTCTCCCTTTTGCCTTTCTTGATTTTCTTTCTCTGCTAGATTATCCATCTCTCTAACAAGGGTCCTTGTCTCTCTTGTATTTATTTTTTTCTTCTAGCTTCTGAACCTATTTACCACTGGGGCAATCCCTTTAACATTGAGAACTATTATGATACTTAGCCTGGATTTCCACATAGAAACTGTATCCTTTGCTGCCTTCAATTTTCTATAGAAATTGATCATCTCATTTTTGAAATATATGAGGAAGGATGATAGATGACATTGCTTTTCCACAGCACCACCATTGATGGTGTCTTTATCACCCAACTCCTCTATTATAAACTTTTTGAATTCTACCTTAACTCAATTGACATTGAATAAGATTTCCTCTTTCTCATCCATAATGTTAATCTCCAAGGCCATGCAATTAGCTTTGAGATCTAATACTATCGAATTATATGTAATTAGTGCCTTATTTAAGTTAGTCAGGAACTTCTTGATAACTACAAGTCTCCATTCTACTACATGAAGCCATTTAGCTATTTTATTTTCGTCAGGTTTAATGAACACATTTTCTGACACAAGGTTGCTAGTATCTACTTTATTTATTTCTTGTAGATCCTTTAATACAATCATAATCAAAGACTCATCTTTCTTGGCAATTTGAGTATCTAAAGTCACCTCTTTTCTTAATTTGCTTATGTCATGTACAAAGACATAACCTCTTCAATATACATTAAACCATCAATGAGTAATTTTTATATCCATTCCTCTATAGCGTTCCCAAAGGTTAAATATTTATCAATTTAATCAAACACCTTAGGGGAAATCCCTTTGTATGGATACATTGAAATATTTAAAGGTTGGGATGAAGTATCCATGATTACATTAATCTACAATGTAAAATTGATACCTCTTCTTCAAGGAGTTCTCTATCTTTTCTTTCCTCCTTCAATCTCTTAGTGACAATTTCAACCAACAAATTCACACTATGTATCTCTCCTTCAATAGTAGGAGGTCCTAGATCAATCTTGTTAATGTTAAAGGCAGCCACAATGACATCCTTTTCATCTTTATAAACCATGGGGTCAACATTCTCTATAACATGGTGACTACACGAAGGATCAACCATCATTATTGACACTCTTAGTGCTTTCTTGGGCTTGTAATCAAGCTGCAACAATTTAGCCACAGCATCATAACTAGGGTCCACTATTTTAGTATACTTTATTTTCTTGCTGATGGTTTCTTTTAACCAAGTAGGTGGAGGAAGAACTGGTTGAGCATTAGTGGGAGTATTAAGCATATCATCTTAAATATCATTTGTGGTGTTCTACAGCTAAGTAGGTGAGGTACTTGAAGACACATGAGTCTTACCTTTTGGAATAGAGGTAGAGGCAGTCTCTTGATCTACTCAATGATCTATATGCGATACATCCTCATCATTTTTTTTAGGTTTTCTTCTCACTTCTAGTTTCCTCCTTGGTTCTTCATTGTCTTGCTCACAATATGTCTTCAAATTTTCATTCTTGTTTGGGCCATTGTCATCACCACCATCCTCTTCTTGTGAGATTTCTTTGGTTCTAGTTCCAAGTATATTTATGGATGGTCCCAAAGATTTATGCCCTTCAGTTGCATCATGTTCACTAATTGTCTATTCTTTTTGGGAGGATTCCCCTATTGTGTGATTAGTGATCTTAGAGTAACCATCTCTGGGTCTTTTCAAATACAAAGGAGGATCTAAAGAAAATATTATTGATTTCCTTTTTAGACTATATTACCTTAGGTATAGGCTTTGATTTCATAATATAGTAACCCTCATCAATCATATTTAAAAAATCATCGATAACACTAGAGAGATCCCAGTCCGAGTTTAAATCTTTTATCTGGTCAATGGTGAGTCTCACCTAATCTCATCTTATAATCTCATACTCATTAACAGAATCATCCCAATAATCCTCTAAATGAGGTTTGTGCCAAGGGAGAGAAGAGTATACAAATTGTTCATTACAAAACTCTTACTGTCAAAGTATCATCTTGGCACAAATAAATGAAAATTAAATTTTGAAAGAATCATATCAACATTTCTCGTATCTTCATGAGTATTGCAAGTAAAATGAGTTATCTTGATAGGGAAAGGGTACCCCTTCTTCTCATAGTCATGATACTTCTTGCAAGAAATTGCCATTTGTCTGCATACTTCCAAAAGTACAAGATAATCTGAAACATATCTAGGAAGTTTATAAGCGCCTTGATTAAAACCTTCAATTTTGATGCAAGAGAAACTATTAATCTAAATATAAAACTTCCAAACTGCATCATCAACTTAGTGGCTTTAGCTGAAATTCTAATCTCAGGCTTGCCAATGATCCTCTTCATATTGTGCATCAAGAAAGCATCATTCACTCATCTATAATCTTTTATCCCAACCTCCTCTCATAATTGAAGGTAATAATTAAATATTTGGGTCACATCATTATACACACCATATGTTTTCAATCCAGGAGATACTTTTTGTGTGCTTTCTATAAGATAGAAAAGATATGAACACATATGAAATTGTTTGTTCTTGTGGAAATTCCTCAATTGGTCATCTAGATGATCACTAATCATTCTTAATCAATTGATATGTTGAGAACTCATGCACATAACTAAGATGAAGTAACACATCCTTTCTATAAATTCAATGGCATCTTTATCTCCCATATCCCTATGTAGTAAACTGATCATGTTAGAGATATCTTGCTTAAAGTGGGCTCTCACCAAATTCTTAGGAATTTGAGATTTTCCTTTCTTTTCTTTAACTACCTAGTGTTAGACTTAGGGCATACAATTGAGAGTGGGGGGGTGAATTAGTTGTGCAAAAACATTCTCTAATTTCCACACTTAAATCTTCTTGGTGATTAGTAGTATATTAAACATGAAACATAATGCATTCAAATCAAAAGTAGAAACTCATCAACACATAAGCCACCAAGATTTTGATGTGGAAAACTTGGTTAAGGGAAAAACCATGGGGTGATTAACCCAAGAATGTATTCTCTATTAGAAGAATAGAAAGATCAAAATAGCACATGCCAATTAGGGCTCACTACCTGAGCACACTGCTCACAAGAGGCTCACTGCCTACAAGAGACACACTGTCTATAAAGAAATAAGTATTACATACATGAAATAGAGAATAGCATCTTCACCATGCTTGAATTAGTTTGATTAAGCTCAATACTCCTGCTTTTCCTTTTGCTCTGTTCTTCGCTACCACACTCTCATCTCCACCAAGCACACTTTGAAATGACTCCACAATCCCTTATTTATACACGACATCAACTTAGGAACAATCATCTAAGTCAGCAAACACCTACAAGAACATCCGCAAGACGTGTAATACATCTAGTTGGCCAGTCTTAGGAAGAACACCAACATCTAGTGGTTATTCTTCAAATACGAACTTTAACTTCAATGTAGACCACCAACATGAATTGGAAATGATCCACAAATCACAACAAGCTTTCCTGAATCACCAAGAACATCCGCACTTCATCTACTTACTGGAATCCTTCTCTCCTTCATCTGGAACCTCAAGAACACAGTCTATCATCACTGTCACAAAGGAATAGGTTCTTTTGGACCTTCAAACCACAAACGAATATACTTGACACTTCACAAGGATGTTCTCAATACTTCCTCAAATTCATAAAATGGGATAGTGCATTTTGGGATCTCACCGGACCTATCTGTGTCACTCTGTCACCTCTAAACACCTACCAGAACTGGTTCTACTTGAGTGACCATAACTTCTTCTGATCTTCATGTGAACCTCTAAAAACTTGACTAGAACATCTCAAGACTTATATCTATAAACCCTTTAAACCACATCCTCTGATCCTCAACCTATCTTGGACTTTTAACTTGTTGTCATCACTGTTCTTCACTGTTCCTGATTGAGACTAATTTTCTCAATATCCTCAGCACACAGCTCATCCAATCCTTCTCATTAATGCAACATGAGTATGTTGGCATCAATTACGACACCGGTTAGACCCATACTTGCAACAATCTCCCCCTTTGTCATTGATGGCAACATATGATGTGAAAAACCATCAAGACAAGAACTTCTCCTTACTGTCACAACTCCCCCTAACAACAAAAACTATTCACATGTCTTCTCTTCCTTTACTACTCCCCCTTTAATCATCAACCACTTGTTTTTAACATGTCTTCTCTCCCACTTTGACATCAATGGCAAAGGGCTCATACTTGCAACTCCAATACTTCAAAATCATACTTGCTACTCCCCCTGAGTAGCAGCTCCCCATCATCAGTCTAGATCACAAGATATGACTATGATATCCACTGGACTGATGCACATCAGTGCATCCTAGTTCATCACCGGAGGGGCAATAACCCCTAACTTCTCCCTGAGATACTCAAAAGAGTCCTTGGGAAGAGGTTTAGTAAAAATATTTGTAATCTGATCCTTGGAGGGCACAAACTCCAGTCTAACTCCACCCTTGTTCACTTGCTCTCTCAGAAAGTGAAACTTGATAGATATATGCTTAGTCTTAGAATGCAACACCAGATTCTTAGAAATATTTATTGCACTTGAATTATCACAGAAGATTGTGATAGGCTCCTCATACTCTACTTCAATATCTCTTAGCATCTGCTTCATCCACAAGACTTGAGTGCAACTACCTATTGTTGCTATGTATTCTGCTTTAGTTGTAGACAGGGATATTGCCTCTTGTTTGTTGCATAGCCAAGAAACCAATCTCTTTCCCGAAAAGAAAGCTCCACCACTGGTACTCTTCTGGTCATCCACATCTCCTACCCAATCATCATCTATATATGCATGAAGAGAGAAATCATGATCTGTAGGATACCACATACCATACTCAACCATCCCTTTTAGATATGTAAAGATCCTCTTGATTGCCATGACATGGGATTCTCTAGGATCAGCTTGGAATCTAGCAACAAGACCAACAACCTGCATTATATCTAGTCTAGTTTGAGTGAGGTACAACAACCGTTCAATCATTGATCTGTACTTTGTTTGGTCTATCTTAGGAGAGTCATCATCTTTGCTCAACTTACATCTGGTTGCCATGGGAGTATTCATTGGCTTTGAATCTTCCATTCCAAATTTCCTTAACAATTATTTCACATATTTGGTCTGAGAAATAAAGATTCCTTTCTTTGTTTGAGTAATTTGCAGACCCAAGAAGAAATTTATTTCACCAAGCATTGACATCTCAAACTCATTTTTCATTTGATTTGCAAAAGTTTTACACATACTGTCTCTTCCTCCAAAGATGATATCATCAACAAATACTTCAACAATCAAGATGTTTTCATGATCAATTTTGAAATATAAGTTACTGTCAGCAGTACCTTTGTTGAAACCAATCTTCAAAAGATGTTTGTCCAATCTTTCATACCATGCTCTTGGGGCTTGCTTTAGTCCATATAGTGCCTTCTTCAACTTACAGACCATATCACCATGATCAAATAATTGAAATCCATCCAGTTGTTCAATGTACACTTCTTCTAAGTCATCATTCAAGAAAGCAAACTTGACATCCATCTAATACACCTTGAAATCCTTGAAGGTAGCAAATGCAAGAAATAATCTGACTGCTTCAATTCTTGCCACTAGAGCAAAAGTTTCTTCAAAATCAATTCCTTCTATTTGGGAGTAGCCCTTGTAGATCAATCTGGCTTTATTTTTTATTATTTCACAACTTCATTTAGTTTGTTCTGGAAGACCCATTTAGTTCCAATCACATTCTTGTTTCTAGGTCTAGGAACAAGATCCCAAGTGTGATTTTTCTCAATTTGCATCAACTCTTCCTCCATTGCTTTGGTCTAGTTTTCATCATTGCAGGCTTCATTTATTGTCTTAGGTTCAATCTTTGAAATCAGACAATATTCATTTAAATTTTGAGTAATTTTCCTTCTAGTTTGCACACATTTGCTTTTGTCACCAATGATCTAATCTTTAGAGTGGTTTAGTCTTACATACCTTGGAACTTTGGGAGTTTCTTGCACTTTTGTTTCTTGATTAGGCTCATTCAGACCCGTCTCTTCTTTCTAATTTACTGGATCAATTTGAATCTGACTTTCAGAAGAGGATTAAACTCCTTGAACCAGAACACCATTCTAATCATCTTCATCATATTCATAAAACCTTGAGGGTTTCTCTATTCCCTCATCAACCTTCATATTTGTACTTTCTATCATCTTTCTTAGTGTCTTGTTATAACACCGGTATGCTTTGCTTTGAGTAGAGTAACCCAAGAATATCCCTTCATCACTTCTAGCATTAAACTTGCCTAGATCTTCATCTCTTTTGATGTAACATTTGTTACCAAAGACTCTGAAATATCTTACAGTAGGAGTAATGCCAAACCAGAGTTCATAAGGGGTCTTACCAGTATTGCTTCTGATTTGAACTCGATTGAAACTATAAACTGCAGTGCTGACAGCTTCTCTCCAAAAGATTTGAGGAACATTTGTTTCCATCATCATGGTCCTAGATGCTTCCTGGATGGTCCAGTTCTTTCTCTCCACTACTCCATTCTGCTGTGGAGTCCTAGGAGTAGGCAACTATCTCTTAATTTCATGTTTCTCACAAAAATCTATGAACTCCCCAAATGTGAATTCTCCACCTCTATCAGACCTCAGACATTTCAACTTTAATCTTGTTTCATTCTCTACCATAGCCTTGAATATTTTGAATTTTTCAAGAGCTTCTGATTTCTCCTTTAGAAAAGTTACCCACATCATCCAGGAATAGTCATCAATTAGTAGCATGAAGTATCTATC
Organism: Cunninghamia lanceolata; assembly: GCA_027924645.1. Classification (NCBI taxonomy): domain Eukaryota; kingdom Viridiplantae; phylum Streptophyta; class Pinopsida; order Cupressales; family Cupressaceae; genus Cunninghamia; species Cunninghamia lanceolata. The sequence continues at coordinate 3,799,039 of BSBN01000567.1, forward strand.
ACCTTGAATACTCCTGGTTCTTGCCGGACCACAAAGATCAGTGTGAACTAAGTCCAATAATCCAGTAGAAGATAGTTCCTTGCTTTTGAAAGTGACTCTGCTCATCTTACCCAACTGACATTTCTTGCACAAGTTGTTAGTAGGTTTCATCAATTTTGGAAGATCTCTTATAGCCCGAGTATTGCTTATCTTGATGATTTTATCAAAATTCACATGACACATCCTTCAATCCCATAACCAACTCTGATCAACTTGAACAAATAAGGAACTTTTACCAGTACCAACCAAATGGAAGATATTACCTTTAGTTTGAGTACCGGATGCAATCACTATTCTAGAACTTTCAAAGATTTTGCATTTTCCATCCTTGAATCGGAGATCATAGCCTTTGTCTACCAATTGTCCAACACTAAGAAGATTGTGCTTCAAACCTTCAACATACAATACATTACCAGTTTTGTTTCTTCCATCAAAAGAAATAGTTCCTCTTCCTCTGATTCTACCAGCAGAATTGTCACCAGACTTTACCACTCCTTCATACCTTTCCAAATCTACAAACTTATTTTTGTCACCTGTCATATGGTGAGAGCATCCACTATCAATGACCCAATCATCCTTCTCTTCAATTTGGGCAGCCAGAGCTCTTTCCACAGTCTTAAGATTGACAGACATAAAGGACATTGGATCTTCTTCCTTGATGGCAATGAACACCCATTCATTTCTGGATTTGTTTCCTATCTCTGATACATCATCTATTACTCCTTCATTATCATCATCTTCATGTACATAGTAACAGTTCTTTTGGAACCTCAGCTTGTTAAGATTTTATCTTGGAAATCTTTCTAGACACCTTGAGGCAAAATGACCAATCTTATTGCAGTTAAAATAGTTAAAAGGTAATTTTCCTTCATACTTACTAGATCCTCTTGGTAGCCTCTTTGCAATAAGGGCTTCAAGTTGAGCAGTTTCTACTTCTTCTTCCAAATCTTTTCTTGCTTTTTCATACCATGACAATTTCCTTGAAGAATTCTCTCCCAGATCAAGACTTTATTTACCTTTAATAGAGGCACTGGCTTTGAATGTAGATTCAGTCTTGGGGGGGTCATCTCCAAATTCTGTCATTTCAAATGTAGCCAATTTCCCAGCTAATTGATCTCTTGTGACAGTTGTATGGGCTCCAAATTCTTCAATGGTAGCAACCTTGATTTTGTAAGAAGCAGCGAGGGATCTGAGAATTTTACCAACAATCTCATTTTCATCCAAGACACCACCAGCATTTCTAATTCCACAAACTAGCTCATTCACTCTTGGCATAAAAGTGGTAATATTTTCATCATCTCTTATCTTCAATTTTTTAAATTTCCCTTTTAGACTCTATAACCTTGCACATTTAACATACTGGTCTCCTTCATGCAAAAGTTCTAGTTTATTCCAAATCTCAAAGGCAATTGGCATGTCAATAACATTTGAGAGCTTTAAGTTAGATAATGTGCTTAGAAGAGCCTCTTTGGTCTGCAGATTGTTTTTAGAATCTGTGATTTCATTTAGGGTTGTCAGACCACCCTGTGGAGGTACATACACTTTTGTAACTATGGACCAGTATGCCATTCCCATACACTGCAAGTGACATTTCATGCGACCTTTCCAAAGAGCAAAGTTGGTTCCATCAAACTTCGGACTATCCTTCTTGTAAGATGAGATCTTGGATCTCCTCAAGCGGTTAAGCTCCTTTTAGAGGAACTTGGCTCTTATACCAATTGTTATACTTAGGGCACACAACTGAGAGTGGGTGTGAATCAGTTGTGTAAAAACTTTCTCTAATTTCCACACTTAAATCTTCTTGGTGATTAGCAGTATATTAAACATGAAACATAATGCATTCAAATCAAAAGCAGAAACTCATCAACACATAAGACACCAAGATTTTGACGTGGAAAACCTGGTCAAGGGAAAAACCACAGGGTGATTAACCTATGAATGTATTCTCTATTAGAAGAATAGAAAGATCAAAATGGCACATGCTAATTAGGGCTCACTGCCCAAGCACACTGCTCACAAGAGGCTCACTGCCTACAAGAGACACATTGTCTACAAAGAAATAAGTATTACATACATGAACTGGAGAATAGCATTTTCACCATGCTTGAATCAGCTCCATTAAGCTCAATACTCCTGTGCTGCCTTTCGCTCTGCTCTTCGCTACCACACTCTCATCTCCACCAAGCACACTTTGAAATGACTTCACAATCCCTTATTTATACATGACATCAACTTAGGAACAATCATCTAAGTCAAAAAACACCTACAAGAACATCCACAAGATGTGTAATACATCTGGTCAGCCAGTCTCAGGAAGAACACAAACATCCGGTGGTTATTCTTCAAATATGAACTTTAACTTCAATGCGGATCACCAACATGAACTGGAAATGATCCACAGATCACCACAAGCTTTCCTAAATCACCAAGAACATCCGTACTTCATCTGCTTATTGGAATCCTTCTCTCCTTCATCCAGAACCTCAAGAACATAGTCTATCATCATTATCACAAAGTAATAGGTTCTTCTGGACCTTCAAACCACAAACCAATATACTTGACACTTCACAAGGATGTTCTCAATACTTCCTCAAATCTACAAAATGGGGTAGTGCATTTCCGAATCTCATCGGACCTATCTTTGTCACTCTGTCAACTCTGAACACCTGTCAGAACCAATTCTACTTGAGTGACCATAACTTCTTCTGATCTTCATGCGAACCTCTGAAAACTTGACTAGAACATCTCAAGACTTATATCTACAAACCCTTTAAACCACATCCTCTGATCCTCAACCTATCTTGGCCTTTTACCTTGTTGTCATTACTGTTTTTCACTATTCCTAATTAAGACTAATTTTCTCAATATCCTTAGCACACAGCTCATCCAATCCTTCTCATTAATGCAACATGAGTATGTTGACATCAATGACAACACCGGTTAGACCTAGACTTTCAACACCTAGTACTTTACAATGCATGTTTGACACCATCTACATTATAACTCTAGCCAGTTTTTCTTGACATATCATCAAATTCATCATGTACTGGTAGTCTAAAAACACTATTAATAGTTTCAACATCAACTTTCACTATCACTTCACTGTCTACGCCAATTATTTGATGGGACTCAATATGATATTTCTCCACACAAGAAAGAACTAAATCCATGCATTAAACTATAGGGGAAACCTAGTTGCATGGGCAAGACCACTTGAAAAGGTTTCTTCAACTAATTTGGTCTGTAGTACAAAATTCATTCTCATCCAAAATTTGGTCAAGTCGATGTGCCCTAGCTCCGTATCTCTAATCCAACATATCTGGAGTTTCTTTGAAGTTGGACATGGTAAAGGAGAACATGGTGGAGCTAGAGCATGTGTGAAAAGGGCTCTTGCTAGGAAGGAACTAAAATTTGTGGATGTAGCAAAGTTTAAAGATGCACGTGCAATTATAGATTGGTGTAATGGTAAATTGACTATAGGATCAAGTAAAAAGTATAAAGTTTGATGATTTTTTTAGTTGTTTGAAAAATAAAACATTCCTCCTTGATATGATTGTGATACAATTAGTGGTTCAATAAAATACTCAGAAAATACCATCCAATTTGATTACAATTGTATACCATTAGTGTTGTTTCAGAAATTAGACCAACTCAAATCCTTATAGCTAGTGTACGAACACCTCATGGAAGGCAAAAACCCCTCAAAGCAATCAAAAACTATATCAAACATTTCCCAAACTATATGAAGTCATTTTTTTATGAAGTGCCATGCATTTAAGAACAGTATCGATCAGTTTAAGGGCATGGATTCTCCCTAAGACTTCCACTCCTAGCTTGGAGATTGTATGGCCTCTTGAAGAGAGGTATGACCAGGAGATAACATGCAGATTTCTACTTTCAAACTATCCAAAAACCCAACAAAATTTGATCAAAATAAGGTGATTAGCATAGGGCATTTCATAAACCAAGAAATTTTTTCATTGAACTTCTTCCGTAAGCTGGCATGGAACCATGCAGGAAGTACGAAAAACTAGAAGGAAAGAAAAACTCTAAACATCAGTATATCAAATCTTTACTTATTCTAAACTATAAAAGTAACATTCTACACATCAAAAAGTATCAAAATCAAGTTTCTCCATTGAATTACAAGAGTGATCTCTATATGAAAGCACTTCCTTCAGCTAGGGTGAATCTTTCACCACCGAAACTAAACCTCTTCAAGAGGGTTTTCATCATCATGAAGGTGTGAAGAACCCACAAGTTCATTACTGTAGCGTAACAGTATAATCTTCAGCATAAAAACCCCATAATGAGACCTCACTTCTCTTATATAGACACTCCTGAAGTTACACAAGATTATAATTCTTTTCTTGGAAATAATTAAGTTTTGCCTCAAACTTAATTATTTCCTTTTTCCCATGTAAAAGTGCTCACGTTGATGTGTACAATAAAATAACAAAACATTTTCCCTTTCCAAATAGCTATAAAACATAGTCACTTTAATTTAATTCTAGCCTTAGGTGACTTAAGTGAAAATAATAATAAAATAGCTCAATTAATCACTCGACTTACATAAAATCCCAAACTAAAGAAAACTGCAAAATAAACCATACCAACACCATCCAAGAGCTTAGGGATAAAGAATAATGCAAGCTAGGTGACTTTCTAAAAATAGATGACTTCTCCAATAAGTTTGGAGAACAATCTGTAAAGCCGTAAACATTTTTGAAAGCTGCATTGCAATATTGATCATCAACTTAGCTCATTGTCAACAAAAGGAGTGAAAAATAACTAAACCAGAGCTCTCCATAAAACAAGGAGTTTATTACCATACTAAATAGCCTACATGAACTCAAATGAATTATAGGCTATTGGACCCACAATGGAGTAGGCATGAGAAGGGGACATTACAGAGAACCAAAAGGGCATAAAGACAAGTCTAAGGGAAGATCTAAAACTCCTAGTAAAAAATGTTACAATGCCCACCGTAGTATTGGTCAGGTGTGCTTTGTGTTTCATATATTACATTTTGTATTGAGTTTTTAACAATGTATTATGCAATTCATGTGCTTTGATCAATTACACCAAATTTGTCGATGAGGTCTATTGTACCATCAAGGGGTTCTGACGGTGTATTCTGGATGACCATTGAGGTTTTTCTAATGGATTTTTTTATTGAAATTTTTCTTCCAACTATGCATTATGGGATGCATACATTGTGATCATGTATGAGAGATCATTCCAGTGTTTCAACTCCACTGATTTCACTATACATGTTATAGTTGTGATTGATATACTGTTTCAACATCATGAAATATTGCTTATGGATCATGTTCCCGGATGATGTTAGTCATAGATGATTATAGTAGATGTGGTGATTTTATATTAGTATGGTTTATACCATGTTAGGGTGGACTATGTTGCTTTGACTATTGTATATAGAGTAGGTATGCTGGATGTTTGACTTGAGTTTGTAGGAAAATTACAGGTGTTTGATGAATGTGGGAAATGAGGAGACAGTTTACATGGGATACTTAGCCATCTCACCCTTATCCATGTGTTTTGGAAACTTGTGGTGTGTGTTTGAGTCCCTCACATGTGTTTCCTTAGCTTTTTGCACTATATTTTAAATTATCTTGAAAAACATGTTTTCTTTGTTTTTGAAATATTTTAATGATTTAGTTGAAAATGATTAATTCCATTTTAGCATAAATGTTTGTTGCATTATTTTATGCTAGAGGAATAAATTTAAAGTGATTTTGATTCTTTCCTAAAATTTAATATTTTTTCATCAAAAAAGATACAATTGCGTTAGTTTGGAAAATTAATTTCTTTGATATGAGTGTTTGGACTTTTCTGAATGCGGTTAAATTAAATTGCAATTACCTAGTGGGAATAGTTTCATTAAATTAATTAGCTAATTTTCTTGTTATTTCAAAAGTATTTGTTTGAAAAGTATTTTGAGAATCAAAAAAGAAATACAAGAAAATGGAAAAGGGGTTTTTGATATAAAGGAGAAAGAAAGTTATTTTGCCTTATGCGTTTTTCCTTGGCATTTTTTCTCTCTCAACAAAAAATGCTCTTCTTGCTTGATGGAAGAGACTTTTATGTGAATGGATTGAAGATAATTCTTGCTTTCGTGGATAGGGATTTGGTTAGATTATTGCTGGAATGGGGGATTGAATTGGCTTGGCAAAATATTGCAATAAAATACTCTTCATTGTTCTTGGTATTAAAACATTATTTCCAAAGGTAATTTCTACAAATTCTTTGTTTTTAAATTTTTTTTATTTTCTTTCTTTAACATGCCACATTATGTGGTTTTCTCATTTATTATTTTGACTAGGAATTAAGTTGTAAATAAATGTAGTTTGTAATTGTTTTATTGCATGAGTATTAAATTTTGGAAGCATGAAAAAATAAATAAAACTATGGGATTTTTTTTTGGAAATACCCATCTTCAATTTAATTGCATGAATGGAGTGTTGTGCATAAATAGAACAATGGTTTGTCATTTTATTTGTTTAAAAATATGTATTCTAGAAGATGGAAATTTATGCAAGGTTGCAAAGCAATCATTAATGGTGAAATTGGGGGTTTTATGGTTCTTTGCATTGTGTGAAAAATGTAAAATTTACATTTTAGGCCTAATTTGAATGAATTAAAATGTCGGATGAGTTGTCTCCTTTATGAATATAAATATTGCATCTTTTAAATTTATGTCATGATTTTTATCGCCTTGTTTTCCGTGTCATGCCCAATTTGTGATATGGATGTGTAGGAAGAGCTATAGGGTATGAAAGGAGTGGCTTCCACTATGTACCACGATACAAAGGGATCGTAGGAAATAGTGAGTGGGGAGTTTAATTAAGTTGAAATATAATCTCATTGGGTTAAAAAAAATTTAATAATAAGATCTATGGTAAACCTGGATGCTTTCCTAGATCCGGTTTGATTATAAAGAGAATGTAACAACTCACAAAGTTGGTGAATATCGGACTAGAGCCCATATGATTGGGTTTCCACCTACTCATGTTTTACAAGGCCATCAATCCATCGTAATGACACTCCTTGTCTTGATTTCTATCTCTATCCTCCTTTCTTACCAACAAATTTGTATTTGACGTGATGCTACCCTAGCATTTGCATGTCCATTGATATGCCTAATTCATGCTTGTATGCATGTGTGATGGTCTATGATTTATGCCTTGTTTGGTGTGCATTAAAGGTGTGATAATCACCTATATGCTTGAATGTCGTGATGTCATTCTATTATGTTAGATGGCTTGTTTGAGTCTTTCATACTTGTATGTATTTTATTGGTAGTTATGCCACATGTGTGTTGTATGCATGCTATATATTTGTTTATATGTTGGTTATGTTGTGATTGCCACATGTGTGTGTGGTGTGCTTGATTGGTTTGAGTGTTGCCATGTATACCATGGATTTGTGTCAGATGGCTTGATAGCGGTGTTTCCATGATCTTCTTCTCCATGGCTCAAGGGTTGCTTAGAGTGGCACAAACATCTATTGCACTGGATGATGGTAATATGGTAGGGTGCTGGGCAACATTTCCCCATTGCTCCTATTGTGAAGATCTTTAAGGTGTTGGATGGCTTTCTAGTCCTTTTGCCAGGTTGAGTATGTTGTGCTATGTGCTTATTGTATCACCTTGGAGAGTGTGGTAGAATTATGGTGTTTATGGACTTGTAGCATTTTATTATTGTATATTGTAAATCTTTGTAAAGTAGGTCTTTGAGACCATTATATTAAGATTTCAATTACTTTATGAGGTATTTTATGATGTGAATTATGATGCACCCATGTTTAGGATGAAACCCTTTAAATGCAAAAATTATTTGTTATCATTTCATATTTTTCCATGCCTCATCTTGTGAGGGTGTTGGCATGATTTGTATGTTTTACAAGTTGCAATCTAGCTTTGTTAGCATGTTTAAATTCAATTATGTGATGTCATAACTAATGATTATAGATGTGTTAGTATCAGATAAAATTCTTCCCACATATGTGATAAGGATCCTATCATTGCTTTTGTCATGTGTCGACATTGGTGTTGAACATGCATAGCATTTTATAACGCTTTTGTCTTATTTGTCATGTGGACATTGTTGGTTCAATGCCTTATTTCATGATTGGTCATTGGGTTCAATGTCTTGGTGTAGATGGCCTTATATGTTCTATTAGCATCTTGTTAAATGTTTGTTAATGAATTCCTTGTCATTTCTCTAGTGGACTCAGTAGAACTAGAACGTCCCTTGTCAACTTGACTTGTAGAGTCAAAAGCTCATTTTAGCATGATTAGTTTTGGGAGTGTGTTAGTCCTCCCATATTATTCTTCCTTGTGAGCCTTATTTTGGAGTTCTTCATATTATATTTTATTGGTGGATTAATTTCCCCATTCAATCTTAAGTGTGCACTCTTCATGACCTTTTGGGGGCTTTCAGGTGTTTCTAGAGTGTCAAATCATGTTTGCAGTCCTTGGTGGGAAATGGAGGAAATTCTAGGATGAAAAATTTAGATTTAATTTTGTGGATACTAACAAGATGCCGACACATTACTTGGGACTACAACACCAAGCACTAATGTCCCAGTTTAGTGCTAGAGTCCAATTCTAGCGCAAGAGTCCTTTTGGGCATTGTAGTCCTCTACACTACTAGGATGTATCTGTAGTCTTGGACAATGAGATTTTACTAACAATTATTGATACAAATTTATATATGAAAGTTGTTCTCCTTGGTCCTCAATATCTTCCCATGTTAACACTTTGTTAATACAAGTCTTAGTTTGGAATTTATTCCAACTTTTACATTAGGAAGCATGCCTTTGCATGGAATTGACTATTGACCATTCAAATTGGTTGAGGGCTTGTACCTCCTAGTTGAACCATCCCTTGTGGTGGCATGTCTTGTGTAGTCATGAAATGGATTGATGTAGCTTTCACCCTCATCCTACTCCATGTGTTCACAAGGGAAAGAAGTTGTGGATATGTATTCAATTGCATCATGGTGATGTCACATGATGAGTTAAGTCTTTTGCTTGTGCGACCTTGCTTAGTGCAATGGTTATGTATTCTTATATGTTCTAGTATTTGTTATGACACCTTGTGCACGTGTGAGTTCAATGCTACATGTAAATCTCACACTTGCAAATGCAAAAAAAAAGTTCATCTAGTGATTGTTTGGCTAATGTCCTAGGTGAAATCCTGGGTCATTACACTTGGTATCAGAGCCCATGTTGTAACATTGGGAGATCCGAGTTGTGTGTTTTTCTTAGTTTGTTTGAACATTTGTGGGGTCATTGTGTGGTTGTGTCATGTGAGTAGTATGTGTTTTCTCCTGATATGTCTTCCTTGCATATGTGTGCGGTGAAGGAATATAGTATTGTGGGATTAGATAGACCCTTATGGTTGTTGAGAAGTTGATTTCATGTGATTTTTCTTCTTGATGTCATGAATCCTTGGAAAGTATCCTTGCAATGTGTGTAAGATGAAATGTCATGTTCTTGAATGGTTGATTGGAACTGTTGTACCTTTTTAAGATTTATACATAGTTCTTGTAATGTATGCTATGTAAGAACATAAGTACATTAGTAAACCCAACATCTTGTGACTTTAAGTTATGTTCTCCACATTGCATAGTGTACATTTTGACTTTGGAAAGGAATGGTCCCATGAAAGATTTGTTGGGTTGGAGTGGAAAAAAATCCAAACTTCTTTTGATTAACTTGTGAATCATGTTAGTGTGGTTAACCTTGTTTTTTCGAGAACATGATTTGCATGTTTCGTTAACAAAAGTCTTCCATGTTAATGAAGTTGACATATTTTACACTATTGTTATGTATGTATTCTATTTTAGATATTCTTGTAATCATGTTGTAGAGAAATTTATCATCATTTGGGTGGAATGTTGGGTAAGAGCTTGACCCCCAACCTAATTCTCCCTCATGTTTTGATTTGTGATGAATGTGAATGTTGCAATCTGTATATGGTGAGAAATATCAATAGCTCCTTGCTATGAGACTGATGTGTTGAGTTATCTTGGTTTCTAGAGGTGCACTAATGTGTGACTACATGTGTCATTGCATGGTGATTGTAATTCCCTTTAACGGGATGAAGCTTTTATTTCTTGGTAGATTGATTTATATTTGTTTGGTGTTCTTGAGCACATTTTCTTACTCACCTTGGATTTTCAATTATAGGTGTAGTGTTGCATTGTACTCCCTTGTTTGTGCCTCAAATTAGTCACATAGTGCATGTAATGTGCAACTTTTAAATTTTGATACTTTCTTTCTTCAATTTTGGTGAATTCACTAAATTTCATAAGGGTTAGGATGAGATTTTTTATATTGTATTTGAATAGGTATACCCATCAAATTTTGATATTTATTTATCTTATGATTTTTATGGTCATTCTTGATTTATTGTTGAAATTGAGCTCATTTTTATGCCTTATTGTTGGAATCAACTTTTCTTTCACTTTGGTATTTTTTATTATTATGGTCGCTATGCTTGAATGTTTTAATTTCTAGTCATGTATCATGTAGTGTTCTCTATCATGTCCATGATGGGCCTCTAATGGATTGTATAAGGCAGTAGAACGCAAACAATGTACTAGTTCTTTGTGTTCATGTTACTAGAACTGATTCATTGTTGGATGCAAGTCAATATTGTGTGAAGTGTTGAAAAAAGTTCTAGAATGGTTTTGTGTTATTATAGATCACTTGACATGAGTTTCTTGTTGATTGTTGTGTATGTCATTCCTAAATAGTAGTGAATGATGTGGAATTGATATTCTTAATTGAGCTTAAATGCTAATTCTTGACTTTTGTCTATGTTAATGAGATGTGTAGAGAACTTTATTTGGATTGTATCTTTGATTTATTAGCTTACATACGGTTGGGTGTTGAATTAGTCTACCAACTATGGATTTTCTTACTTGTCTCATTCTTGTTCTTCTTGATCATTGTAATACCATGTTACCTAGTGTTTCAACATTAGTGGAGTGTATGATGTGTTGTAGACACAAAGGCCATGTTATGAAAAAACTTGAAGGTGTATGTCATGTATTTTAGATGTGAGTTCCATAACTACACTTATGTTTTGATGTAGTGTAGATATGATGGTGCATAGTTAGTGCATGAGCACATACTATTTATATATTTATTATATTATGGTTGTTTTCTTGCTCTTGATGAGTTTCCAACCTCATTAATTTGGCTTCTTTGGGAGCTTTTCCCTGGTAATTCAAAGGTTTCCTATCATGGTGCTGGAAATGGAAATGATAATGGATCCTTTTATAGTCTACAATGTCAGGTGACCTGATTTTAGGTCTATAGGTGGCTTATAACATATGAGACTATCTCATACTTCTAGTATGTAGGAGGCACCTAATTGTGCTTCTAATACAAGGCATACATACCCTTACCCCTGTAAGATTTGAACTTGTGACATCTCTTACAAGAGGGTGAGTTTTTCATGAACATGCCAACTCAGGTTGTATGAAGAAGTTGCTATCCTATGTATTCCATTTTATGGATACTTGGTGTTTAGTCCATGAGAAACTTTTGTGTTTCCTAGTCAATCATAAATTTGTGATCATGTTGCATTGATTGACCTTTTTCATCAAGAATAGTTGATCATTGAAGGAATGTTGAGAGTAGTCTTGCACCTATGTTTTGTTTGTTATTTCTATTGCAAGTATGAGGTGAACCAGTGTTGTCATTGATGTCAACATACTCATATTGCATTGACAAGAAGGATTGGATGAGCTGTGTGCTGAGGATATTGAGAAAATTAGCCTCAGTCAAGAACAGTGAAGAATAGTGATGAGAAGAAGGCAAATGTAATGTATAGGTTGAGAACTGGAGGATGCGGATTAAAGGGTTTGTAGATATGAGTCTTGAAATGGTTCAGTTAAGATTTCAGAGGTCTACATGAAGATCTATAGAAGTTATGGTTGTCGGTGTGGAACCGATTTCGGCAAGTGTTCGGAGGTGACAGAGGATCACAGAAAGATCTGGTGAGGTCCAGAATTGCATAATCTTAATCTGCGGATTGGAAGGAGTGTTTGGGATGTCCTTATGATGTGTCATCTTGAGTTATGTATGATTTGGAGGTCTGAAAGTACATTCTGCTTTATGACAGTGGTGACAGACTGTGTTCTTGAAGTTCCGGATGAGGAAGAAAAGAGATTCTAGTAAGTAGAGGAAGTGCGGATGTACCTGGTCATTCAGGCAAGCTTGTGAAGGTTCTTGGATCATGTTGAGGTCGTGTTATTGGTCCGCATTGATGGTAGAGCCCAGAATTGAAGATATTCTTCCAGATGAAGTTCTTGTTCCGACTAGCCGATCAGATCAGTTGTTCATCCTGCGAATGTTCTTGTGGTGGCCGACCGGATGTGTCATTCATCTTGCGAATATTCTTATGGTTGGTTGCCAACTTAGATGATTGTTCCTAAGTCGATGTCTTGTATAAATAAAGGTTTGTGAGTTCATTTCAAAGGGTGGATTGTGGTGATGAGAGCAGTGCAGTGAGGATAAGTGCGAAAGGCAGAGCAGGGATTTTGAGCTTAAATGGAACTGATCCGAACATGGTAGAGATGTCATTCTCTAGTTCAAGACTGTGATTCTTATCACTTTGTAGACAGTGTGTCTCCTTGTAGGCAGTGGGCCTCTTTGTGAGTAGTGTGCTCGGGCAATGAGCCCTAATTGGCAAGTGTCATTCTTTTTCTTATTCTTCTAACAGAGAATAATTCTTGGGTTAATCACCCCATGGTTTTTCCCTTAACCGGGTTTTCCACATCAAAATCTTGGTGTTCAATGTGTTGATGTTTATCTGCTCTTGTATTTATGCATTATGCTTTCATGGATGATTAATTGATATGCTGTTAACTAACAAAGAAGAATCAAGTGTTAGAGGTAGCAAGGAAGTTTTTATACAACTGATTCACCCCCCCTCTCAATTGTATGCCCTAGATCCAACAATTGGTATCAGAGCCAAGTTCCTCTGAAAGGAGCTTAACCACTTGAGGAGATCCAGGATGTCATCATACAAAAAGGATAGTCGAAAATTTGATGGAACCAACTTCACTCTTTGGAAAGAATGCATGAAATGTCACTTGGAGTGTATGGGAAAAGCATACTTGGCCATGGTCTCAAAACCATATGTACCTCCACAGGGTGGTCCGACAACTCTGAATGAAATGACAGATGCCTAAAACAATCTACGGACCAAGGAAGCTCTTCTAAGCGCATTGAATGACTCAAATCTCTCAAATGTTATTGACCTACCAACTGCATATGAGATCCTAACTAAACTGGAACTTGTGTATGAAGGAGATGAGTTTTTCAAGAGTGCAAGGTTGCAAAGCCTGAAAGGGAAATTTGAAAGATTGAAGATGAGAGATGATGAGAACATCACTACTTTCATGCCATGAGTGAATGAGCTAGTGTGTGGAATTAGAAATGCTGGTGGAACTCTAGATGAGAATGAGATTGTTTGCAAAATCCTTAGATCCCTTCTTGCTGCCTACAAAATCAAGGTTGCTGCCATTGATGAATTCAGAGCTCACACAACTGTCACAAGAGAACAATTGGCTGGCAAACTAGCTGCATTTGAAATGACTGAGTTTGGAGATGATCCTCCCATGACTAAATCTGCTTTCAAAGCCAGTGCCTATGTGAAAGGCAAACAGAGATTTGATCTGGGTGAAAAATCTTCAAGAAAGATGTCATGGTATGATCAAGAAAGAAGAGACATGGAAGAAGAAGAAGCAGAAATAGCCCAACTTGAAGCCCTCATTGCAAAGAGACTGCCAAGAGGATCCGGTAAGTATGAAGGAAAACTACCCTTTAAGTGCTTCAACTGTAATAAGATTGGTCATTTTGCTTCAAGATGTCTGGATAGATCTGCAAGGTCTAATACTAACAGACAAAGGTTTCAAAAGAATTGCTATTATGTTCATGAAGAAGATGACAATGAAGGAGTAACGGATGATGAATCCGAACTAGGAAGCAAATCCAGAAATGAATGGGTGTTTATTGCCATCAAGGAAGAAGATTCTATATCCTCTGAGTCTGTCAATCACAAGGTTGTGGAAAGAGCTTTGGCTGCTCAAGTGGAAGAAAAGGATGATTGGGTTATTGATAGTGGATGTTCTCACCATATAATTGGTGACAAGAATAAGTTCTTGGATTTGGAAAGGTATGAAGGAGGAATGGTAAAGTTTGGTGACAATTCTGCTAGCAGAATCAGAGGTAGGGGAACTATTTCCCTTGATGGGAAGAGCAAAACAGGTAATGTACTATATGTTGAAGGATTGAAGCACAATCTTCTCAGTGTTGGTCAGTTAGTGGACAAAGGCTATGATCTCCAGTTCAAAAATGGAAAATGCAGAATCTTTACAAGCTCCAGAGTTGAAACTGCATCCAATACTCAGACAAAAGGTAATATCTTTCATCTGGTTGGTTCAAATAAAAGTTGTCTATTTGTTCAAGTTGATAAGAGTTGGTTATGGCATAGAAGAATGTGTCATGTGAATTTTGATAACATCATCAAGATAAGCAATATTCAGGCTGTAAGAGATCTTCCAAAATTGATGAAACCTACAAATAGTTTGTACAAAGAATGTCAGCTAGGTAAACAGAGCAGAGTCTCTTTCAAAAGCAAAGATCAGTCCTCTACAAGATTGTTGGAATTAGTACATACTGATCTCTGTGGTCTGACAAGAATCAAGAGTCTGCAAGGTGATAAATATTTTATGTTGCTAATTGATGACCATTCCCAAATGATGTGGGTTACCTTCCTAAAAGAGAAATTAGAAGCCCTTGAGAAGTTCAAAATCTTTAAAGCTATGGTAGAGAATCAAACCGGATTGAAACTAAAGTGTCTAAGGTCTGATAGAGGTGGTGAATTTACATCTGGTGAGTTCATTGACTTTTGTGAGAAGCAGGGTATAAGAAGACAGTTGTTTGCTCCTAGGACTCCACAGCAGAATGGAGTAGTTGAGAGAAAGAACTGGACCATCCAGGAAGCTACCAGGACAATGATGTTGGAAGCAAATGTTCCTCAAATGTTTTGGAAAGAAGCTATCAGCACTACAGTCTACACTCTCAATCAAGTTCAAATCAGAAACAACACCAGTACTTGACCCCTTATGAACTCTGGTTTGGCATCACTCCTACTGTGAAGTATTTTAGAGTATTTGGTAGCAAGTGTTATATTAAAAGAGATGAAGATCTAGGAAAGTTTGATGCTAGAAGTGATGAAGGAATTTTCTTGGGTTACTCCACTCAAAGTAAAGCATACTGGTGTTACAATAAGAGATTGAGGAAGATGATAGAAAGCACTAATGTGAAAGTTGATGAAGGAATTGAGAAGCCCTCAAGATTTTATGAGTTTGATGAAGATGACCAAGATGGTGTTCAAGTTCAAGGAACTCAATCCTCTTCAGTAAGTCAGAGTCAGCCTGATCCGGTAAATCAGGAAGAAGAGATAGGTGTGAATGAACCTGATCAAGAAACAACAGTGCAAGATACTCCCAAAATTCTAAGGTATGTAAGACTGAATCACTCTGAAGATCAGATCATAGGTGATAATAGTAAAGGTGTACAAACTAGAAGGAATGTTGCTCAAAATCAGGATGAATGTTGTCTGATTTCAAAGATTGAACCTAAAACAATAAATGAAGCCTGCAATGATGAAAACTGGACTAAAGCAATGGAAGATGAATTGATGCAAACTGAGAAAAATCATACTTGGGATCTTGTTCCTAGACCTAGAGATAGGAATGTAATTGGAACCAAATGGGTCTTCCAGAACAAACTGAATGAAGCTGGTGAAGTAATCAGAAACAAAGCTAGATTGGTCTACAAAGGCTACTCTCAAATAGAAGGAATTGATTTTGAAGAGACCTTTGCTTTGGTGGCAAGAATTGAAGCAGTCAGATTATTCCTTGCATTTGCTGCCTTTAAAGACTTCAAGGTATATCAGATGGATGTCAAGTCTGCCTTCCTAAATGGTGATCTGGAAGAAGAAGTTTACATTGAACAACCGGATGGATTTCAATTGTCTGATAATGATGATATGGTCTGCAAGTTGAAGAAAGCATTGTATGGATTAAAGCAAGCCCCAAGAGCATGGTATGAAAGGTTAGATAAGCATCTTATGCAGATTGGATTCAACAAAGGTACTGCTGACAGCAACTTATATTTTAAAATTGATCATGAAAACATTTTGATTGTTGAAGTGTTTGTGAATGATATCATTTTTGGAGGAAGAGATAGTATGTGCAAAACTTTTGCAAGTCAGATGAAAAGTGAGTTTGAAATGTCTATGCTTGGTGAAATGAATTTCTTCTTGGGTTTGCAAATTACTCAAACAAAGAAAGGGATTTTCATTTCTCAGACCAAATACGTGAAAGAATTGTTGAGGAAATTTGGTATGGAAGATTCAAAGCCAACGAACACTCCCATGGCAACTGGATGCAAGTTGAGCAAAGATGATGACTCCCCAAAGGCAGATCAGACAAAGTATAGATCAGTGATTGGTGGATTGATGTATCTCACTCAGACTAGACCAGATATAATGCAGGTTGTTGGTCTTGTAGCAAGATTCCAGGCTGATCCTAAAGAATCTCATGTTATGGCAATCAAAAGAATTTTCAGGTACTTAAAAGGAACAACTGAGTATGGTCTATGGTACCCTAGAGATCCGGATTTCTCTCTTCATGCTTACACAGACGCAGATTGGGCAAGAGATGTGGATGACCGGAAGAGCACTAGTGGTGGAGCATTCTTTTTGAGGAAGAGATTGGTTTCTTGGCTAAGCAAGAAACAAGATGTAATATCTCTGTCTACAACTGAAGTAGAATACATTGCAGTAGCAGGTAGTTGCACTCAAATCTTATGGATGAAGCAGATAGCACTAAGAGACATTAAAGTTGAATATGAGGAGCCTATCACAATTTTCTATGATAATTCAAGTACAATTAATATTTCTAAGAATCCGGTATTGCATTGTAAGACTAAGCACATATCTATCAAGTTTCACTTTTTGAGAGAACAAGTGAACAAGGAAGAAGTCAGATTGGAGTATGTCCCTTCCAAGGATCAGATTGCAGATATCTTTTCTAAACTTCTTCCCAAGGACTCTTTTGAATACCTCTGGGAGAAGTTAGGGGTCATGGCCCCTCCGATGATGAACTAGGATGCACTGATGTGCATCAGTCTGATGGATATCACAGTCATATCTTGTGATCCGGATTGATAATGGGGAGCTGCTGCTAAGAGGGAGCAGCTGGTATGATTTTGATGTGTTAGAATTGCAAGTATGAGCCCTTTGCCATTGATGTCAAAGGGGGAGAGAAGACATGTGAAAAACAAGTGGCTGATGATCAAAGGGGGAGCAGTAAATGAGGAGAAGACATGTTGCTGATAGGGGGAGCTATGGCAGAAAGGAGAAGTTCTTGTCTTGATGGTTTTTCACAACACATGTTGCCATCAATGACAAAGGGGGAGATTGTTGTAAGTATGAGGTGAACCAGTGTTGTCATTGATGTCAACATACTCATATTGCATTGACAAGAAGGATTGGATGATCTGTGTGCTGAGGATATTGAGAAAATTAGCCTCAGTCAAGAACAATGAAGAACAGTGATGAGAAGCAGGCAAATGTATTGTATAGGTTGAGAACCGAAGGATGTGGATTAAAGGGTTTGTAGATATGAGTCTTGAAATGGTTCAGTTAAGATTTCAGAGGTCCACATGAAGATCTGTAGAAGTTATGGCTGTCGGTGTCGAACCGGTTCCGGCAAGTGTTCAGAGGTGACAGAGGATCACAGAAAGGTCCGGTGAGGTCCAAAATTGCATAATCTTAATCTGTGGATTGGAAGGAGTGTTTGGGATGTCCTTGTTATGTGTCATCTTGAGTTATGTATGATTTGGAGGTCTGGAAGTACCTTCTGCTTTATGACAGTGGCGACAGACTGTGTTCTTGAAGTTCCGGATGAGGAAGAAAAGAGATTCCAGTAAGTAGAGGAAGTGCGGATGTACCTGGTCATTCAAGCAGGCTTGTGAAGGTTCTTGGATCATGTTGAGGTTTTGTTATTGGTCCGCATTGATGGTAGTGTTGGTGCCTGCATTGACTGTCAATTTCTGAGCAATTTTTCATGCAGGCACCTTCCCAAAAAATCTAAAAGGTTCTGAGTTTTGGCACCCCTTCATCTTTCCTGAGGAAGGGGTCATCATGTTTTGTCCATCAGCGAAAGTTTTTTTTTTTTAGTGCTCCGATTGTGTCTTTGAACTTTCGGTTTGAACCTCACCGGCGAACCTCAGTGTTGAACCTCGCCATTGAACCATCTGTTTGAACCGGTTCAATGGTTCAAAGATTTATGTTTTTGGTTTCATCGGTGTGATGGCAGCTATCGGCATAGGTTTGTGGTCTTGCTCTGACGGTCTAAGTCATACCGATGGAGATGGGAAGCCAAGTTGCCATCGGTGTGACTTTTGTTGTCGGCGAGCATTGCTTTTGGGTTGGCCGATAGTTTTTGTCTTGGCGACGGGTGTTTTTTGCTTGGCCATCGGTGAGACTTGTTTTATCGGCCTGGTCGATGGAAGTTGGCCCGATGGTCTATCTCTAGTTGATGATGGAAGATATGGAGTTTGCGATGGCGTCATTGAGACTATTGAGGTCGGTCAGAGGAGTTTCAGGTTGGCCGATGGGATTGGTCTGGCCGACAGGGGATTGCGATGGGCTTCATCGGTGTAACGCATGAGGTTGGCCAAAGGATTTTTGGATGCTCCGATGGAGGGAGTCACAGCGACAGAGGTTGTGTTTTGTTTGCCATCAGAGAGACTTGATAGATTGGCGAGAGTTTTTTGGGGCAAGCCGATGGCTTAGCTTTAGACGAGGGCTTGTGTGTCGAGCACGGCAAAAGCGCTCGACACTTAGTATGTTTGTGGCCATGTTTATAAAACGTTGAAGTGGTCTTCTCACTATGCATGTGGGATTAATCTCCCTACATTTTTTTGAACCTGCGAGGAAGTGCTTCTTGGTGGGAAGCTCCATTTTGAACAGTGCGATAGTTTCCAAGTAGACCGCGGGTGGTTGAGCCATCAATGGCGATTGTAACAGGGGTGTGGGTGACAGTACAAGTGATTAAACTGCTCAATTTTTTAGCATGATGACTTCCAGATGGTGGCACAGGGCTCGAGGCCACCCCTGTCAACTCTCTTGCCTACTGCATTGATAACTTATGGGTGCCATCTCTCATGGGCTGTATCTGGTAGTTTTTTGTAAAAATCATGTAATTAATTACTGTGGGTACACTTTCTGGCCGATATAGGCAGATTGTGTTACCATTGTTTTGGTTGTTGAAAACTAGACATTTTGGCTCTGTAACAAGATACAATTGGTTTTGGTTGCTCTGTGCAGCAAAACTTGCGAGTTTATGTATTTCCTATTGTACGTTTGTGCATGAATCCACTGATTTCATGGTCAATTTTATATGAATAATGCTATGTTTGCATGTGTTATGCTGATTCTGTCTCCAGTTTTGCATGTATCTTTCTTTTGAGTCTAGGCATTCAAGGAATGTCTGAGATTCTAGAACATAGAATTCCTGTGTTGAATGTTTAATCTTTTAACTTCTACTCAAGGGGTAGATTAAACTATTTTCAGATTGAATATTGGGAAGGGTATACTGCCATAGGGATGCCATAAGTATAGACAGCTTAACACTCTGTATTGGGAGATATCTGTAAGGCAGATATCACGTATATCCCCTTGAAATCCAATTTTAGTTGTTCATGATGATCATTCATAGGTGTATGTCTACCGACTCCAAGCCTTGGATAGGCACCAATCTAGCTCTGTGTTGAGGTTATATACCATGTCCAACTTTGCATCCAAAAATCAAATCAAACCATTTCATCATTCCACCTGTTAGTTGTAGGAGTAGGATTAGGATCCCTGCATGCTCTCATACCCAACCAGACATCATGTCCAAGAATGTTGCCAACCTTGTGATTTGTTACACAAATCTTGGTCCATACATGAGAGTATTCTGCCTATTGATGTCAAGTTAAATCCTTCTGTCATTGAGCTAGTCAAGGTTATACTTTTATCAAATAGGGACACCCCCCTTGGTGCGGCAAAACTAGAAGTGAAGGGGAGGAGCTCACACAACCTCCTATATTCAGTTGGTTGAATCTGCCTATGCATTAGAAGTGGCAAACCCTAATGCTGATTCAGAAGAAAAACCAACAAAAATGGCGACTCCGCTGGGGAGAGAGAGAGTCAAGTAACCTAAGGGTTGGAAAATCTAGTTTCCAGTGAAGTTGTTGCAGCAAAAAGGAACCATGTGGTGCTCTGCTGGGGTGATGAATCCAGAAAACAAAAGTGCCTTGCTGATATTCTATCCTCTCTCTGAGAGGTGGTGACTCTGTTGAAAGAACCTATCAGTGCTGCAACATATATCCAGGTATTCATCTTTGATTCAAAATGTTGAGTTTAGAACAACAAGCCTGGTCATGCTCTCAGAGAAGACCATTCTTTATTGAAAGATATAAAGCCCTAAATTTCACAAGGATATATGGTTACCCAAATATTATTCCCAATAAAATTAGAATATGTTTGCCAAAATATAGTGGATCAGATTCTGAATCAGCAAACAAACATTTGCAAAGATTTTGTAATTTAATAGAAGATTATGAGGTAGAGGATGAAGATGTAGTAATGAGACTCTTTGTTCAGTCATTGGAAGATGATGCTAGGATATGGTTTTTAGACCTACCTGTTTGTTCAGTTTCTTCATGGATAGATTTAGAAGTTGCATTCCTAGGGTAGTTTGGTGAAAGGTTTGATGTGGTCTCATTAATCATACATTTTATGAATATCCAAAGGGAAGATGAGGAGCTAGTTCCAGCCTTTAATCTTAGGTTTATTAAATTGCTCAGGCAGATCGTTGAATATATGAGACCTAATAATGCATTGTGCTTGACAATTTATTTGGCTGCATTTGATGAAGAAATGAGTTATCTGTTGAGAGATAAAGAACCAGTCACACTTCACCAGGCTTTCCAATTTGCTATGGACATAGAAAACAATGAGAAATATGGAATGCCAGTAGGTTTCATGGCTGCAAGTTGTCAAAGCAGTTATCAAAGTGAATATATTTCAGCTCTCCCAGTATGTGCACTGAGAAATGATTGTATAGAGGGAAATATATTTCAGAATAATGTGTGCAGCCATGATGTGATGCATGAAGAAAATGTTGTAGAAAATGTAAGCACATCTTGTAACAATGAAAACAAAGATTGTTATCAGCCTTTAGAAGACAAGCCTGCAGACACAAGGTGCCCTCCAATTGATCAAATGAGAGACATACATGAAGTTGTGTCTTGCAGTAGTGTGCATATCCCAGTTATGCCTGATTATTTATATGAAGTGGATATGCAGAGCTTCACTCTGAATATAGAAAACATTGATTCAAGGGATGGCAGTGAATATGCTAGTGATTGCCAGCATTCAGATGCATATGTGAGCCTTTTAGATAATGAAATATATTTGGATGCTGATTATGAATGTTTCCTTGAAGATTTTGGCCACCTTCATAGTGCAGAGTTTGAAAACTTTGCTTTTGATTATCAGGGCACTGGTGAAGATAAAAAACAAGGTCACTATTCAGAGGTGGATGGGAAAATTGCAGATGTGTGTGCTCATATAGTTGGGGATAGTGTTGATTGCAGGGGTGACTATGAAGCTTTCAGTGTAGGTCTACATTCTGAGTTATTTATGCCTTCTCTTGAGACATTTCAGGTGGACATTAATGACAAAACTATCATGCATGATGATGATGGATATCTGTATGTTCATCAAGATAAATTTGATTATGAGATGTTGCTTGTGCCTGAATATTGCATGTTTGATACAGAGGAGCTCTTATTTTTTGAGGAAGGGCAAAATTCTGATGTGGATTCATTTGTTTCATGTGAGTCTGTTATTTTTCCAAGCAACATCAGTGACTCATATGATGATGACATTCTACAACTGATAATTATATATGCTGATGAAGCTAGCTGTAGATTTGTTGAAGAAAAAGAAATGAGCAGTAGCACAAATAATTGCCAAGGGGCTTGCTGCAGACAGTTAAATGCTTTTAGGCTTCATTTGAAGAAATCAAAAGAAAATTAGGTGTTTGACAAAGGAAAAGTCTGGTTTTTCCTTTTTCGTGGCCCTGGGCCACCATGTTTATTTTAAAATAATGTGTTTGGTGATGCAGATTGGTGCAAGTTTGACTCTGTGCCCAATGGATAGGGGACTAGTCTGCATCCCAGAGATCTAGGGTTCTCGCTGCAGTCTTGCACCTACACGTCCCCAATCAGAGCCACTGTTGGTGCCTAAATTGACTGTCAATTTCTGAGCAATTTTTCATGCAAGCACCTTCCCAAAAAATCCAAAAGGTTCTGAGTTTTGGCACCCCTTCATCTTTCCTGAGGAAGGGGTCATCATGTTTTGTCCATCAGCGAAAGTTTTGTTTTTTTGAGTACTCCGATTGTGTCTTTGAACTTTCGGTTTGAACCTCGCCGGCGAACCTCAGTGTTGAACCTCGCCATTGAACCATCTGTTTGAACTAGTTCAATGGTTCAAAGCTTTATGTTTTTGGTTTCATTGGCGTGATGGTAGCTATCGGCATAGGTTTGTGGTCTTGCCCCGACGGTCTAAGTCACACCAACAGAGATGGGAAGCCAAGTTGCCATCGGCGTGACTTTTGTTGTCGGCGAGCATTGCTTTTGGGTTGGCCGATGGCTTTTGTCTTGACGACAGGTGTTTTTTGCTTGGCCATCGGTGAGATTTGTTTTATCAGCCTGGTCGATGGAAGTTGGCCCGATGGTCTATCTCTGGCCGATGATGGGAAATATGGAGTTTGCAATGGCATTGGCGAGACTATTGAGGTCGGTCAGAGGAGTTTCAAGTTGGCCGATGGGATTGGTCTGGCTGATAGGGGATTGCGATGGGCTCCATCAGTGTAACACATGAGGTCGACCAGAGGATTTTTGGATG
The DNA here is from genome assembly GCA_027924645.1 of Cunninghamia lanceolata. Taxonomy (NCBI): domain Eukaryota; kingdom Viridiplantae; phylum Streptophyta; class Pinopsida; order Cupressales; family Cupressaceae; genus Cunninghamia; species Cunninghamia lanceolata. The sequence continues at coordinate 3,822,158 of BSBN01000567.1, forward strand.
CTCCGATGGAGGGAGTCACGACGACGGAGGTTGTGTTTTGTTTGCCATTGGAGGGACTTGATAGATCGGTGAGAGTTTTTTGGGGCAAGCTGATGGCTTAGCTTTGGGCGAGGGCTTGTGTGTTGAGCGCGGCAAAATCACTCGACACTTAGTATGTTTGTGGCCATGTTTATAAAATGTTGAAGTGGTCTTCTCACTATGCATGTGGGATTAATCTCCCTACATTATTTTAAACCTGCAAGGAAGTGCTTCTTGTCAGGAAGCTCCATTTTGAACAGTGCGATAGTTTCCAAGTAGGCCGCGGGTGGTTGAGCCATTAATGGCGATTGTAGCAGGGGTGTGGGCGACAGTACAAGTGATCAAACTACCTAATTTTTTAGCATGAAGACTTCCAGATGGTGCCACAGGGATCGAGGCCTCCCTTGTCAACTCTCCTGCCTACTGCATTGATAACTTATGGGCGCCATCTCTCATGGGCTGTATCTTGCAGTTTTTGGTAAAAATCATGTAATTAATTGCTGTGGGTACACTTTCTAGCCGATATAGGCAGACTGTGTTACCATTGTTTTGGTTGTTGAAAACTGGACATTTTGGCTATATAACAAGATACAACTAGTTTTAGTTGCTTTGTGCAGCAAAACTTGCAAGTTTATGTATCTCCTGTTGTACGTTTGTGCATGAATCCACTGATTTCATGGTCAATTTTATATGAATAATGCTATGTTTGCATGTGTTATGCTGATTCTGTCTCCAGTTTTGCAAGTATCTTTCTTCTGAGTCCAGGCATTCAAGGAATGTCTGAGATTCTAGAACATAGAATTCCTATGTTGAATGTTTAATCTTTTAACTTCTGCTCAAGGGGTAGATTAAATTGTTTTTAGATTGAATATTGGGAAGGGTATACTGCAATAGGGATGCCATAAGTATAGACAGATTAACACTCTATATTGGGAGATATCTGTAAGGCAGATATCATGTATATCCCCCTGAAATCTAGTTTTAGTTGTTCATGCTGATCATTCATAGGTGTATGTCTATCGACTCCAAGCCCTGGATAGGCACCAATCTAGCTTTGTGTTGAGGTTATATACCATGTCCAGCTTTGCATCCAAAAATCAAATCAAACCATTTCATCCTTCCACCTATTAGTTGTAGGAGTAGGATTAGGATCCTTGCATGCTCTCATACCCAACCAGACATCATGTCCAAGAATGTTGCCAACCTTGGATTTGTTACACAAATCTTGGTCCATACATGAGAGTATTCTGCATGTTGCTGTCAAGTTAAATCCTTCTGTCATTGAGCTAGTCAAGGTTATACTTTTATCAAATAGGGACACCCCCCTTGGTGCGGCAGAACCAGAAGTGAAGGGGAGGAGCTCTCGCAACCTCCTGTATTCAGTTGGCTGAATCTGCCTATGCATTAGAAGTGGCAAACCCTAATGCTGATTCAGAAGAAAAACCAACAGGTAGAGCCTGAAATTGGAGATATTCTTCTGGATGAAGTTCTTGTTCTGACTAGCCGACCGGATGAGTTGTTCATCCTGTGAATGTTCTTGTGGTGGCCAACTGTATGTGTCATTCATCTTGCGAATATTCTTATGGTTGGTTGCTGACTTAGATGATTGTTCCTATGTCAATGTCTTGTATAAATAAAGGTTTGTGAGTTCATTTCAAAGGGTGGATTGTGGTGATGAGAGTAGTGTAGCAAGGATAAGTGCGAAAGGTAGAGTAGGGATTTTGAGCTTAAATGGAACTGATCCGGACATGGTAGAGATGTCATTCTCTAGTTCAAGACTGTGATTCTTATCACTTTGTAGACAGTGTGTCTCCTTGTAGGCAGTGGGCCTCTTTGTGAGCAGTGTGCTCAGGCAGTGAGCCCTAATTGGCAAGTGCCATTCTTTTTCTTATTCTTCTAATAGAGAATAATTCTTGGGTTAATCACCCCGTGGTTTTTCCCTTAACCAGGTTTTCCACGTCAAAATCTTGGTGTTCAATGTGTTGATGTTTATCTGCTCTTGTATTTATGCATTATGCTTTCATGGATGATTAATTGATATGTTGTTAACTAACAAAGAAGAATCAAGTGTTAGAGGTAGCAAGGAAGTTTTTATACAACTAATTCACCCCCCCTCTCAGTTGTATGCCCTAGATCCAACAATTTCCACCTTGGATGAGTTCCTAGAGAGAAGTGGGGTGCTAAGACTTTCTTGTTTGAAATTCTTATGCTTGTAAGAGGATGTGGTCTATATTCTTCCCTCTAAGAGCCTATATGTTGATCCTAGTTTTGTGGTGTGGAGCTAGAGTGTTAAAGAAAACCCTCTCTTTTTAAAGTGGACCATGAGGAAGTACCTCAAAAAGTCAAACCACAACCAGAGATGAGGCACATTTTTGGTAAGCATGAAGATGAGGTAGTGATACCTATATCCTTTAAGAGTTATGTTTCCTTGGTCTTTCATTTCTAGTGTTGTGGGGAGTCCCTAAGGAAGGATTGATGAGCTTGTGTAACCTTGTGTTGACAATTTTTCTTGAGATATGAATTTATATCATTGTGAGGTTTTTCCTAGGCTTAGTTGAGAGTTTGAGAAGTTACCCAGCATAGTAGTGGTCTTGAGTTATAGGACTTTCAATTTCTTGTGGTTTATTGGGCCTTTTTGGATAGACCATCTTCTCATTGTGGTAGCAATTAGAGGATAGGGTGATGTAGTCTCAGAAGCATTTGTATGCACAATGGTTGGTTTTGACCTAGTTGGTGCACCTTTCGAGACTTGTTTCATTATTTTGAGACCTCAACCTAGTGATGGTTAGGAGGATTGATCTTTTGAGATATGTTGTCTTTGCAATGGATTGTGTACTAAGGGTACTTCATTCTTGCATTTTTGTAGGCTTCCATGAGTAAGCATAATCCAAGTGGGGGAGGATGTAATGCCCACCATAGTATTTGTCTAGTGTGTTTTCTAATTGATATATTATATGTTGTATTAGCAAGCACCAAAATCACGTACAACATCCACAAGGACCCCGTGATGACTCATAATCCCTGTCATGTACATGTAAGCATGAAATAATTACCTCTTAGCAATGATTCTCTTGGAAACATATGGAGTTTCCCTACTCTTTTTGTTTTCCCTTTGTTGTAATAACCTTTTCTCCACTTTTGACACTTTTTGACACTTGTCAAATTTCATTTTCTATGCTTGTGTCTTCGTCCCTAAGCCTTGTATTCATCCATTTGTTGTAATTTGATCTTTCATTAGTTTTTTTCATCTAATCCAACCCATAGGAGCCCTCTAGAGGACCTCCCAAGCCATCTCCAACTTTTATTTTTTAGTTTTGGCCAACCAAGACAAATCTCCCCTATTATTTCAGGATCTCCCATCGGAGATTTAACTTTTGCAAGTGAAGATTCAATTTTGACAACTTTTCAACTAGTTTTCAAAGGCAATTCACCTCCTTTTCCCCTAACTGACAATCTCCTACCTTGGTTTCCAACCTAAGTCCTACCCTGTATGGTTCATCGATGAGTCACCCCTAGGCAACCTAGACTAGCAAAAGGGGTCACCTTGTCATCTTTTCCAGTCACTGTAAACATGAGTTTTGGATACAAAAAAGCTTTGTTTTGATTCATTTTTCCTCTTGTTTGCATGACATTTTTTCCTAAACATAGAGTTAACTATTCCAAGCCTCCAAGCATGCACAATTAGCTCCTTTTTATCTCTACTTGTCAATCATGCATTGTTTCTAACTCCATTTTTGCTTTAGTGATAAGCTATATTGGTTCATTCAATCCCTATTTAGCCCAATTCACTCCCTAACTATTTAAGTTAACTATCTAATTAAGGGAGTTAACTCTACATTCTTTCCCACCTCTCATGACCTCTTTCAACCTATAAATAGTCCCCACTCAAGCACAAAGGGATGCAATTTCATTTTTGTATCCAGTCTTTGTAGTTTTTTACTCTCTACATAGCATCCATATGCTCATACATGACTTTTGATCATTTTATTTCATTGTTGTTTCATCCTAGATTTGCTAAAATCTTTTGAACAAATCCATATGCTACCGATTTGTAAGCCATAGTGCTCATTATCTCACATTGAGCTCACATTTCAAGATTTCTACAGCTCTTTTGCATCCCTTCCATGTTGTTGCCAAAAGGACATCCCCATTGCTATAAGAGGACAAAGAGTTTGCCAACACAAGGATTGTTGAGGGTAGTGGAGGTTCATGTGTCTCATATTCTATGTTCTTTAGTGATTATTTTCATTTTTATAGTAATTAGAAAATATTAAAAATTACTCTTGGGAATAGTAATTGGATGTTGTAATTTCCTTGATAGGATAAATATGATTTACATTATTAGATTACTTTGCTTCAAGTATTTTGCATCATTAGCTTAGCTTATTTCAAAGAAATTTCATTTCTTAGAGTAATTAGATCTTAGTATCTTGAAAAACCAAATAAAAACATAGATCAGATTACATTAGTTAAACACATTCTAGATTGCATACATACTTCAATTCCTAGATTAAAAAAGGTACTTTCCTTCCCTAAAAAATTAAAAAAACACAAAAATATTTTCTTGCATTCATATAGGCTTGCATGTAGTTAAACACTAAAAAAAAAAAGAATTAGTGTCACAAGAAGATTCCAAACCCTTGATTTCATCACAAGGTCAATATTAGTCAATATTAGTCAACATTAGTCAAACCCTTGATTCTATCACAAGGTCAAGACTAGTCAACACTAGTCAACCAATGCAAACTTAAGGATGTTAGAGCTTAGGTCATAAACCTTAAGTCAAACCTAAGTCAAATCAAGGTCAAATCCAACCAACTCTCTCTTGGTTTGGGCTCACGAATGTGCCCGAGTCTTAGAGGTGAATGGGTGAGGGCAATCCTCAAAGAGATTGAGGAAATTCATCCTAGACCATAACATGATCAATTGACAATCTAGGAACAACAACAAAGGTTGAGATTATTCCAAACACAAGTTGTCATCCAACAATTTGAAGAATAAATTGAACTTAATAGAAGCATAAATGAGACCAATCATCAACCCACACAATGTTGGAATATTCAAAATCCAAATAGGAGAACAGTAACTAGTGACCCTTTCGCTCATATAATTATTTCAACTACAATGGTCATAGAGCACCATATTAGAATCAATATGCAACTAAGGCCCTAGGATTGATTCACCACTCTCTATGAAGTCCATCTTTCAAGTGAGTAGGACCTCCCTTATGTCTCTCCTCTTGATTGGCTACTTCCATGAGTGTGAGAGTGACATAGAGGTTCACCCCATGTCAAGGAGAGGGGTCCATGTGCTTGCCAAAGCTGATTCAATCATGCTAGGGTACCAAGTCATGTTTTTAGTGTACATAATTTGGTGATCCCAATGTGAAGAGAAAAAACATTTGTTACGCTTTCCAATGTCCTTGCAAATTCCAGTCATTCTTTCTTTCATGACCACAATTGTTGTCTTTGCCACTTCTGTCTCTACTCTTTCTATCCTTGTGTTTGCTCATTCCATTTATTCTATGGTGTTTATGACACCCCCAAAATATGATGGAGCTAGATTTGAACTTAGAAACATTCCTTGGAGGGAGCTTGAAACTCCCTCTTTCGATAGGTATGTGACACTTGATCCAAATGCACCTATCTCTAATTGTTATTACTATGAAGACTTAGAAATACAAACATGATAGAAGAGAAACTAGACATTCTCTATCATTCAACAATCCCACATGGGAACTTAATCCTATAATTTCAAACATGCCTCATAAGGCAAGTAGAATAGAAATGAGGTCAAAAATCCATCCCATGGAACAAACCTAATTGAGAAAATCAAGCACCCATCTAGATGATGAGGTAAGAAGACTTGAGAAGAATTTATGAGAATCCAAAGATGTTCAAGAGGCCTTGAAAATTGCTATACAAGAAGAAGTGCTAAATCATGACATATGAAATGAGGTCCTTAGAAATGAGGAAGTCCTAAGAGGCCCTACACATGCAAATCTCATCACAACATTAGTGCAAAGAATTAGAACTCTAGAAGTAGAACAACACATCCCATAGAGAAGGTAGAAGTCACATGAACACATCAGGGTCAAACAAGACTAAGGGGCATCTCAGAATCCCTCTTACCTTAACTACTACTCATGAAATGGGAGTAACTACATGTTCCCAAATGGGAATCCCCCTGTTCAAGAAACTTAAACAATACATGGAAATCAAGAAAATCATGAAATGACATTGTGATATCAAATCGCACGCATGGGCTTAATGTTGTAAAATCCACAATCGCAAAGTACCTTTTTCGGCACATACTTGAAATATTTAAAAGGGAAATCAACCTAGCTATAAGGAGTAAGCTGTTACCATGACCATTGTAATATCTCCCAAAGTTCAAGGGATAAGGAGATCATAACTCCCACATCAAAGAATATACAATCACTATAAGAGAACTCCTCCCTTGTGATGTTGTCACAAAAATCTTCCCAAAAACATAATAGGGAATAACCCTAGATTGGTATTATCACCTACCATAGGCTTTGATACACTTGTTCAGACAATTAATAGGAGAGTTTGTTATGGATTTTGACATGAATAAACTTGTAAAGATAGGAATCCAAGAATTTTTGACCATGAAGCAAGAACCTAATGAGTTAGTGGCCCATTTCATCACTAGGTGAAGATAAGTTCTCTACTCTTCAACAAGTGCTCTGAATATGGATCACCACGGGTTATGCGATCTCTTCCTACATGCTCTAAATAGGGATACAAGGGAAGAAGTTCAAAAACTATCTTACAAGTCTTATGAAGAGGCTTTGGAAAGTGCCTTATGAATTGACCAAGTGGCCATTGACAGTGGTAAAAAAGTATAGGACACAAACGAAAAACTCAAAGACATGAAATCTGTTCAAAAGAACACCTCAAACATTTTAATAGATAAAGACATCAATGTTGTGATAAATTCACCTAATAACGATAAATGATGTAGAAAAGGAAATCAAGGACTAAGTCGTTTCTCCTATGATCCTAACACATAATGTTGGTTCCATGGAACAAAAGGTCATGATACAAAGACTTGTTATGGGTAAAACAAAATTATTTCAAAGCTTACCTCTGAGCAACAACAAAAATTCCTTGTTTTCTTATAGTCTCAAAGAAAGGAGAAAGATACTCAAAATAAAAAATAGGACACTAATCAAAGAAATTCAAACCATGTGGAACTAAATCAAGAAGTATTTGTGATCCAAGAAATAGAATAAGAAGACCAAATGGAAAATGTTTTCATGCAAGTAGTAAACCTACTAAAGACGCCCATGGCATTTAAAAACCTTATAGGAAGTATTAGAAGTGGGATGTTCAACACAAGAGGAACCAACCCCATTTATGTTTGACATCACAAGACTTTAAAAATATAATGGAAGTAAGAACAAAGACTCACCATTATATATTCATGTTCAGGTTGAAGAAGTCACCACCAAGAGGGTAATAGTTGATGAAGGATTGGTAGTCAACATCCCACCAGTTTATTTTGTATGGAGGATGGGGTATAGTAAAATAGGCATAAAACAACAAACTAGCACCTTGAGGATATACGATAGTCAAGGCATCCAAAAAATTGAAAAAATCATTTTGCCACTTACCTTAGGACCCAAGAGAATCTCAACAGACTTCTATATCATTGACAAGGAAATCAGTTACAACATGATCCTAGAAAAACACTAGGTTTGTGAGATGAAGGTTGTCACCTCCACATTGTTTCAAGAAACCCACTTTCATCACTTGGGAATATGTATATTATAAAGGTAGATCCTGATCCTTTGAATATATATATGAAGGAGTAGGAAGAAAAGGACAAAAATTCAAACATGCAAGAGAAAACAATGGCCAATTGCAAATATTCTCGAGATATCATATCAAAACTTGGACCACCTAACATAATTCCCCTTTAATCCCCACACCATAGGTTCTCATGCCCCATTTGGATTAGCAAGTATTTCTTGTATGAATGATTATGACATTAAAATTTTTTTTATTGGGACAATAGAAATCATCAAAGAAGGGGAAGAAAAGGAAGAAAAGTGAGTCAACTTATGAGTTCGGAGAAACATCAAAATCACAAGACATTCAAGATTTATGGACTAACCACTTTAACAGAGGATGTTATAAAATAGAGGAAGGGGCAAGAATAATCATCACCTCACTAGTGGGGAAAGTTCTACCCTTTGTGTTTAGACTCAACTTCTTCTGTACGAATAATGTCACCAAATATGAAGCTCTATCCTTAGGGATTATGCTAGCCATGAGAATGGGAATCAAGAAAATCTCTACCTTTGGGGACTCCCAGCTTGTAATCAACCAAGTCACAAAAAACTATGAAAAAAATCAGAATGACTATGACTATACAAACAAACCATTCGGAAGGTGGTTTAATTCTTTGACTTCTTTTCCATAAAATCCATACCCAGGGAAGAAAAACAAGTAGTAGATTCAATGGCCATCTCAGCCGCCCTATTTTCACCCCACTCTCAACTCTAGAATTTAGATATCATTATATTAATATGATGAAAACCATTGTTGGAAAGTGAAGAGTTACCAAGCATCTTAGACTACGCGACAAATCAAATGGAAAAACCAAGTTGAGATTACACTAAAAATTGTGAAGCCATCTTAGAGTACTTACACCCTTATGATGGGCTCCCAAAACTATACCATAAAAATGGATACATGCTCCTTTCTCATCCAGATGATTATTTTTGAAATGAGAGAAATCCTACAAATTGATGGAAATTCAGACTTACCACATGTACCTCAAAAATTTGAAGGACATCTGTCGCTAATAGGTGATACCATTGATGTCAATGTAGGAACCCCTAAAAAACCAAGAATGCTAAAACTGGGAGGAGAGCTACATGATAAAGAATTCGAAGAGTAAACTAAGTTTCTTATTGTGTACTCTAATGTCTTCGCTTGGGAATATTTGAACATGCCTAAACTAGATCCAAAGATTGTAGTGCATAATTTATTAACAAAGCCTAACACAAAACCCATAAAGCAAAAGTTGAGACCCATGAAACCTCAAGTAGCCAAGATAGTGAAGGAAGAATTGTAGAAATTGTTGAACAGTGGGTCTTATCAAACTAGTGGACTATTCAAATTGGGTATCAAACATTGTCTCAGTTTTAAAGAAGAATGGAAAAATGTAGATGTCTTAATTTTAGAGACAAATCAATCTTGCCCAAAAGATGACTTCCCCTTAGCATCCATTGATAAAATTGTCAATTCAACCACGGGGTATGAAGTACTTTCCCTCATGGATGGGTTCTTAGGATACAACCAAATTGAAATCTTAGAGGTTGACCAAAACAAAATGATATATACAACTCCTTGGGGAACCTTTTGCTATGTGGTTATGCCAGTTGGATTATAAAATATAGTCTCTACCTATCAAAGAGCCATGACACACAATTTCCATGATCTCATTCACAAAATAATGGAAACATATGTTGATGATCTCCTGGCTAAATCTAGACAATGATCAAGGCATATAGAGGACCTTTGCAAAATCTTCACTAGACTATGAGAATACAAAGAAAGATTAAATCCTGAGAAGTGTGTTTTCGGGATAAAAATAGGCAAGTTGTTGGGATTCATTATTTCATAAAGAGGAATAGATGTAGACCCAACTAAAGTTAAATTAGGTCTAAATGTAACTCCACCAACTAGTGAGATGGCATTAAGGACCTTCTTGGGACAATTGGGCACAATTAGATGTTTCATACTAGATATGACCTTCAAAATTCACCCAATTAATCAGCTATTGAAGAAATAAGTTGACATAACCTGGACAATAGATTGTCAATACACGTTTTAACAATTAAAGAATTTATTTTTGAATCTACCCATGTTAATTCCACCAAGCATGATAAACCTTTTGTCTTGTACTTTAGGGCCACCAACATCTCCATAGCCTACATGTTGGCCCAAGAAGATGATTAAGGAAGGGAAAGAGCAATATACTTCACCAGTTGAACCTGGTTGGAATATGAGAAGAATTATACTGAATTCAAAAAGGAGTGTTTGGCCATAGTTTTTGCAGCCCAAAGATTATGACACAATGTGCTGAACCAAGAAACCATAGTCATAACACAATATACACAATTGAGAATGTTCCTAAACCAACCAATGTTTTCAAGGAGGGAAGGGTAATTTGTGACATTATTAAGTGAGTTTGAGATAATATATATCAATTAAAAATCAATCAAAGGACAAGTAATAGTAGATTGGTTGGTTGACAACCCAATTCCTTAGTAGGAGCCCATAAATGAAGACTTCCCTGAAGAAGTGATTTATGCTATTAATCTTCAAAAATATGCCAACTTGTATTGGTATAGAGATATTGTGAGATATCTAGAAAACAAAACTTACCTAGAAAACATGACTCCTTTAGGAAAAAGGTGTTTACGTGTCCTAACCACAAAATATGTATTGATTTATGACATGTCATATCAGAGAGCATTGGATGGTATGTTCCTTCAGTCCATCAATAACAAAGAGGCAGATAAGATTTTGGAAGAATTTCATAGTGGAATATGCGGTGGACATTTTGGTGGTCATACAACAATAAGAAAGATACATCGATTATGATATTTCTGGCCATGTTTAGAGGGAGACGCAATCAAATTCGTACAAAGATGCCTAAAATATCAGGTTTATCCACATGTTCATCACACACCATCAAGAGAATTATAACCCATAGTCACCCCTTGGCCATTCTCTACTTGGGGTTTGGATCTAGTGGTAAAGATCTCCCCACTATCAAGTGATGGAAATCTATATATAATCACAACAACGAAATATTTTACCAAATGGGTGGAGGCCATGCCTATCACCACAGTTTTAGGGATAGTGATAGAAAAATTCATTTTGAATTAGATCATATGTAGATTCGTGATTGGCCAAGTAATAGTGATGGACAATGCATCATCATTCAAAAATGTACAATTATGGTAATTGTGCAAAAGATTCCATATTAATTACAACTTAGCATCAATATATACTACCCTCAAGGGACTAGACAAGTAGAGGTGACAAACAAAACATTAAAATCAATTTTGGTCAAGATTGTGAAAGACTCCAAAAATGGACTGACATTTGCAGTTATATCCTATTCTTTGGGCTTATAGAACTATCATGTGAACTCTAATTGGAACTACCCCTTATGCCCTCACTTTTGGGTCAGAAGAAGTACTACCTTTGGAGGTGGAGTTAGCTAGCCTAAGAGTGTCCTTACAAGGATTGTTTGACAATGAAGAATACCATGCTGTAAGATTGGCCAAGTTTGAAATGATGGATGAGAGATGATTAAGAGTTGTAAAATGACATGACACTTACCTTGCAAGGGTGATGAAGTAGTATAATAAAAATGTTATCCCAATCCTATTTCAAGTGCGAGACTTAGTACTCAGAGTTGACAATTTAATCGGCAAAAGAGCTGGTGAAGGATGCAAGTTCAGACCCAATTGGATAGGTCCCTACATGGTTATAAAAGATATTGGTAATAGTGCCTATCTCTTGTGCACAATGGAGGGTGAGGAAGTTGGTGAAACACTCAATGCCTTTCACCTCAAAAAGTATTATGTCTAAAAAACATAAAAATCATAAAACATAAAAAATAAAAAATAAATCAAATTAGTGAATGACTTGCTCTTGTATTATTTTAATTTTAGTAAGGAGTCTAAGGTTTCTTAGGTGTAGGGTGATCCTTTTAGGTTTTGAGATTCCCCTATGTTCACAATCGCCATTATCCCCCTTCATTCACACAAGTTCTAATCAAAGCCTAGCTCTTAGCTTTAAACTAATCCTAGTCTTAATGATTCATATTGTTGAGTCTAAACAAAGTCAACATTAAAATCCATAGTGTTCTAAGGAAGCTTGTAAGTAGACCTTACCCTTTCTTCATTAGTAAATAGGAAGTTTGGATGGCTTAAGAAAACTTTTGGTGGCACTCAATCCCTTACCTTTCTTGGAAAAAAATGTCAAGAGGATTAAAAATCTAGAGGAAGCAATCTAAAATACGAGTGAATAAAAAATGAATGAAAAAAAAAAAAGAGTGATGAGAAAAGTGAGAATAGAGAGACCAAAGCTATTGTGTATCCAAAGATAAAAAGCATTTGTTTCGATAAAGCGAAAAAAATTAAAAAAAATGAGAAAATCAAATGAGCCATTGTGAAAATACAAAAAAAAAAGAAAAAAAGTATAAAAAAGGGAGAGTTACAAAAAGAGAGTGATAGAGAGAAGATTATTGAGTGTTTTTACCCTTGGATGGAGATAAATCTAAGATCAAATCTTCAAGGACAACACTCTACCAAAGAAAACAAAAGAGAAAGGTACAAAGCACACACACACACACTAGTTGAGCAAAGCCTACTGCAAGGTGTGTACCCTTGGCCTACTTGTGCTATGCAGTGCAACACTTGGGTTTGTGACAAGGCTTAATAGTTTCTTATGGATCCATTAACTCTAGCGGTTGTATCAGGAATGAATAGGTTGATCTTTTGGTACAATGAGAACTGCCTTTCCAACAATTGGTATCAGACCCTTGGTCACGAGTTTGAACCCCTCATTTGCATTGAAGGGAGATTGTTGCAAGGTGTGTGCCCTTGGTCTCCTTGTGCTATGTAGTGCAATGCTTGTGTTTGTGACAAGGCTTAACTACCTCTTGTGGATTCATTAACTCTAGTGGTTGTATCGGGCATTAACAGGTCAGTCTTTTGGTGCAACAGCAACTACCTTTCCAACAAAGCCAAAAGTCTAGTAGTCTTTAGGATTATTTTCTACTTAGGGACCCTCATGTTTCCCCATTTTTCCTTTACCCTGAGTCTATCTTTCTTGGCATCTATGATCTAATTCCAATGAATGCCAATAAAATTTGTTAGTTGTCTAAGTTGAAAGTTTATCAAAATGTCTCATCTAGATAAGTATTAGTGTTTAGACTCTAGCAAAGCCTAGAAATCAGAAACACTCCATCTCCTCCCCATTCCCCACTTGAATTTTGAATCCCTCTCATGCAAAGTTGAATAGGTCTCCTACACCATGATAACCCACAATGCCCTGGATTGAAAATCATACTAAAGAGTAGTCATAATGTTTATTCCATAATGCATCCATATCAAAAGAGATCCAAAGAAACAAAAGTCAATGTCATAACTCATGGCATTCCATAGAAGTAGAAATTTATTCTAGTATCATTTTGTCCTTGCATTGCATATCATCCCATGCATTCATATATATCCTAAAAAAATAACTAAAAACATATCATTGTCATCATGTATGCATTCTTAGAGTTCAGGGTCAAAAGATAAGCATTCATATGGTAATGGTAATCATGAAGAGATGGTTCTATAAGATATATAAAAGGTTCAAGGTAATACAAGTACATACAAGAGCTTAGACAAAATTCTCTGAGAAGAAGTAAGGCTCCCCATGCGAGGAGGAATGATAAGGAAACAAATAGGAAAAAGCCTCAGGAATGACTCACTCTAACAAGACCATCAAGGCTTCTACTCCTCTGGCTCTAAATGGAACTAGAATCTCCACAAGATCTATGAGAATGAGGAACCCTATTATGAGACTAAGAATGTGAAGGACCTGTTGTGCTCAAATGAGGATGCTAAATCCCAAGATGAGCCATCTCTGAAAGAATGACATTCTGACCCCTAAGAGTGTGATTATCTACTCTCAAAGTGGCATTCTCCATGCACCCATGGTAGTTAAGAGAAAAGATATCCATGTGTCGACCATGTCTAGCAGGTACTCTAGGATAGACTAGTAAAAAGACAAACTAAATCAAAAGAAGTGTCATGAAGGAAGGTCCTCCATTCCTCAACATTACTTAATTAAAAAATAATGAAATAAGGAATGATGATTCATGATTTTAATAAAAAGCTACATAGTGAAGTATGAAAACCAAATAAACCTATGAGAATCACTAGACCTCCAAGTTGGATCAATGTGTCATATCTCATCATCAAAAAGAGGAGGTCTAGGACTTGAAGATGTAGACCTTGATATCTCCTCATCTGAATCAACCTCCTAGTCATCTCTGATGAGCCATCATCTAACTCATACTCCCTATCAAGATCATAGTCATCATCAATAGAATTAATGTCCTCCAATATAATGAGACCTTGGGATGGAGCTCCTCTCCCTCTCATTTGTCCATCTAAGGGTCCTAGATGTTTTGGTAATCAAAACCCCAATAGTCAAAGGAGTCAAAATACTAGGTCTCTAGAAGACCTCACCCATCTTGTAGATAGACTGGTAGCAAGTAGGAATCAAGGACAAGTCCTCTAGAAAGTCATCTCATAGCTATTAAAGAGGTCACTCAACATGATGAGCCTTGACAAATCCATTATGATCAAAAATCTTAGAAACAATGAGATAGTAATCTTGAATCTCTCTATCATGAGACCAAGTGTCATCCATATCTACATAAGGATGAAAGATCATGTCAGCTTAGTAAGAGTAGCCACATCATGTAAGGAAGTATCAAAGTGTTGAACTTGAGCTCATCTGGTGGCTCTCAAAAGTCTAGGATTAGGAAGTGGAAGCTCCTTCTAATAAGGCCTGATGTGCTCATAAATCCAATTCATGATCATATTCGAGTGGTTGAAGGCAAGACCCCCATCATGAGCAATGTGATAGAGATCACAATAGACCATAGCAAGGATGTCAGCATCCCATGCAAAAATTGTACCCTATTCTATGGACTAAAAGATGGGTGCCGAACACCATCTAAGATGAGCTGAGGCCTTGTCTCCTAACAACCTTGATGCAATGAAGCTAATAAGGTACTTCCTCAAGAGAGGAATGTGAAGCTGAGGTACTCTAGTGAGACAAGCTCCTATTTTCTCCTTATGACAACTCACCCCTCAATTGACTCACTAGTAGGAAGAACCAGTGTGTGTCCTCTCACAAGGACTCCTATGATGTGGTAAACATTGTACAATGTAATGGTCCACTCCCCTGAAACATGGGGGAACTTAAAGGTGTTCCTATTTGCATCCCAATAAGTTAGGATATCATAATAGATACAAGAGGTAGGATTACAATAGGAACCTAACAAATCATCTCTAAGAATGTCCTCTTTAGGAAAACAAGATCACCAGGAGATAAAGAGTCATACATCTCATATAGCCACAAATGATCATGTTTTACATTCCAATGAATGCATATATCTTATCATCAAAAAAGATCATTTGTTATATCCTATAAAACTAAGAAAATTGCAAAAAAATCATATAACTTGCAAAAATTTCACAAAAAAAGTATAAAAAAGCTACAAAATTGCAATAAATGGATGAATATAGTGTTCAAATTAGACCGAAAGGGAGTGTTTTAAATGTCATAAAACTTCAAATTTTTAGTTAGAACTAAACTAGTTGGGTCACCTCTTTCATCAGGTTAAATCTCCCCTAGGCGAGATACATCTATGACAAGATCTTCCCTAGGTGACCTTGTTGCATAGCTAGATCTCCATCGGGCAACCCTTTTCCTTAGCCAAATCTCCCCTAGGTGTTTTAGACTAGCAAAAGGGGTGACCCTGTTTCACTTCCCCTCATGCTAAAAATGCTCTAAAAACTACATATTTTGATTGATTTCGACAAACAAAAGATTGATCCTACTCTAAATGACAAGTCAAACATAATGCAACAAGAAAAATTGATAAAAATAGGCACATTCAAAAGATTTTTCATAAAAAGAAAATTATGGTTTAGAGGAGGGTTTTTGACTAATTGTGCACCCAACTCTTAGCAACAAAAGGAGTAGTGGCTATCTTTGTGATCCTCTTGGTGATATCTTACCAACGACTACTTGTGTGACTGATTCCTTGAATGTTTCACTATATTCACTCTGATTTCTCCATCTTTTGTACTCTCATTTTATGTGTTTTCCTCGCTACAAGTCTCTTCGACAAAAGAAAACAACTAGGTGAACTCACAGATCTATGGTATATTCATCATTTTAGTTTTCATTACTTGTTTTGATATACCTAAATGTTGAACTAATGCTAGTTATTGAAGGTACTATTATGCAAAATTGACAACATGTAAGGCTAATTTCAAGAATGGGACCTACCCTTCATGTAGACTACCATCCCCAATGGGGAAAATATGTAAACATGAAAATCTTGCACTGCATCCACAAGGACCCCATGATGATTCAAAATCCTTGTCATGTACATGTAAGTATGAAAAAATGTCGTATCAGGAGTAATTCTCTTGGTAACATATGGGTTTTCCCTCCTCTTTTCATTTTCCCTTTGTTGTACTAACCTTTTCTCTACTTTTGACATTTTTGACACTTGTCAATTTTCATTTTTTGTGCTTGCAACTTCAACCCTAAGCCTTGTATTTGTCTATTTGTTGTAATTTGACCTTTCCTTAGTGTTTTTCATCTAACCTCACCCATAGGAGCCCTCTAGAGGACCTCCAAAGCCATCTCAAACTTTTAGCTTTTAGTTATGGTCTAGGAGAAATCTCCCTTATTATTTTAGGATCTCTCGTGAGAGATTTGACTTTTACAAGTGGAGAATTTAATTTTGACCACTTTTTGACTAGTTTCTAGAGGCGGTTCACTTACTTTTCCCCGAATTGATAATCTCCAACCCTGCTTTCAAACCCAGGACCTCCCCTCTATGGGTTACCCATGGGTCATGCTCGAGTGACCTAGACTAGTAAAAGGGGCGACCCCTAGGCAAACCTATTGTCTTCTCCAGCCGCGAAAAGACTTGAGTTATGGATGCAAAAAATATCTGTTTTGACTTGTTTTTCCTCCTATTTACATGAGTTTTTGGCCTAAAATAGAGTTAACTATTCCAAGCCTCCAAACATATATAATTAGCTCCCTTTTTATATCTACTTGTCAACTCATGCACTCTTGATAACTCCATTTTTACTTCAGTGATAAGCTACATTGGCTTGTTTGCTCCCTAATTAGCCCAGTTCACTCGCTAATCACTTGAGTTAACTCTCCAATCAAGGGAGTTAACTCTCCATTCTCTCCCACCTCTCATGATCTCTTTCAATTTATAAATTCTGCCTCCCTCAAGCACAAAGGGAGATAATTTCATTTGTGCATCAAGTCTTTCTAGGCTTTTACTCTCCACGTAGCATCCATATTCTCATATAGGACTTTCAAGCCTTTTACTTCATTGTTGTTTCATCCAAGTTTTGCTAAAATCTTCTTAGCGTGTCAATACACTACCCATTTACAAGCCATAGTTCTCATTAGCT
The DNA here is from genome assembly GCA_027924645.1 of Cunninghamia lanceolata. NCBI lineage: Eukaryota > Viridiplantae > Streptophyta > Pinopsida > Cupressales > Cupressaceae > Cunninghamia > Cunninghamia lanceolata. The sequence continues at coordinate 3,839,469 of BSBN01000567.1, forward strand.
CACATTGAGCTCACATTCCAAGCTTTCTAAAGCTCTTTGAAATCGCTTCCCTATTGTTTCCAAGAGGACATTCGCTTTGCTGTAAGAGGACAAAGAGGTTGCTGACACAAGGATTCTTGAGGGTAGTAGAGGCTCACATGTCTCATATTCCATGTTCTTTAGTGCTTTTTTTCATTGGGATAGTAATTAGAATATCTTAAAAATTGCTCTTGGGAATAGTAATTAGATGTTCCAATTTCCTTGATAGGCTAAATAGAATTTGTATTGTTAGATTAGTTTCCTTCAAGTATTTTGCATCATTAGCTTAGTTTATTTCAAAGTAATTTCATTTCTTAGAGTAATTAGAACTAACTATCTAGAAAAACTAAACAAAAACATATATTAGATTGCATTAGTTAAACACATTCTAGATTACATCTATATTTCAATTCCTAGATTAAAAAAAGTACTTTCCTTTCCTAAAACCCAAAAAAGCACAAAAAATATTATCTTGCATTTATACAGGCTTTCATGCATTCAAAAACCAAAAAATACTAAAACATTATCATCACAAGAGGATCATGAACCCTTGATTTCATCACAAGTTCAATATTAGTCAACATTAGTCAAACCCTTGATTCCATCACAAGGTCAACACTAGTCAACACTAGTCAACCAATGCAAATCAAATCAAGTTAGACCTTAGTTCACAAACCCTAATTCAACCCTAATTCAAATCAAGGTCAACTCCAACCAACTCTCTCTTAGTTTGGGCTCGCAAATGTGCCCTAGTCTTAGAGGTGAGTGTGTGAGGGCAATCCTCAAAGAGATTAAGGAAATTCATCCTAGACCACAACATGATCAATTAAGGATCTAGGAAGAACAACATAGGTTGAGTTTACTCCAAACACAAGTCATCATCTAACAATTTGAAGAACAACTCCAACTTAATAGAAGCATAAACAAGAGAAATCGTCAACCCACACAACATTGGAATCTTTGAAATCCAAATAGGAGAATGGTGACTAGTGACCCTTTAGGTCATATAGTTATTTCAACTACACTAGTCATAGAGCATCTTATAAGAATTAATACACAATAAAGGCCTAAGGACTGGCTGACCACTCTCCATGAAGTCAAACTCTCAAGAGAGTAGGACCACCCCCGTGTCTCACCTCCTATTGGCTAGCTACTTCCACAAGAGAGAGTGACATAGAGGTTCACCCCATGGAAAGGAGAGGGGTCCATGTGCTCAGAAAACATGACTCAACTGCCCCAGGCTGTCAATTCATGTTTTTGAGTGTAGAGTATTGAGTGTTTATCAGTGTATTATGAGATTCTCATGCTTTGATCCATTGCACAAAACTTGTCGATGAGGTCTATTGTACCATTGAGGGGTTCAGAGGGTGTATTCTAGATGACCATTGAAGTTTTTATTTTGGAGTTTCACATTGATATTTCTATTCATATAGATTATGGGATACATACATTGTTATTGTGTAAGATAGATCATTGCAATGTTTCAGCTTCAGTATTATCGCTATACATATTACAGCTGTGATTGTTATATTATTCCAAGATTGTGAAATGCTGTTTATCCATCATGTTCTTGGACCATGCTAGTCATATATATTACAATATATGTGGTGATATTATATCACTATCATTTATGCCACATTATGGTGGATTATGTTGCTTCGACTATTATATATGGAGAAAGAATGCCTGATGTTTGATGTTTGACTTGAGTGTGTAGGAAAACTACAGGTGTTTGACTAATGTGGGAAATATGGAGAAAGTTGATGTGGGATGAGTAGTATTGATTATGAATTTAAATATTGCATCTTTTTAATTCATGTCATGATTTGTATCACCTTGTTTTCTATGTCATGCACAATTTGTGAAATTGGTGATATAGATGTGTAGGTAGAGCTATACGGTAAGAAAGGAGTGGCTCCCACCATGTATCACAATATAAAGGGATCATAGGAAATAGTGAGTGAGGAGTTTAATTAAGTATAACTATAATCTCATTGGGTAAAATAAAATTTAATAATAAGATCTACACTAAATGGGGATGCTTTCCTAGATCTGGTTTGATCATAAAGAGCATGTCACAACTCACAAAGTTGGTGAATGTTTGAGTAGACCCCATATGATTGGGTTTCTAGCTACTCATATTCTATGAGGCCATTGATCTGTCATAATGACAATCCTTGTACCAATTTCTATGTCTCTCTTCCTTGTTTAGCGTCAGATTTGTATTCGACATGATGTGACCCTAGCATTTGCATGTACATTGAGATCCCTAATTCATGCATGTATGTGTGTGTGATGGTATAGAAATTATGCTTTGTTTTGCATGCATTGAAGGTTTGATAATCTAACTTATGCTTAAATGTTGTGATGTCATTCTATTATGTATGTTAGCTTGTGTGATCCATTCATACTTGTATGTATTTAATTGGTAATTTTTCCACATGTGTGTTGTATGCATGACATATGTTTCCTTATATGTTGGTTATGTTGTGAGTGCCACATGTGTGTGTGGTGTGCTTGATTGTCTTGATCATTTCCATGTAGACCCTAGATTTGTGTGAGATGTCTTGATAACGGTGTTTCCATCATCTTCTTCTCCATAGCTCGAGGGTTGCCAAGAGTGGCACAGATATCTATTGTTCTTGACAATGGTAATAGGGTAGTGTGGTGGACAACATTTACCCATTGATCCTATCTCAAAGATCTTTTAGGTGTTGGTTGGCTTTCTTTTCCCTTTTGTAGGTTGAGTCTGCTGTGCTATGTTCCTATTGTAGCATCTTGGAGAGCGTGTTGGACTTATGGTGTTTTATGTACTTGTAGCATTTCATTATTTTATATTGTAAATATTTGTAAAGTAGTTCTTTTATACCATTGTAATAATATTTTAATGATGTTATGAGGTATTTTATGATGTGGGTTATGATGCATCCATGTTTAGGATCAAACCCTTTAAATGTAATAGTTTTTTTATTATAGGTAAAAGGTGGCAAGCACCTAAACATAAGTATTATATTAAAATAACTAGAGTACTGAGAGGGTTACATATTACAAAATATCATCTCATCTCCATGTCAAATGTCAAAAATGACTATATATATATATGGTCATTTTTGAATGTTGTGTATATAAGAGAATTAATCCAAAAGGACTTGCTCATCCACAACATTCAAACCTACAACTACTAAACCATTAAGATTAAGATTTGCATTTGGAGATTCATCACCAGCATCTTTTAGTTGAGGTGGTGTAGGCAACTAAGGAGGTTGCACATGCAGAAGAAGAGACCGAGCATCAAAAACTTGCTAGACTTGATCTGTAAACTCCTGGGAAAACTCATTAATATGAGATTGTATTGAATTTTCATCTACAATAGTGCAATCATCTTAGAGATCGTGAACCATAGCATGATACAGAAAATGAAATTCAGGATTCTTACAAATAGATTGAATAGAATAAAGACCCCCAATCAAGGCATTATCCTCATTAAGATCATAATTGGCCAAAGATTCATTCATTTTATCATTACCAAAGAAAAAATATTACACAAAAACATCAGCAAAGTGTCTTACCATTTCTACATATTTTACCAGGTCCATAGCATTATAAAAGAATAAAGAGATTAGTTGTGAAGTGTACAACAACCAGTGTTCTCATAAATGATCTCATCCATAGACATCCATTAGGGAAACTTCAAGAACTTCATTATAAAATTTGAAAGTCTGAGCCAACAAGATTTTGTTTGTAGGACCATGAAATGGTGATTCTCATTCCATAATTGAAAAGAACATACACTTTTTCATGGAAAGTCTCTCCATTCTCCTCATCAAAAGAAGAAACAAAGAAGAAGAAGAGAAAACACTAAAATCACTAAATAAATAGGCAATTTGTGAAGAATTTAGCATCATTACAAGAAAAGCAAAATCCCATCCAATCTAACTGAAATAACTGCTTGAGTCGGAGTAATTACAAGACATGTACCAATCACTAAAGAGACACATTTTAAGGTGTTACAAACATATGAAGAAGTCATTTCACAAGGATGATGACATCATATAGTACACAAGGCACATGCTGGTGGCTAGAACAAAAATAAGCACCTATGGAATGAAAAAACAATGTTAGTAAATATATCAACTCCCTTAATTACGGGTTGATTTCCTCATATCAAGGGATACTATTTCTCCCAACTTTTGCAGTTCATGAGAGTTTGCTAAATCAAAGGAGATGGTATTCTTGGATCCATTTGAAGGGATAAATTAGACAAGAATTTAGTTGCTCTGTTCCCTTATCTCAATGTATGGATGCAAGTGAAGTTTTCAAAAGAAGCTAAAATCTCCCAAGCAACCTTTAACAAATTTAAAACTTTCCAACTATAGTTGGCATTTTTTTGCAATTCATTAATAATTAATAAAGAAACCCCTTCAATAATAACTTTGTTGATGCCAAGATGCTTTACAAGATTTAATTTCAAAAGTAATGCTTGACCCTTCACTTCATTATTCAGTCCGTCCATGACTTTTGATGCTTGCGATGAGATTGATACCTCGTTATGATTTATAACAATGTAACCAATGCCTGAAGGTCATAGATTTCATTTAGAAGAGCCATCAAAATTCATCCTATACCAGCCAAGGGTAGGAGGAATCCAATAAAATTTTCTCCTATCTACTTTTATATGAATAGATAAAGATCCTAGAGAAGCAAGCTTGATTAGAGCTAAATTTTTTAAAACCAAGTCATCTCATTTTGAAAAACTCATCTTTTGTGCTTTATTAACTTGAACCATAACCATCTCTAAGATAGAAGTTTCAATTTTATATAAAACTTTTTGCAAAGGATGTTGTTTTAAAATTCATCTATTCCTTTCCAACCAAATATTCTAGATTAAGATTGAAGTTGATGATTCCAAATAGAATGGAACATGGAGTTAGAGAAAAGAGAAGGCCAAGACATGAAGAGAGTTTAAATGGATCCTAGAAGAGATCCATACCACCCAATCTTATTATACAATCAAGTCAAACAATTATAAGCAAAAGGGCATTGTAGTAGCAGGTGAGAAGTATCTTCAAGAACTAAGCCATACAAGATGTAATTGAAAGGTTCAACTATCTCAATCCTTGAAAGTCTACTACTTGTAAGAATTTTATTCTTAATGGCCATTGAAGAAAATGCTCCAGCTTTTGGAAGGCAAAACATTTCCCAACATAAGTTGAATGGCCAATTATTCTCTTCCCTAAGATGGGAAGAAAGAGAGATAACCAAGCTTAATTGAGTAATTACCAGTTTTTAAGGGTCCCCAAATTAACATGATATCCTTCAAAGAGAAAAACATTTTCCTATGAGATAACAAAGACTAAAGAAAATATTTTTCATGTTAGGAGGAAGAGGTACCTCACTAAGATCTTTCCATTCAGCAACATCTTCACAGATCTGGAAATAATCTTTCACCTTGAGGCCACACAATCGACTTAAGGTAGATTTAGTCTATGTCAATTCATGAAAAGAAAATAAAGGGGGGAATCCATTCCACAAATCATACCAAAAAATATCTTTTTCACTATTATGTATAGTCCAAGTTAGATGAGGAAGGATAACATTCCTATACTGAACAATAAGATTCCATATTTTGGAACCATTAGGAGGATTAAAAAGAGTAAAAATACACTTAGGATCTTCAACGTCTAAATATTTAGCTCTCATAATTTTAAACCATTTCAAATTAGTTTTAACCATCATATACCAAGCAAGTTTGGTTTAAAGTTCTTGGTTCTGTAATTCAAGGTTTTGAAGTTTTTCACCTCCATATTTCTTAGCTAAGCATAATTTTTCCCAAGAAGCAAGGGCAACCTTCTTGTTAGTTGACTTCTAGATTACCTCTCTAGAGGAACTTTCTCAGAGTTTTTTCCACGTAAGAGATTATGCCTTTAGACTTGTGGATAACTGATATCATATAGAATGGAATAGCTACAAGCACTACTTTAATCATGATCAATTTTCCTTAAAATGTCATCCATCTACTTTTCCATGATCCAATTACCTTACCAATAGAATCAAGGATATTAGACCAAAAATTATTCTTATTTCCACCTATAAACATTGGAATTTACCCAAATGATGTGAAGGAAGGGATTTGTACTTGATCCCCAATAGTTGACTAATTGTAGATTGCAATAAAATAGAGAAGTTGAAGAAGAAGATCTTTGATTTATTGAAATTTAAAATCTTCCATCAAACTAAACAATAATCTTCCAACAATTTCTTAATATTTTTTGCTTCTCTTAGAGTGGCATTTTGGAAAAGTAAAGTATCATCATAAAAAAGAGAATGAGTGATAGAGAAATGAACCCTTGGAATAAGGACACTATTCCATAATCCTTGAACATGAAAAGCTTGTATACCCCGACTTGGAACTTGTTCCAAAAAAAAAAGAGAAATGGGGAGATTGTATCTCCTTTCCTTAGACCTTGTGTTGATTTGAAAAACCCAAAAGTGTTTCCATTAAGATTGATTTGAGAAAGACGCTCCTTAGCTGAAAACATGAATCAACTTACACCAGGCATGAGAGAAACCAATTTTTTTTAGAACTAAAGGTAGAAAATCCTAATTTAGGTTATCATAAGCCTTAAACATATCTAGTTTGATCATCATAGACTTAATTATATACTCATGAATGGAATGGAGAACCTTATTGGCAATAATTGAACCCTCTAATGTTTCCTTACCAGGCATAAAACCACCTTTCTCTTTAGAGATAACTTTAGGCATTAAATTAGCAAGTCAGAGTACCATTTTACCATAAGTAGGGAGGATACTAGAAAACAATGTGATGTATGGTTTTGAATCTACCAATTACATTTCTTGAAAGTTTCTAAAGCCTTTCCGATAGATCCATTTTTTTCATATCCTACAATTGTGACATTTCATTAAACCACGTTTATTTGAGACATTCAATCAAATAGTTCACATGCCCTTTCTATGCTTCCACATTTTACATACATGTCTACCAAAGCATTGCAAACTACTACATTAGACAAAACACCTCTATCCTTTATACTTTTATTGATTACTATACCCTATTTCAATTGCTAATTTAGCATAGAGTGGGAGCATGCTGGCAGATGTAAATTGATCGGGTTGGAGACTCATTTGTTGCATATTGTGAAATGGTGTGACTACCTCATGAGGACAACCATGTCTTCTATATGCAGAAATAACCATATTACACGAGAGGCTATCTCATTCTTTTATAGGATTAAGCACTTTATAAGTATCCATTAAACTTTCATAGTGTAGGAACAATGATATTGAGTTTGGTTTCGCTTATGTATAGGAATTGGGTAGTTGACTACTAACTACAACTACTTAGTGGAATAGAAATGGGCATGGACAATGGAACAAGTTAAGCAAGCCCAACATGTGCCACTTAAGTAGTCAAAGCGTAGAGTGTGTAACGTAAGCCAAACCTAATGAAAAAATAAAACTAATTTATAAAATTATAAAAGTATAATATATTATAATAAATTTAATAAAAGTCATCGGAAGTAGACTACATGCTAAAGCTACTAGAAAACTTGGACACATCAGTGGATGACAACTTATGGAAAGAGAGGTTATAGTGGTGTGTGTTAATACCTCACATCGTAATAGATGTGTTGAGTTCCAAAATAATAATAATAAATAAATAAATATGATCATAATAATACTAATAGTAATTGTAGGTTAGGGTAAATCATTCAAAGCATGCCAAAAAAACTACAACAACCCTAACTCCTTAATGGAGTGCAAACACGCTTAGAAGTCAATCAAAAAAACACAAACTAACTAAGATTCTAGGATAATGTTCAACTTCTCTCTATTGTTCTCCTCAACCTTGCTATTGTGTTCTTAGATTTTGTAAACTTGCAATAATTGTGAGAAGCTCAAGTGTATGAATTAGAAAAATATTCAAGAGAATGCAGCAAGCTAGGGTGTTGTAAAAATAAAGATATGAGGCTAGAAGAGTGGTTTTATAGAAGATCTCAGTTGAGTGAAGGGCTGAGATTGCATGTTGACTTTGGAGGGAAATGAAGGGTGGAGATTGATTAGAGTTTCCCACTCACAAAAGGACAAGAGGGAATTTTAAATTTGAAAATATGATGAAGTGTGTGGGATTTAAATTAAATAAATTTGGTTAATTTATTTAATTAATTTGAAGTGGGATAATGCACGTGAACCCCTTAATTAAACAAATGTGATTTATTTAATAAAGGTAAGGGCTAAAAATTTAAATAAATGTTTATTTATTTAAATTAATTTTTAAAGGGGACATTAGAGAATGAATAATTAAATATTAAAATTAATTACTTAATAAAAGAGGAAAAATAGAGGAAAATATCTAGTGGTAGAATATGAATTAAATAATTAACAATTATTTAATTAATAGCAGCATGTGAAATTCAGAAGAGATTGGTGTGAAAATGGTGTTTGCAAGTTGAGTATATTTTTAGGTGTCTACATTTTACCCCTCTTTGATACAATGTCAATTCTGATGTTGTGCCAAAGAAAATTTTAAAAATATGCTCTACAAATGCCCCAGCGTGCCCTAGATGAGGTGGGATAGCCTTATGCCCTCTCGGGAATTTTTTCAAATTTTCTAAAAATTTTGAAATATTTCTTCAAAAGATAATGAAATGAAAAGAAGGAATGAAGATGCGAGAGACAGAGGAAGAGAGAGAGAGATTGTTGAGGAATGAAGAGTAGCTAGAAGAATGGAGTGAGATTTTTCTTTGATAGATTTTTGGGCTTCTTACTTAAAGTTTCTACTTATCATCATAGAATATATTATGTTCAAGGGACTACAAACATAGTGGCAAGTCATAGGCCAAAGTTTAAAGTGTGGTCCTTTGCAAAATAGACACATGATAGAAAAGGAATGCCTAACTCAGACTAGTAATCATGGTACCTTGTTAGAACATGTGATGAGATAAGCTTGAGGTATGAAAGTCCTGATGGAAGGAAGCATTTATTATCTCCCATGCATAGGATGTCTTTGATTCACACCTAATGTAATCCCAATCATACCCAAGGAACCTAGTTGTCATAGTCATTTTTACAGGATAGACCACAAACATAAATCAAAGAAAAAGGTCTCACTCTATCCTCACTTCTCTTCATCACTTAGGGATTTCCTTGAGAAGCATAAGAACGAGATTGAAAAAAACAATCTAGTAAAATAATACAGACTAGACTTAGCAGAGTCAACAACCCTTTGGATCTTTTGCTAAGTGTGTATGTTTGCTTTGTTTGATTCAGAATGGATGGGTAAGGTCTGGTTTACAGATAGGAAGCATGTTGTATAAGATGTTAAGTCTATTTTTGGCAACGTGACCACCCGTATAATGCAAGTGATTAGATTGTGATATTTTGTATAAGACACATGGTCTAGTTTTGAGGATGCCACAAATTAGATGATTGATATGTGATGATTTTTAATGTTTGATTCTAGAAATGATGCATGGCATATAAATCATAGAGTCCTAGTTTCGATGATACCCCATTCTGTGTAAGGTATGTGATAAGGATAGTTGATAGTGATGTACGGTCATCACTAGGCATTTGATTGGTTTAGCTAATTGGGTAGGTTGTCTGTTTAATTTTAGGATTGGTTTCAAGTGTGTGTTTCTTGTGAAAGTCTAACTATTTTTGTTTGATCAAAGTGTCCATTACACCAAAGTAACAACTTATTATGATAGTTGACTCAACGAGCCCTAAGGGACTGACCTAATGTCTCAAGGGCTTATCGCAGATGGCCTTGCCTATGTGAAAGCATAGAGATGATGTACTTCAACCATTTGGACCATCTATGACCTAAGACCTAGGGGGTATGAAGCCTTAGGCGATCATCAAAGATGGCCTTAGCTATGTGAATGCTCAAAGGCGACGTAGTTTGACAAAGCAGTTTTGACACAATTTATTGCTTGGGGTTTTTAGGTTGGTTATTTGATTTTTTTTATTTTTTTATGTTCTCGATGTTTTTGGCTTTTTAGGAATATTTGGTGTTTTTGGATTTTTGAGAATATTTGATGTTTTTGGATTTTTGAGAATATTTGATGTTTTTAGATTTTTTGAGTTTGTACTAAAGGTGTCTTCCAATACCAATTTTTAGGATTAGGAATTGTCCCCAGTCAGGTATAGGACAAAGTTATCACCAAGATGGGATGGGATGATGATGAAGTGTTAGGAAAGTTTTTAGGAAAATGGGGTAGATGTTGAATTTCAACTTATTCTTAGGCCATGAAAAGGATGACATGGTTTATTATGGATTATTAGGTGGATTGTTAGATGGATTATGAGGGAGACTATGTAGGTTTCATTATGAAAAGTGAAAGACAAGATAGAGTGATGGTAGACAATGGAGCTAAGATTGACTACACATGGCACCTATTTGCCAGGTTTTCGCCATGGTACTTATCCAAAGCACCATTGAAGTGGTTTTAATCTTTGGATAAATTATTTCTCTTTACTGTTGTTTTTCTATTTAGGTATAATATCTATGAAGGTGCATGTTGTTGATTGGCTCTGGTAATGGCTCACCTTTAGGAGTGGCTAGTTGATATGCTCCAAATCCATATGCAGTCATGATAACATAAGGACCCAGCCAATTTGGCTCAAATTTTCTTGGCTTCTCCTATTCTATTTGATTCCCAAGTCTCCAATGTTGAATTTTTGAACCCTAACTTTCTTGTTGTAACTACAACGGAGATGATTTTGATATGCTTGTAGATGAACTAGTGCATTTTGTCTTCTTTCATCTAGTAAGTCCAACTCATGTAACTTAGATACTTTATATTCTTCATCATCCACAAATTGTTTCAGTGATACTCTTAGGGAAGGTAACTCGACCTCGATGGGCAGGATGGCTTCAGAACCATAGACAAGGGAGTATGGAGTGGCTTTAGTGGGAGTTAAGATGCTAGTGTGGTAGGTCCACAAGGTAGGATTGAGTTGTATGTGTCAGTCGCAACCACCATCATTGAAATTCTTTTTAAGGATCTTGATGATAGTCTTATTAGATGCCTTGGCTTGACCATTGCTTTGGGGGTAGTAGGGAGTGCAAAAATGGTGTTGGATATGTAATCTTTCACATAGTTCATGGACATATTGATTTTTGAAAGGGTAACCATTATTCGTGATGATATATTAAGGCACACCATACCAACTTATGGTATAGTTGAGGATGAATTTAGTAATTTGTTTGCTGGTAATGTATGTCATTAGAATTGCCTCGATCCACTTTGTGAAATATTCAATGGCGGTGATGATGAATTTGTGGCGATTGGCAGAGATGGGATGGAGTTTTCCCACAATGTCAAGTCCCCACTGATAAAAGGGCCAAGGTGATGTAAATGGTTGTAAGTCTTGAGGAAATACATGCACAAGATCTCCGTGTATCTGACATTGTCAGAATTTATTAGCATTTAGTGATATGCATCCTGCTCCATTGTAGGCCAATAGTATCTAGATCTGATGATCTTCTTAGCTAGATTAGGACCACTAGAGTGAGCTCCACATGTACCTTCATGTACCTCATGTAAGGTCATTTATGCTTCCTTAGTGTCGAGACATTATAGGAGGGTGTTGTCAAACCCACTTTTGGAAATCTTTCTGGTAGTGTTCAATCCAGACGAAGGGTGTCCCTTTGTAGAGTAAGTGTTGAAATGGGTGACATTTTTTGGCAAGTTGTGCAATGAAATTCTTGATTGAATTTAATTTGCCCTATAAACTACATAGTTGCTTGAGACTTGTTGGTGGAGGCATGTCCATGATTGCTTTCACTCTAGCAGGATCAACTTTGATTCTCTGTCGAGAGACAATATACCCCAATAGTTTACTCGAAGTGACTCTGAACACACATTTCATAGGGTTCAATCTGACCTTATATTGTTCCAGTCGCATGAAGACTTTGTCCAATACATCCAAGTGGGTGTTCTTTGTAACTAATTTCCAGTTAAGAGATCATCCACATAATATTTGATGAATGTGTGCATGTAATCATGAAACATTGTCATCATAGCTCATTGTTATGTAGCTCCTGCATTCTTGAATCCAAAGGGCATGACATTCCAACAGTATGTACCCCATGGACAAGTAAAAGAAGTTTTGTGTTGATCCTGGGGAGCTATCATGATCTGATTATAGCATGAAAAATCATCCACAAGTGAAAGCATCTTGTATCCAACGGTAAGGTCGACTATAATGTCTATGTTTGGTAAACAAAAAATCATCTTTCGAACATGCCTTGTTCAGATCGTGAAAGTCCTCACAAATTATGATTTGGGCATTAGGTTTGGTGACTAGTACCAAGTTGGAAATCCATTCTGAATAGTTGATTGGCTAAATAAAACCCACATCGAGTAACTTCTTCAGTTCTACTTTTACTAAGAGTGTGATTTATCGATGCATTTTTCTCAGTTTCAACTTCACTCATTTGGCATTTGGTAAAAGTGGTAGATGATGGAAGACTAGTTGTGGATCAATCCTTAGCATGACTACATAGGACCAAGCAAAATTTATTTATCTTGCTGAAAAGAAAGCTTTGAACTCAAGCTTCTCTTGCTTTATTAGTGACTCGACGAAGTGGACAATCTGCAGATTTCCTTCTGTAAAAATATTTGTCTCCATTGACTTTTCCACCAAGTACCAATAGTGGTAATCTTTCTTGTGTGATTGGGAGCACTTCCAACCCTCCATCTTCAGGTACCTTGAATAGGTTTTCACCCTCAGATACATCCTTTATTTTAATTTTTTTTATGCTCAAGAGGTGCCTTTAAGTTTTCACCTAGAGACCTTTTTTCTTTTTCTTGTTCATTTTTGTGACTAGAGGGTGGAATGGACACTTCGAAGTAACTAGTGTCATCAAGATCCATGATGTAACCAACCTTATGATCTTCTTGTGGTATGCCTTCGCAAAGTCCCATAAACTCGATAAGAGCTTAATCATTTTAAAACAAATCCAAGCTTGGTGGTGTCTGTTGATCCTAGTCTATGAATTTTGGGTGAACTAAGGGCAAGCCATCATTGATGTTCATGTAGCTTATGGATATGGGATTCAAGGTACATATGGAGGTATTGTCAGGTTCCTATAAGATGTTCATCCATGTAGAGCCATCAGGTAGGTCAAGTTGGGAAGTTTTGGTCTCGAGTTCGGGAGGGTCCCTTGATGTCTCAAGGTCTTTGGAAGTACTCGCATCCCTACCCAAAAGTAACTTGGTACTAGGAGTACTTCATCTTCATGATGTATAACTTAGCCCCTTTTTGTAAGGTCACATGGTTGGTTAAATAGGTTGTGTTCTTTGATTTTTGTTAGGCCCAAGTCCATTGCGCCCATCATATCCTTGTTGTTTCACAAACTCATACCCTTTTCCATACTATTCTATGGGCAATTGCACATACTTGACATCTTCTTTAGATTTGTAGAGCCATGTGGAGATATCATCACTCACATCTTCTTTACTTGATTCACCCCATTTTGTGAAGGTGGTGGGGGAAGTAGAAATAGTCTCCTTTGGTTTGATTATGCCAGGTTTTCCATGAGACTTTGGTAATGTTAGCAGCTTGCTGATGTAGTATGAGCTCTCAATCTTGTATTCTCCACACCCTTTGTCATGGATCTGGATCTCGGGTTTAGTGGGTGTATGAATCTAGTGGGGGATTGTAAGAGTGTGGAAGGGTCAATGTAATGTGAGGAGATGGAAGGCTGAATTCCCCTATTGATAGGTACTTGATGCTAAGGAATTTCTCTTAGATGGTTACAATAGTGGAAGGCATCGAGATCACCAAGTATAGTATATTTCATGCCATTGTAGGGGAATTTAATGCATTGGTGATAAGTGGATGACATGGCCTTTATGGCAAGAAATGATGGTTGGATGAGGGTAAGGTTGTAGGGAAGTTCCAAATCTAAGACGTGGAATACACTATTCAATGTAGTGGGCCCAACTCTCACATGAAGAGAATTGACACCCTTTAAGGAGCATTCTACATCATCGTAAGCCTTGATCACAATTCTTTGGGTAGGATCCACATAAGCTTCAGAGTATCCCAATATCATGACAATCTTTAAAGGACATATGTTTAATTTGGCTCTACCATCTACCAAGACTCATCTAATCTTATGCTTGTTGATGAAGACCTCAAGGTGTAATGGATTAGTGTGATTAGGTTGATTTGAGGGTACATAAAGTTTAGTGAAGGTGACATGGCTGGTGGTGGCCAAATGTCCTATCATGGGCTGAATTTGATTAACATTTAGGTCCATGGGGATAGAATATTCCAACGAAGCCTTGATTAGGATAGCCTTATGTTCCAAGGATTAGTGAAGTAATTCAAAAATGGATATCATGACAATGTTTAAACGACATATGTTTAATTTGGCTCCACCATCTACAAAGACTCATCTAATCTTATGCTTGTTGATGAAGACCTCAAGGTGTAATGGATTAGTGTGATTAGGTTGATTTAAGGGTACATAAAGTTTAGTGAAGGTGACATGGCTAGTGGTGGCCAAATGTCCTATCATGGGCTAAATTTGATTAACATTTAGGTCTATGGGGATAGAATATTCTAATGAAGCCTTGATTAGGATAGGCTTATGTTCTGAGGATTAGCGAAGCAATTTGAAAATGGATATTTGTGCTGGAGTCTTCTTAAAATGGTCCAAGAGATTATATTGGGTCTTTTGTTGTGGATTAGATAGATTGGATGGATTAGATGGAGCTCTTTGTAGTGTTAACTTGGCCTTACAAGTGGTGATAGAATAGTCAGGATGAGACTTGATGGTGATCATGGAGATGTTATCATCATATGCGTGGATATTATTGATGGTGCATTCATAAGTGACATTGCTATAATTGACATGGTCATGTGGTTTAGCTCATGAAGTGGAGGGTTTTCCAAATCCATGATCCCATAGGGATTTGTAAAGATGGTGTGATCGGTATTGGAGGAACCTTGTGGATTATCTACAACTATATCTCCTTGGTCAGTAAAGTCATGTATGATGTTCTTTATCCTATAGAAATTGGATGTTTTGTGACCCTTTATTTGGTGATATTCACAAAAGTCATCATTCCATGAGGGAGGTTTAAAAGTTGAATTGTATTGTTTGACTTCTGGTAGTTGAATGAGGTTGGACTATAATAATTTCTTTAAGACTGATTCAATAGGCTCCGTCAGGGGTGTATAGTTTCACCGAGGGGGATTGTTCCTTGGAGGCAATCTTCTTTGGTTGTTTTTAATTGTCTTAACTATTTGTTGTTGCGGTTGTGATTGTCATTGAATGAAAGGCTGATTGTTTAGCATCAGTGGTGTTTTGAGTGTGAGAATGGGGATGGCCCTATTGATTGCCTTTGCATCCACTACCCCATCATTGGTGACATTCTTGTTTCGAGACCAAAACTTGTTCTTGTCATAGGGCAGGTTTTGAGTGTTTTGGTTCTTGTTAAAGATTTTGATTCTACCCTTAGCTATGAGGGCTTTCTCAATGGTTCTCCCCTTTTCAATATCTTCTCTAAAGGTGATGCAATAATGGATTTGCAGTTGGTGCATGAGTTCCTTGTTAAGGTTCTCCAAAAAAATTGGAACCAATTGATTCTCTAGTATATGACATGGACATTTGCTAGCTAGGCTTCTCCACCTTTGGAAGAAAGAGATGAATGTTTCCCTAGCTTCTTGTTTTGTATGGCATAAGGTGGTGACATTCACATCTATTTTGATGTTGTAAGAGAAGTGATATATGAATTTGACTACGATTTTGGTCCATGTTCTTATCCCCATGGGAAGGTGTGTGAACCACTCAAGTGCTTGACCTGCGAGGCTCCTCACGAATAATCTCATCAAATATGTGTGCTCAAATACAATCTCAAGACATGTTGTGTGAAACTTTTTCACATGCTCTATAGGACTCCCTTTTCCCCTATACTTTTTGAAGTTTGGTACATTTTAGTTTGGTGGAAAAGGTGGCATGTAGATGCTTTTGTTGACATAAATCTTCTATGGAATATGCCTTCTTCATGGTAGATACTTGCATTTTTTAGAAGCATGGCTCTAATGAATGCATCTTTTGTGCCAAGACTTCAAATGGGGTCAATGATGTGTCTATGGTGTTTGTGGGTGCATTTTGATATGGATTACCCATGTTTAATGTTGATGTGTTTTGGGATCCCCAATTTGTGATAAGTGGGTCAGTGTGTGTATTGAGGGGAGTGTGTGATGAAGATGCATTTAGGTTTTGGATGTTGGGTATGTATGTGGTTTGTGGGGCTATGTGCATGTTTTGAAATTGGTAAAGGGGTGGAATGTTTGTGTTGTTTTGATATTGAAGTGGTGTGGAAGGTGTTTGGAAGGGTATGTTTAGGTGCACTTGTTGTTGTATGGGATTAGTATGGTTATTTTGATGTGATGCACTAGTATTTTGATTGATGTTTAGATGAGACACATGTTGATGGGTTTGGCCAATATTTTGATGACTTAATGTGTTGATTTAAGTAGTGCCAATGTTTGTGTAAGTGTTGGGTATGGCATTATTATTTTGATGATGTGGGTCTATGTCTTGATGACTCAAAACATTACTTTGAGTAGTACCAATGTTCATGTTCACATTTGGGATGGTGCTATTGCTTTGACAAAGTGGGTCCATGTTTTGATTGCTTATGTTATTATTTGTTTGAGACCCAAGGTTCATGTTTAGATTTGGTGTGACATTAACCCCTTGTGTTTGTGATCGTGAGGTCACTATGTGCATTCTTTGTGTTCTTTTGTTTTGACCTACATTCCTCATCAAAACAAATGGATTTGCAAAATTCAAAGGTTGTGACATGTCATTTGCATTGTTGGTGCCAAATGGGGGAGGCACATGGGGGATTATGGAATCTTGTGATGTTTCCTAATGGGAATGTTGGCATGTTCTTGTGTAGGATTCATGTGGCTAGTGGATGGTGTTGCTTGACCTTGACCTTGTAAGATATTGTTTGGCGAGGATCCCACAATCGCATTGATGTCTATGCCTATGGGAAGTTTGGTACTAGTTTGCAAGATATGCATGAGGTAGGATTGAGGATTGGCGGCAATCATTTCATCTAGCATGCATAACATTCTAGGGTCTTGGGAGACTTCCTCAATTTCTTGCTAGGTAATCCTTTGATTGTTCTCTTATAAAATGAGGTTTTCAAGGGTGTTTGGCATGTCGAAGTGAGGTTCATGTTCCTCATTAGATGAGGCTCCAAATCTCATTGTGTTATTTGGGTGATCTAAGGATTCCTCCCCCTTTCTTATCTTTTGCAACTATGTCTCCACCATAAAAGACTTGCTAGGTGGGGATGACCTAAGGATGATAATGTAAAGTGTATTGTACTGTATTTTTGGTATTTTTTGGATAAGGTTGTTAAATGTAACTAAGGGTGGCAATGCAAGGTGGCTATGCCCTATGTAATGTTTTGGTATTTTTGGGATATAAGTATGCCTAATGAAACTAAGGATGGCAATGTAAAGTGATAATGCACTATACTAGTGTTTATAGAGATGTGGGGATAAATGTGACTAAAGTTAAAAATGCAAAGTGAAGATGTTCTATGCGAATGTTTTTGAATTTTTTTTTAAATTTAGGGATGAGAAGAATGCAACTAGGCATAAGGTGATAAGTGAGACTAAAGCTATGCTAGCAGCCAATAGGTTCCAATTTTTGAGAAGTTTGATAAAAGGGATACTAATGTCAAATTATGACCTTATAAAAGTACTAGTTGGATTTATCAAGACCTTGAAGTGATAATGTTGAAGATAATGGTGATTGAAGTGAGCTCAAGATAGATTCATGAGTTGAGACACAATTATTGATTGGACAAAGATGAACCTAGACTTGACTTGTGAGTACTAGGCCCAACTTGTTTGATTGATTATGGAAAGAGATGACAAGGTCTTGTATAATCAAAGTTTGTAGCTATGATTGGGGTCAAGTATGATGATTTCTCCTACTCAACCTCAAAGAAAACTGAAACTAATGATATCCTAGAAATGAGGTGGGTTGATTTTGATAACCTAAGGTGAGGTAAATGCAATAATTTGGAATGAACTAGTCATAGGATGAAACCTAAACTTAAAGGAATGAAATTGATACAAGTCTTAGGTATGTTGACGTAGTTACAGTTGGAATCTGATAGGGGAGGTAGATTCTCAAAGGTTTCCCTACGATTGTGGTGTATTGGTTCTATGTTTGCTTTGGCAATTTGTTTGGAAAATGAGAAAACACATCAAACACAGAAAAGACCTGGCAATTAATTTGTCTATTCTGGCGACTATTGACTTTGTAATGTATGTGCATGTTCAAGGGTTATCCATGTCAATTTCCATGGGTCTAACACAATTCGAAGACACTTCACACACATAAAACACTTCCTATCCCTAAGATCATTGGCCAATGGCGTGACGTTTGGGCCTAGTTGCTTGGAAGCTTCTTTGACTCAAATGTAAGAACACCCTAAAAGGGGGTGTGTACAATTTTGTCTTTTGAGAGAGGACAGATAGGGGCCTCTAGGCCTAGAAGGATAACCCAATCACCCTTTCCATGAAAATCTATGTATAGCTTATGCTATTTTATGGATTTCCATCTCATCTCAAGGGAATTCATATGGTGGGTAACTTCAGGGTGCGGTATGCATCCCTTGCGCTAAAAATGATGCCAATAAAACTCAATCAATAAAGGTTGGTCTCTAACTAGTTTGTCTTCTAGTCATAACTCGGGCACTTGCCACCTCATGAGCAACCAATAAGCCACTTAAGGATTTAACCAATCCTACTAGAGGTACTAAAAATACTTCATATAAATGTGGGTAGTTTGCACTTTTGGATTGGCACTATACGAGAAAGGCTAATGGTAGTTTAGACTTGGCTTTTGCCTTATCTTTTTATATAGTGGCCTGAGGGAAAAAGCAGCTTTGGGTCACCAATGAGTTCTCCATACAGATGTGTCTCAAAGCCAGGACCTATCTAAAGGATTATACAAAAGTGATACAAGTAAATGCTTTTGATCTCCAAGGTCATACAAAGATACGAGGAGAGAGCATACGCATGTTACTTGGTCACAATAGAAAGAGTTCATTAACCTTTAGAAAACCAAATTTGTTGTGTGACAATGAAAGTGTTGAGAAGTGTTTTTGGTTCCCAAGATCACATAAAATTTGGTGGAAGAGTATAAATACTTCAAAACACAAGCAAGGTCACAAGACAAAGAAGACAATGATTCTTTTTAAGCCCAAATGAGTGTGACAACAACAAGTTGTTCTTTTTATCAACCAAATTGAAGTGTTCCTATGATAGAAAAACACACACACACACATTAATGAATGGAACCCTGTAAGAAAATGTGTTAGTAGTTTCAACTTGAATTCTTTTTCCAGTGAATGCCACAATGCTGCAGATCATATATTAGTGCGAGAAAAGACATGTTGTCCTAATGTGCAAAACAAAAAAATGAAAGTACAATACCCTTGTTGAAAACCACCAAGACAAAAAGAGGAAAAGAAAACTATAATTTGCATTCTAGAAAATACCTGAAAAATATGATCAGTCATGGCAAAATGAACAATAGCATCAAATAGTACATGAAATTCTAACCTGTTTGAAAACAAATTTTGTTAAAATCTGATAAAAATTGCTCAAGTTACAAGCGTTTAAAGTTGAAAACTTATGTTTACTTTGACTGAATATTTACCTAATAAAATGACATAGTTACCTCAAGATGACTTCACCATAGCGAAGCTGGGCAAATTAGTTTCACAATGCTACAAGTTTAATGAAATTCCATTACTATATAACCAAGTTATTGAAAAAGAAAAATAATGCTCGTTTATGGCTCTAGAAGAAATGAGGATAGGCCTTATTGCTTAGCTAACTACTAGCTATTTACATTCATCTTGGTTACATGAAATGGTTAATCCTAGTTATGTTTGATGATTAGGGCTTAGTCAGGCCTTGGTCGTCCTTATGGGCAAGGGTAAAGAGAAATAAAAAATAAAGAGGGGGCCTATCGAAGACCCGAGGACCTAGTCACTAATGTGACCACAGGTTGTGGTCTTAGGCAAGACACTGATTGCTTGGAATAACCCTACGAATTTTGAACAATGATAAAAGCCCATGGAAGGTTTTAAAGTGATGATTTAGAAGGTAAAGGCAGTCAGTTTAGGGTTTAAACTATGAATGTAGACTTATGAGGGCAACGAAGAGATTTATAAGTGTGGAAGCAAGTCTCCAAGAGGTGGCGATGGGTCTGTGAATGGCATCGATAGGTCTGAGGAATGGTATCGACTGGCCAAGGTGAGGCGATAAACTTGATGGAAGCCTCACAAGCGATGGTCAAGGGTTTTGAACTAGGCAGTAGAGCAGAGTTATTTGAAGCGGCGGTGGAGAATAGCTTTAAGGAAATTATGAGTTAGGGTTGTTGGCAAGAGACACTACTAGGCATGATAAGTGTTGTCATTGATGGCAACTAAGTTTCTACTACACATCTGCATTGCATAATTTGCTCATACTAGAAATTAGAGTGAAGATTTGTCTTAGTCTAGAAAGTCAAGAACAGTGTATGTGACAGGGTCTGGTATCTTGTCCAGATCTCTTCAATGGTAGATCATATTTTGCTACGGATCTGAGGGAGTCATAAGCATTGTCAAAATAATCTAAATCTAGAGTTTGGCCTCTGGTGATGAATGATTCAATAGTTATTAGCATCTAAGTATTAGGTTAAGAGTTTGACATACAAGACAGAAGAAGAACAGGCTGACCTTGTAAATGATCTTGGTTCTAGATGTATAGAAGTTGTTGATTGAACAATTAGTGATGACCAGTGTTAGTGGCTAACCTGGTTAATGATTTGTGAGCACAATTTTTGGTTTGTAACTCAAGTTATGCATGGATGTAGCTGACAGAGTAGAGTATTCAATAAAGTTCTAAGTGTTCTTGAAGCCAACTAAAAAGTGATTGAAGATTAGAATGTAGATATATATACCTGATGGATTTAAATGAATTGTGTGTGTGTGTGTGATGCGAATATGGAATAAGTATGAAAAGAGTAGAGATCCAAGATTTAGATGTTAGTAGAATAATAAAAAGGGTAGAGTGAAGGTGAAGTGTATCAAGTCAGTATTTTGTGCTTAACTAGAACTGAATCCTTGCATTAATAGATGCTAATTATCAGTTCAATTTCATTGTAACCTTCTTTCTATAGGCAGTGAGCCTTCTGTAGGCTGTAAGCCTTCTTTTGAATAGTGAGTTCTGGGCAGTGAGCCCAAATGGATGTGCATTCTCCATTGTAATACTTTTAATAGAGTATAATCTTTGTGGGTTAATCCCACCATGGTTTTTCCCTTAACTGGGTTTGCACATCAAAATCCTGGTGTCAAATACATGTGTTATTTCTATTTCTGCTCATGAGTTATTGATTCTTTCTTTTCATGATAACATTAATGAAGTAATAAAGTAGATTTAACTGCTACAAGTATTGAAGTTTTATGACAACTGATTCACCCCCCCTTTTAGTTGTCACCTCAAATTCCAACAATTGGTATTAGAGCCAAGTTCCTTTGAAAAAGCTTAACAACTTAAGGAAGATTTGGTAAGGGAGTAAAAATAGATGAATATAACCTTCAAGGGCAACTTAATCTCACCCTAGAAGATCTTGAGCAGTTCAGAGCAAAAGTCCAAGAGCTGCAAGAAAACCTCAAAAAGGCTGAAGACTTCATAGAGATTTTAAAAAGAAAATTGAGCAAATCCAACGAAAAAGGGAAGGAGTAATCTCCTCAACTGGGAAATCATTATGAAGACAAGGACCTGAAAGAGAAGACAAATGAATGTCAAAAGTTAGCTAAAGAAGTTGTTGTTTTAAAACATGAGATGGAATCTAGGGTGGTGAGACTAACCAAGGAGATTGAAGAGAGGAAGAAAATTGAAGAAGAGATGAATCAAAATCTAAAAGAGAGAACTAAAGAATGCTATAGATTGGATGGAATAGCTGGTCTCCTAGAATATAATCTACAAGAAAGTAGAGAAAATGAGAGAGAACTTGAGAGATAAATTATCACTCTCAAACATGACCTAGAAGTTGCAAATGAACATAAGGAGAAGTTCAAAATAAGCTCAGCTAAATTTGAAGCACTGATTGAAAGACAGAAAAAGGATGATGACAAGTATGATCTTGGATATGAGAAAGGTGAAAGCTCTGAATCCAGATAGAGAAATTTTCAACCAAGAAATGGGAGAAACAGAACTAGAAAACCTCCGATAGGATAGCCTAATGCTCAAAGATATCCATCATTCAATGGAAATTGTTTCAATTGCAATAAATTTGGTCATAGAGCTAGTTAGTGCAAAAGCTGAGTAAATCAAAATGGTCCATCCTTCTCTAGTGAATGCTTCAAGTGTAAGAGGTATGCTCATAGATAAAATGAATGTAGAAGTATGATAATGAATAACTCTAACAGTAGAGGAATTGGCAATTCTTTCATTGGTTACTATTTTTCTTGCAATAGATTTGGACACATGGCTAATCAGTACAAATTAAGAGGAAATCAAGTTTATAAGAAAGGAAATGTTGTGTGCTTTAATTGCAATAAATCTGGTCATCTTACAAGATTTTGTAGAAGTAGGAACAATGGAAGAAGAGGTCCAGTAAATAGAGAACCGGATGAACTGAGGCAAGATAAAGGCAAAAGAAAAAATGATGTGAGTGAGATATAGAGTGAAATGAACAAGATTTGGGTAAAGAAAGATACAACAAACAATGGTGATGCATCTGCACTGGAATCCAGTGCTGACAATTCCTCCGGGAATTAAATTAAGAACTATGGCTCATGGGGAGCTGCATTGAACATCAAATTCCCCCAGTCAATAAGTGGGTGCCTAGATATGGCAAAATGAGAGAAGATGTTTTGAATTTTTTCAGAACTTTTGGAAGGATTTTTGGAAGAAAAGATGTTAATATGGAAATTTATAGAGTGATTCGTGAAGAACAGTTCAAGAAAAAGAGTAACTGGATGAAGTTAGGGCAGCCAATTTATTACAATGTGAAATTAGGTTTTACGAAGCATAAAAGGTCACTTAATCATGCATTTGAACCACATTGTATTTCAAAGAAAACATTTAGAAGAGCTTCTGAGCTACAAATTCAGAGATTGGAGAACAAAGAGTGAATTCAACTAGAAATTGATTAACCCTAAACCCGTGGAAGAAAAAGGTACTTCTCTGTAAAGATTTGAATCTAAAATATGTTGAGATGGCTTATCCTCATGTTGTTGACATTACTGAAAGGTCTCGACCCAAATTTAAGAAGTATATTCACAAATCAATAGAAGTTGACCCGTTAGGTGCTTTTTCAAGTGTTCTGTATGGTGTCCTGCATGTTCAAGATATTAGGGTTTATATTAATGCAAACATAGATGAATTTTGTGATTCAAGGTATGTAGACTTGTTTGAGAGTCATCTCAGGGATGAAAATCATGATCTTAAACCCAAGTATAGGGCACTACATGATAAACACTTTATTTAGATTATGGGGTTTCCAACATTTGATGAAGATGAATGGGTCTGATATGTTTTGAGTTAAATGTATGATGAATTCATTTGGTTGTTAAAACCATTCAAGATTACCAATGATCTTATCAGAATTGTGACTAGGTTAAACTCAACCAGTGGGTTACCCATGTTAAAATCTACGAAAAATCAAACTATTACTGATGCAACTAGTGTCAAATTATTTAGGAGGGCTGTGACTATAAATGATATTATAGAACTGGATGTAAAGTTTTCTTCCATGGTGATTGGCTACAATATATATCACTCCAGCAAGGAGAATTCTATCTATGAAACTACCATATATGGAGGATATCAAATGTTAAAGGAGAATGTAGATTATGAGCTTTGTAAGTTGTTACAGAACCAGCTGATTGAAAACTTGAACAAAATGAAAATGGATAAGAAAAACACTTTTCAATATGGTACATTGGTTCTGTGCTTACTTTTCTACTATATGAATGAAGTGCCTGGAGTAAAGGGTGTTCACTGGACTAAGGATGAGCCAGTTGCAGATTAGAGATCATCTTCGTAGCATTGGTGATTTCAAATCTCAGAAAACTACAATATGGGGTTACTTCAAGAATTTTTAGAGTATGATGTATCCAAGGGAAAGAATTCCCAAATCAATTGTTGAGAAGTACAAAAATGAAATATGATTCATGGTTAACACTAATCAATGTTTCATGGAAGATGTAGAACCAAGAATAGTATGGATAATGCCAATGGGTTATGAGGTGGATGAGAGAGTTTTAGACATGTATGCTCGACATCTTCTGAGCAAACCTAAAGACACAATGGTTGAAAGATTTGGAACATACGAGAAGCTGAGTTTAAAACTACATACTGAGCTCAAAGAAACTAAAACTAATAGGAAAGTAAGAAAAGAAATTGAGCAGTTGGCTAAAAATCTGGACCTAACTAAGGAGACTGTGAGAAAATTCATAGAAAGAACTGAAAAGGCTAAGAAAGAGAAACAAGATAAGAAACAAACAAGTGCTCTGGTGGAACCCTCTTCCACTTCAAGAACTACTAGGAGCTCTGTTTCTACCCCTGTTCCTCCTAAGACTGCAAAATCAGAAACAAAATCATCCAAAAAAGGGAGAAAAGAACAAAAACAAAAGCATCCCAGGCCTATGAAAGCACAAGAGAAGAAGAAGAAGATACAGATTCTTACATTGAGATCAAAGAACTAAAAGGCACAGGCACAAAAGTGGCCAAGATATCCAAGGAGATGTCCTCCGAAAGCAAAAGGGAAAGCAAGAGACAAAAGACAAAGGAATATGTAGAGAAGCCTACTCGTTCAATAGATGACATCATTAAATCAGTTAATGTGGATGGAAACTTGGCTCTAATGACATAATTCTATGATGACTATAGGGATGCTAACAAAAGAGTACTTGAGGAAGCAACAGTAAGATATTTGAATATCTACAAAAAGGCTCTTATTGAGATATGTTCATTAATACCAAAAAGCCTTGAGAAAATTTTGGAACTGATAAAAGCAATGCAAAAAGCAAGGATCTTGAGATCCAAGAACAAATATTAATACAATTATGCCCCCAAATTACTCTGAAGAAAATGAATTTGGTATTCAAAGAAGCCAAGGATGAGTTTTGAAGTAAAAAATGAATGAATAAGCTTATGCTAGGGGAGATAGACAAGATTGCAGAGGAAACCAAAGAGATTCTTCAGTGTGCTTTGAAAAAGCACAATCTTCCTATTATAGAGGAGGAAAATGTAGAAATTGAGTCCTCAGACATGGATGTTGAAGGATTAAAGGGAAATAAGCAATAGACTGAAACTCTAGACTTCTCTATTCGAGAAGACAAAGTGCAAAAGGAAGAAGAGGAAGTACTGATAGAAGAAGCAAATGTTGGCCATGATCCTCCAGATCATCCTACTACTGATGACCCTAAAAAGGGTAAAGAGAAAGAAGAATAAAAGGAGAAAGGGAAGGAAGAGGAAGAGGCAAAGGGAAAAGAAGAACTAGAAGAAGGGGATGGTGCTAATGCACCAAAGAAAGATAGTCCGGTTGCTGTCTTTGACAAAGCATGAGGGAAGGACATTGAAATAGCAAGTGTGGCAAGAGATACTGCGAATGCGATGCAGAGTTTTTTCAGCAAGGAGATGCTAGAGTTAGATGAGTTGCAACTGATACAAGGACCAATTGATTATGACACTCTCTCTGGATCAAATGCTGAAGATATCATCATTCACATAGGCCAAGGCAAGGGAGAAATTACTAAAGTCTCACATAGAAGATAGTGAGTTGATAAGCCTAGCATTCAGAGTACTAGAGAAGATTATGCCCACTTATTAGAAAGATACATATGATTCTCCTTCTGGTAATTTGAAAAACCTTGTGCACTTTGTAAATACAAATTTTGAGTCCTTTGAGAAGTCAGCTGAAGTAAAGGTCTGGAAAGAATTTTTGGATAAGAGGTTTACTAAACTAAAAGGTCTTATAGATAATGATAGAAAAACACTCGACATTGGTATAAAGGGCATTGAAAAAAGTAAAGGATATCGAGAAAAAAGATAAAAGAGCAGGAGAAAAAGCTCCTAAACCTATTTTAATGTTTTGATCCTTGAACAGTATCTCTGGTAAGCCAAGAATGTCAAGCAATTAGCTTGACAAATGAAATAAGTAAACTTATCAAGGAAAAGAAGAACATTATGGAAAGAATGAGTGAGCTCTGGGGACTGATTACCCCTAAGTTGGAAACAATGTTTAATACCTTGTAAGAGGCCCAAAGTACTACCTGGACAAGTGATACCTTAGATCAAAGTAAAATAGAAGCATATGCATTTCTGCTGAGTGGACACATTTTAATTTTGGATGGTATAAAGAGAAGTTGGGCCACCAAATTTGTACAGTTAAAGAGTACTTTTGCAGATATCCTTAAGTATATGTAAATATAACATATGGATTGTTTGTACATATGCGGTCATATTTATAGAGTTTTTGCATCATTAGTGATTGTGAATCCCATCTTTTGCCATTGATGTTAAAGGGGGAGTGAAAAGTTGTAGTGAAAAATGAGGAATTCAGCAAATGTTGAGCACCTGAAAGCAGTATGGAGCACAAGCAAAACGGGGAGTTATCTTGACACTTTGTCATTTTTCACTAAGTGTTGCCATCAATGCCAAAGGGGGAGATTGTTGGCAAGAGATACTGCTAGGCATGATAAGTGTTGTCATTGATAGCAACTAAGTCTCTACTACAGATCTGCATTGCATAATTTGCTCATACCAAAAATTATATTGAAGATTTGTCTAAGTCTGGGAAGTCAAGAATAGAGTGTGTGATAGGGTCTGGTATCTTGGTCCAGATTTCTCCAATGGTAGATCATAGTTTGGTATAGATCTGAGGGAATCATCAGCATTGATAGAATAATCTAAATCCAGACTTTTAGCCTTCAATGATGAAGAATTCAATAGTTATTCACATATGAGTATCAGGTTGACAGTTTGACAGAGCAGACATAAGAAGAATAGGTCGACCTTATAAATGATCTTGGTTCTGGATGTATGGAAGTTGTTGATTGGGAAATTAGTGATGACCAATGTTAGTGGCTGACCTGGTTGAAGATTTGTGAGTGTAAGTTTTTCTCTGTGACTCAAGTTATGCACGAATCTAGCCGACAGAGCAAAGTATTCAATAAAGTTCTATTTTTTCTTGAAGCTTACTGAAAAGTGATTGAAGATCAAGATGCGGATATATATACTCGATGGATTTGAATGAATTGTGTGTGTGATGAGAATATGGAATAAGTGTGAAAAGAGCAGAGATCCAAGATTCAGATATTAGCAGAACAGTAAAAAGGGCAAAGTGAAGATGGAGTGTATCAAGTTAGTATTCTGTGCTTAATCGAAATAGAATCCTTGCTTTGATAGATGTTAATTATTAGTTTAATTTCATTGCAACCTTCTTTCTATAGGCAATGAGCCTTCTGTAGGCTGTAAGCCTTTTTTTGAGCAGTGAGCTCTGGGAAGTGAGCCTAAATGCATGTGCATTCTCCATTGTAATACTTTTAATAGAGTATAATCTTTGTGGGTTAACCCCCACTATGGTTTTTCCCTTAACCGGGTTTCCACATCAAAATCTTGATGTCAAATGTGTTATTTCTATTTATGCTCATGTGTTGTTGATTCTTGCTTTTCATGATAACATTAATGAAGTAATAAAGTATAATTTACTACTGCAAGTATTGAAGTTTTATGACAACTGATTCACCCCCTTCTCAGTTGTCACCTCTAATTCCAACAAGGGTTTGGGGTAGGCAGTATATGGTGGTGTTTAGGGTTTAGCAGAGATGTTAGGGTTTCGATGAACACAACAAACCACCCAAAATTTGACCTACAATAGCTAGTAGTCGATCTACAACATAGAATATATTAGCCCCAAAAATCATAAAGACAAACCAAAAATCTCAATGGCAGAGACAATAAAAATTGGTGGCAATCATGAAACCTGGGACCAAATAACATCCTGCAATAGAATTGTAACAAAACTATTAGCCGAAGTTAGAGTTTTTTCAAATTCAAAATCTAAAACTTGCAACCGAGTAAGTGTCAGCCACCAAACTAATCTAAAACTAGTAATGCGGCTAGAGACTCTTGCATAGTCTATATGGTCCATACAGTCCATACGGTACGGCCCTACAATAAGGGAAATTTTTTTTTAATGACAAAACACTAAGTGTTATATGTCACTTTTAACCTACGAAGCCTCCCAGACACAACGGTGAGGTCCGTTTCAGGCTAGGGAGCAACTTGCAGAACTTGACTCTAAGAAATTGACACAAAATTGCTTGATTCACGTCAGGTTGACCAATGTAGGTTAGGGTAAATCATTCAACGCATGCCAAAAATAAACTACAACAACCCTAACTCCTCAATGGAGTGCTAACACGCTTAGAAATCAATCAACACAACACAAGTTAACTAAGATTCTAAGCTAATATTTGACTTCTCTCCATTGTTCTCCTCAACCTTGCTATTGTGTTATAAGATTTTGCAAACTTGCAACAATTGTGAGAAGCTTAAGTGTATGAATTAATAAAATATTGGAGAGAATGCAACAAGCTAGAGAGTTGTAAAAATGTAGAAATGACGCTAGAAGGATGGTTTTATAGAAGACCTGAGTTCAGTGAAGGGTTGAGATTGCATGTTGACTTTGGAGGGAAATGAAGGGTGGAGATTGATTATCCCTCTCACAAAAGGACGAGAGAATTTTAAATTTGAAAATATGATGAGGTATGGGATTTAACTTAAATAAATTTGGTCAATTTATTTATTTAATTTGAAGTGGGATAATGCATGTGAACCCCTTAATTAAATAAATGTGATTTATTTAATCAAGGTAAGGGCTATAATTTAAATAAATGTTTATTTATTTAAATTGATTTGTAAAGGTGACATTAGAGAAAGAATAATTAAATAATTAAATTAATTATTTAATTATAGAGAAAAAATAGAGAAAAATAGCTATAAATTAAATAATTAAAAATTATTTAATATTGGTGTGAAAATGACATTTGCAAGTTGACACATTTTCAGGTGTATAATAATATTTTGTTTTTAAGTGTTAGATTTTTTTGATGATTTTTATGAGAAGTAAAAACAAAACAAAATAATAGAAGTGTGCCTTGTCTATGCTTTCACATTTTGCATATGTATCTACCAAAGCAGTCAATATCTGACAAAATTGCTTGATCCTTTATGCTTTTATAAATGATTTTATTATTATATGTATATATAGATCGAATCGCCTGTATTGATTTAATTATACAAGCAGTCCAAAATATTAACTTTGAATCAGAGGTCCAAATTATGCAGCAGCAATCATATCAATAAATAAATAAAATTGAGCGGAACACACAAAGGAGATTGGCTGTGGAGAAGTGCTGTGTGAACTTTTTATAAGTAGTATCGTTTTTTCACAGAAAACATTATATCTATCTGTAGTTGCTTCCATGGCGATGGCGAAGTGCATTATCTGTAGTTGTTTCCTCATGTTTTTCTTGCTTACAGTGCCTGTTGATTTTGCCTCTGGTAATTCTTCTCTTCAATATTATCGTCGATTTTATTTGTTGTTTTGGCGTTGAAAATTCTGAAATAATTGATCATCATTACAAGGTCGCATCTGTGCAAGCCCGAGCGGTGCATTTAAGGGGCTATGCGTTCCGGAGATTAGCGATGGCGCGTGCAACTGGACGTGCGTAAATCAAGATCAACTTCTCCGTGGAGATTGCCATGCTGCCAAGTGTTACTGTTATCGTGAGTGTTAGAATAGTAATTTAGGAAGGTGCAAAAACATAGATGATTCTCGTTTTTATAAGGATTTGAGTTTTCATCTCTCAAAACTAAAAACATGTTAATATTCAAATAAATACTTTTAAAAACTAATTTAAAGAAGATATATTAAAATTATGTAGATTGTGAGAATTTATTTGGAAGATGTGTTTATTTTTTTATTGATGGAGGGGCCAGCAGGGGCACGAAGCCCTCGAGCACACCTTATCAGTCAAGAGCCAAGGACTGAGGGGTATCCGTTGTGCTTAATTTTTGGTTCCTTTGGTTTTCTTTCGTTCAATGCTAGACTTACATCTTTTGTTTTAATGTAACATGGCCTTCTCCAATTTAATTCAATACAATTTTTAAATTTGTAAAAAGAAATGGTGTAGACTATGACAATTAGTATAAGAAGTCTATTAGTCCATGTTAATAGACCAAACCATAATACAATTTTTTTTGGAATGCCACTTAAGCTTGTAAATGTGTTAAGATATTCATGAATTTTTTTATGATTGATTAGCATCTTCCTTAATTAATGATTATTACCAAACTATTTTCATAGATGAAGATCTCTTTTATCTGCACAACATTTGTTATTACTACCAACACAACTGCTCTCAACATGCACTAGGTAGGTATTACCAGAAACCCATTTAATAAAATATTTATGCGTCTCTCCACTCATTAAGGGATAATCTACCTAATTCCAAATTCAACTATTAACTGCTAGTCGATGAATGTAGAAACAAATGTGTCATCTATAGTACAATATTTTTTACCTCTAATTGCCTTGAAGATCATGTCATTTTTTAAGTTTGGAATTAGAGTTGAAAGAGGATTTGCATATTTCTCCTACAATAGTGTTAGAATAAACCATCATGGTACATTATTAGATCTTATTGTTGGCTTACAATTCCTTGTTCTCTATGTTTTTAATACGTTCGTTGTCTTTATAACTATTGTGTATCTATATTGTAAATACTTTTGTAAGTTTAGGGAACATAATTGTATTATACAATCATGCTTTCTTAGTGCACAATAATGTTCATGTGACTAGATAGTTACAACAAGAATACTTAAAATGGTTAAATTCCTATCAATATGGATTTTAGTTTATATGCTCCTTGCAACATTATTTTAATGTCTAGTTACTTTCACTTTAAGGAAATGCTTTCTAGACAAAATGATTCAATTATAATCATCATTTTTAAATGTTTTATGATAGTCTTGAGTGATTGAAAATGTTTAAAAGAGTAGCTAGTTTTCTAGATAAATTGAATGTTAATTTTATGTGATTATGAAAGTGTTGAATGTAGAACTTCACAAAAAATCTAATTCAAATTAGTTAAGGAAAATAATGATGAATTGATTACTTGGTGTGATTCCATGACAATAATGGAATGTTGCATTGACAAGTGAAATATGGCTTAATATGAAATAAGGATTGAATCAGAACATGATGTAGAAAGACTAAATGTGTCGTAATAATTAGGAAACAAAATGATTTGTTGAATTATGTTTTGAATGTGATTGAAATGAATTAGCAAGTAAGATGTGAAAATGAAATGAGAAAACTACTTCTAATTGATCAATTAGATGTATGAAACTAGTGCAATGTCATGGAGATTCAGGTACATAAATCATGTATGCATAGACTATGTGCGATAATCTATGAAAGAAGACTATTATATGGATTTTAGAGAGTGATATGTATCTCCTAACTTAAATGTTGTGATGATATCTTGAGTGTGTCATGCAAGTTATCCATCTTGAGAAATGGGATAAGGTGGATGTCAAGTAGGATCAACATTTGTGCACCCCTTGTGATAATTGCATGTGTGTTAGAAATCAAAATGTTTATTTTCATTATTTAATTTGAGCATAGAGTTTTCCATGAGGTGATGTGTTTTGAAGTAAGGTTGGTGATGCATGAGTTTTCGACCTAGAATATGTTTTGAGTTTTGTGAACTTAATTGAATTATTAATGAGTAAATAGTGTAGCTAAAGTGTTTAAATTACATAGTTTTGTATGGAGGTTTCATCATGTTAACTATTATGTTGGAGTTAAAAATTATGACAACCATTATGAAATCAAACCTTTACTCTAAACACTCTTGTTACTAATTATTAGGTACATTATCTTATTGTTGACTTACAATTCCTTGTTCTCTATGCTTTTAATATGTTCCCTATCTTTATAACTATTGTGTACCTGTATTATCAATATTTTTGTAAGTTATACAGTCATGTTTCCTTAGTGCACTACAATGTTCATGTAACTAGATAGTTACAAAAAGAATACTTAAAATGATTAAATTCCTATATAAATATGGAAATTAGCTTATATGCTCCTTGCAACATTATTTTAACATCTAGTTACTTTCACGTTAAGAGAATTCTCTCTAGACAAAAGTGATTCAATTGCAATCATTAGTTTTAATTTTTTTTTTATGATGGATGTGTTTAAGGCGTTTGGGTAAAGAGAAGGTACGGGTGTTGCAATCCCTCTTATGGGTTGAAGGTGCCATACTCTCCCCATCCCAAGTTTTTTTTAGGGATGTCGAACTAAAGGATGGATGTTGAACTTGCTCAGCTATCTCTATCCCAGCACTAGCGGGGATGAATCGCCACTAGATCATTACGTATTAATTGGAGCCCACGCCTACTTGGCTCTACGAACTCTGGAGTCGGCGGGCCCTTCCCTGAACGCAATGGAGGCTCGAGTCGATCAACTCAATCAACTGGGTCATCAAGTTCATCGGCTCAGTGGACTGAATGATTTGCATCTAGATCTGCCCTCTTTCGATTAATTGGTGATGGCAAAACAACACCTGCTGTCCATCACAGATCTTACTCACCACACCAACCAATCGAGTTGATGCGGGGGTGGGTATCATATTACTACAATCACAGGCTGGAGATAAGCGGCATCTCTCAGCCCTCCCCGATTCTACCCAACCCTAGCAACTCTTCAAAAGACCCCAGGTCGGTCGACTGATGCAGAAAGACTAAAAGGCTTGTGATAATTTGGAAAAGAATGAGTTGTTGAATTACATTTTGAATGTGATTGAAATGAATTAGCAAGTAATATGTGAAAATGAAATGATAAAACTAATTTTAATTGATCAATGAGATGTATGAACCTAGTGCAATGTCACGGAAATTCAAGTATAATTTATGTATGCATAGACTACGTGTGATCATATATGAAAGAAACATGTTATATGGACTTTAAAGAGTGATATGTATCACTTAACTTAAATGTCGTGATCATATCTTGAGTATGTCGTGCAATCTATCCATCTTGAGAAATGGGGTAAGGTAGATGTCATGTATGATCCACATTTGTGCACCCCTTGTGATAATTGCTTATGTGTGTTAGAAATGAAAATGTTTTTTTTCATACTTTAGTTTGAACATAAATCTTTCCATGAGGTGATGTGTTTTGAGGTAAGGTTGGTCATCCGTGAGTTTTGACCCAGATTATATTTCGAGTTTTGTGAGGTTAATTGAATTATTAATGAGTAAATGGTGTAATTGAAGTGTTTAAATTACATCATTTTGTAGGGAGGTTTATGTTGCAAGTATGAGGTTAATCAGTGTTGTCATTGATGTCAACATACTCATATTGCATTGACAAGAAGGATTGGATGAGCGGTGTGCTGAGGATATTGAGAAAATTAGTCTCAGTCAAGAACAATGAAGAACAGTGATGAGAAGAAGGCAAAAGTACTCAATAAGTTGATGATCAAAGGATGTGGATAAAAGGGTTTGTAGCTATGAGTCTTGAGATGATCCAGTTAAGTTTTAAGAGGTCCGCATGTAGATTTGAAAGAGTTGTGATTGATCAAGTAGAACCGGTTCCGGGAAGTGCTCCGGAGTGACAGAGTGCTACAAAGAGGTCCGGTGAGATCCGGAAGTGCATTATCCTATCTTGCGGATTGGATGCCATGTTTAGGATGTCCTTGTGATGTGTCATATCAATTTGTTTATGATTTGGAGGTCCGGAAGCACATGTTTCAGTATGACAGTGGCGGTAGACTATGTTCTTGAAGTTCCGGATGAGGAAGAGAAAACATTCCGGTGAGCAGAGGAAGTGCGGATGTTCTTGGTCATTTAGGCTATCTTGTGAAGGTTCTTGGATCGTGTTGAGGTTGCGTTATTGATCTGCATTGGTGGTAGAGCTCGGAAATGAAGATATTCTTCCAGATGAAGTTCTTGTTCAGACTAGCTGACCGGATGAGTTGTTCATCTTACAAATGTTCTTGTGGTGGCCGACCGGATGTGTTATTCATCTTGCAAATGTTCTTATGGTTGAGTGCCGACTTAGATGCTTATTCCTAAGTCGATGTCTTGTATAAATGAAGGTTTGTGAATCCATTTTGAAGTGTAGCATGAAGCGGATGAGTGTGGTATAGTGAAAAAGCGAAAGGCAGAGCAGGTGCATTGTGAGCTTAAATGGAACTGATCTAGACATGGTGAAGATGTCATTCTCTAGTTTAATGTTGTGATACTTATGATCTTGTAGACAGTGTGTCTCTTTTGTAGGCAGTGTGCCTCTTTGTGAGCAATGTGCTTGGGCAATGAGCCTTGACTGGCATGTGCCATTTGTTTTTCTTATTCTTCTAATAGAGAATAATCCTTGGGTTAATCACCCCATGGTTTTTCCCTTAACCGGGCTTTCCACGTCAAAAATCTTGGTGTCAAATGTGTTGATGTTTATCTGCTCTGGTGTTTATGCTTTCTTCTTTCATGAATGGTTAATTTATATGCTATTAACTAACAAAGAAGAATCAAGTGGTTGTGAGCCCTAGATCTAACAATTGGTATCAGAGCCAAGTTCCTCTGAAAGGAGCTTAACCGCTTGAGGAGATCCAGGATGTCGTCATATAAGAAGGATAGTCCGAAGTTCAATGGAACCAATTTCTCGCTTTGGAAAGGTCGCATGAGATGTCACTTGGAGTGTATGGGAAAAGCATATCTGTCCATGATCACAAAGGCTTATCTACCTCCACAAGGTGGTCCGACAACACTGAATGAAATCACAGATGTTGAAAACAATTTGCGGACCAAAGAAGCTCTTCTAAGCGCATTGAATGATATAGATCTCTCAAATTTTATTGACCTACCAACTACATATGAAATCTGGACTAAACTGGTACTTCTATATGAAGGAGATGAGTTTGTCAAGAGTGCAAGGTTGCAAAGTCTGAAAGGAAAATTTGAAAGATTGAAGATGAGAGATGATGAAAATATCACTACCTTTATGCCAAGAGTGAATGAGCTGGTGTGTGGAATCATGAATGCTAGCGCTGTTCTGGATGAAAATGAAATTGTTTGCAAAATTCTCAGATTCCTTCCTGTTGCCTACAAAATCAAGGTTGTTGCCATTGATGAATTCAGAGCCCATACAACTGTCACAAGAGAGCAATTGGCTGGCAAACTGGATGTATTTGAAATGACTGAGTTTGGAGATGATCCCCTCAAGACTGAATCTGAAAGTCAGTGCCTTTGTGAAAGGCAAACAAAAATTTGATCCGAGAGAGAACTCTTCAAGGGAGCTGTCATGGTATGATCAAGCAAGGAAAGACATGGAAGAGGAAGAAGCAGAAACAACTCAACTTGAAGCCCTCATTGCAAAGAGACTACCAAGGGGATCCGGTAAGTATGAAGGAAAACTACCCTTTAAATGCTTCAACTGCAATAAGATTGGTCATTTTGCTTCAAGATGTCGGGAAAGATCTGCAAGATCAAATGCTAATAGACAAAGGTTCCAAAAGAACTGTTATTATGTTCATGAAGAAGACGATAATGAAGGAGTAACAAATGATGAATCAAAAATGGGAAGCAAATCTAGAAATGAATGGGTGTTTATTGCCATCAAGGAAGAAGACTCAATATCCTCTGAATCTGTCAATCATAAGGTTGTTGAAAGAGCTTTGGCTGCCCAAGTTGAAGAAAAGGATGATTGGGTTATTGATAGTGGATGTTCTCACCATATGATAGGTGACAAGAACAAGTTCTTAGATTTGGAAAGGTATGAAGGAGGAATGGTAAAGTTTGGTGATAATTTTGTTGGCAGAATCAGAGGTAGGGGAACTATTTCTTTTGATGGAAAGAGCAAACCGGTAATAAACTATATGTTGAAGGATTAAAGCACAATCTTCTCAGTGTTGGTCAGTTGGTGGATAAAGGCTATGATCTTCGGTTCAAGAATGGAAGATGCAGGATCTTTGAAAGCTCCGGAACTGAGATTGCATCCGGTACTCAAACAAAAGGTAATATCTTCCATCTAGTTGGTTCAAATAAAAGTTGTCTGTTTGTTCAAGTTGATCAGAGTTGGTTATGGCATAGAAGAATGTGTCATGTGAATTTTGATAACATCATCAAGATAAGCAATACTCAGGCTATAAGAGATCTTCCAAAATTGGTGAAACCTACAAATAGTTTGTGCAAAGAATGTCAGCTAGGTAAACAGAGCAGAGTCTCCTTCAAAAGCAAGGATCAGTCCTCTACCAGATTATTGGAATTAGTCCATACTGATCTCTGTGGTCCAATAAGAATCAAGAGTATGCAAGGTGATAGATATTTCATGTTACTAATTAATGATCATTCCCGGATGATGTGGGTTACCTTCCTAAAAGAGAAATCAGAAGCCCTTGAGAAGTTCAAAATCTTCAAAGCTATGGTAGAGAATCAAACTGGATTGAAATTGAAATGTTTAAGGTCTAATAGAGGTGGTGAATTCACATCTAGTGAATTCATAGATTTCTGTGAGAAGCATGGTATAAAGAGACAGTTGTCTGCTCCTAGGACTCCACAGCAGAATGGAGTAGTTGAGAGAATGAACCGGACCATCCAAGAAGCAGCCAGGATAATGATGATGGAAGCAAGTGTTCCTCAGATGTTTTGGAGAGAAGTTGTTAGCACTACAGTCTACACTCTTAATCGAGTTCAAATCAGAAGCAATACCGGTAAGACTCCTTATGAACTTTGGTTTGGCATAACTCCCATTGTGAGATATTTCAGAGTATTTGGTAGCAAGTGTTACATCAAAAGAGATGAAGATTTAGGAAAGTTTGATGGTAGAAGTGATGAAGGAATTTTATTGGGTTACTCCACTCAAAGCAAAGCATACCGGTGTTACAATAAGAGATTGAGAAAGATGATAGAAAGTACAAATGTGAAGGTTGATGAAGGAGTTGAGAAGCCCTCAAGATTCTATGAATGAGAAGAAGATGATCAGAATGATTCTCTAGTGCAAGGAGCTCCATCCTCCTCTGAAATTCAGATCTAGACTGATCTGGTAAATCAGGAAGAAGAAGCTTGTCTAAATGAGCTTGATCAAGAATTAGTAGTGCAAGAAACTCCCAAAGTTCCAAGGTATGTAACTCTAAATCATTCTGAAGATCAGATCATAGGTAACAAGAGTAAAGGGGTACAAAGAAGGAGAAGAATTGCTCAAGACTCAAATGAATACTGTCTGATTTCAAAGATTGAACCTAAGACAGTTAATGAAGCTTGCAATGATGAAAACTGGACCAAAGCAATGGAGGAAGAATTGATTCAAATTGAGAAAAATCATACTTGGGATCTTGTTCCCAGACCTAGAAACAAGAATGTGATTGGAACCAAATGGGTCTTCTGGAATAAACTAAATGAAGTTGGTGAAGTAATTAGAAACAAAGCTAGATTGGACTGCAAAGGTTACTCTCAAATAGAAGGAATTGATTTTGAAGAGACTTTTTCTCCGGTGGCAAGAATTGAAGCAGTCAGATTATTTCTTGCATTTGCTACCTTCAAAGACTTCAAGGTATATCAGATGGATGTCAAGTCTGCCTTCCTAAATGGTGACTTGGAAGAAGAAGTCTACATTGAACAACTGGATGGATTTCAATTGTCTGATCATGATGATATGGTCTGCAAGTTGAAGAAAGCACTGTATGGTTTGAAGCAAGCCCCAAGAACATGGTATGAAAGGTTGAATAAGCATCATTTATAGATTGGCTTAAACAAAGGTACTACTGACACTAACCTACACTTCCAAATAGATAAGGAAAACATCTTGATTATTGAAGTATTTGTTGATGATATCATTTTTGGAGGAAAGGACAGCATGTGTAAAACTTTTGCAAATCAAATGAAAAGTGAGTTTGAAATGTCAATACTTGGTGAAATGAATTTCTTCTTGGGTCTACAAATTACTCAGATAAAGAAAGGCATCTTTATCTATCAAACCAAATATGCAAAAGAATTGTTGAGGAAATTCAGAATGGAAGATTCAAAGCCAATGAACACCCCTATAGCAACCGAATGTAAGTTGAGCAAAGATGATGACTCTCCTAAAACATATTAGACCAAGTACAGATCAATGATTGGAGGACTATTGTATCTCACCCAGACTAGACCAGATATAATGCAGGCTGTTGGTCTTGTGGCAAGTTTTCAGGCTGATCCCAGAGAATCTCATGTCATGGCAATCAAAAGAATTTTTAGATACTTGAAAGGAACAGCTGAGTATGGTCTATGGTATCCTAGAGATCAAGATTTCTCTCTTCATGCATACACAGATGTAGATTGGGCAGGAGATGTGGATGATCGGAAGAGTACAAGTGGAGGAGCATTCTTTTTGGGAAAAAGGTTGGTTTCTTGGCTAAGCAAGAAACAAGAGGCAATATCTTTGTCTACAATTGAAGTAGAATACATTGCAGCAAGAAGTAGTTGCACTCAGGTCTTATGGATGAAGCAGATGCTAAGAGATATGGAAGTAAAATATGAGGAGCCTATGACAATTTTCTATGATAATTCAAGTACAATAAATATTTCTAAGAATCCGATGTTGCATTCTAAGACCAAGCACATATCTATCAAGTTTCACTTTCTGAGAGAGCAAGTGAACAAGGGTGAATTCAGATTGGGGTATGTACCCTCAAAGGTTCAGATTGCAGATATCTTTACTAAACCTCTTCCCAAGGACTCTTTTGAGTATCTTCGGGAGAAGTTAGGGGTCATGGCCCCTCCAGTGATGAACTAGGATGCACTAATGTGCATCAGTCTGGTGGATATCATAGTCCCATCTTGTGATCTAGATTGATGATGGCAAGCTGCTACTAAGGGGAAGTAGCTGGTGTGATTCTGATGTGATAAAGTTGCAAGTATGAGCCCTTTGCCATTGATGTCAAAGGGGGAGAGAAGACATGTGAAAAACAATTGGTTGATGATCAAAGGGGGAGCAGTAAAGGAAGAGAAGACATATGAAGAGTTGTTGCTAATAGGGGGACCTATGACAGAAAGGAGAAGATCTTGTCTTGATGGCTTTTCACATCATATGTTGCCATCAATGACAAAGGGGGAGATTGTTGCAATTATGAGGTTAATCAGTGTTGTTATTGATGTCAACATACTCATATTGCATTGACAAGAAGGATTGGATGAGCGGTGTGCTGAGGATATTGAGAAAATTAGTCTCAGTCAAGAACAATGAAGAATAGTGATGAGAAGAAGGCAAAAGTACTCAATAAGTTGATGATCAAATGATGCGGATAAAAGGGTTTGTAGCTATGAGTCTTGAGATGATGCAGTTAAGTTTTCAGAGGTCCACATGTAGATTTGAAAGAGTTGTGATTGATCAAGTAGAACCGGTTCTGGGAAGTGCTCCGGAGTGATAGAGTGCTACAAAGAGGTCCGGTGAGATCCGGAAGTGCATTATCCTAGCTTACGGATTGGATGTTATGTTTAGGATGTCCTTGTGATGTGTCATATCAATTTGTTTATGATTTGGAGGTCCAGAAGCACATGTTTCAGTATGACAGTGGCGGTAGACTGTGTTCTTGAAGTTCCAGATGAGGAAGAGAAAAGATTCTGGTGAACAGAGGAAGTGCGGATGTTCTTGGTCATTCAGGCATTCTGGTGAAGGTTCTTGGATCGTGTTGAGGTTGTGTTATTGATCTGCATTGGTGGTAGAGCCTGAAAATAAAGATATTCTTCTGGATGAAGTTCTTGTTCAGACTAGCCGACTGGATGAGTTGTTCATCTTACAAATGTTCTTGTGGTGGCCGACCAGATGTGTTATTCATCTTGCGAATGTTCTTATGGTTGAGTGCTGACTTAGATGCTTATTCCTAAGTCGATGTCTTGTATAAATGAAGGTTTGTGAATCCATTTTAAAGTGTAGCATGAAGCGAATGAGTGTGGTATAGTGAAAAAGTTAAAGGCAGAGTAGGTGCATTGTGAGCTTAAATGGAACTGATCCAGACATGGTGAAGATGTCATTCTCCAGGTCAAGGTTGTGATACTTATGATCTTGTAGACAGTGTGTCTCTTTTGTAGGTAGTGTGCCTCTTTGTGAGCAGTGTGCTCAGGCAGCGAGCCCTGACTGGCATGTGCCATTTATTTTTCTTATTCTTCTAATAGAGAATAATCCTTGGGTTAATCACCCCATGGTTTTTCCCTTAACTGGGTTCTCCACTTCAAAAATCTTGGTGTCAAATGTGTTGATGTTTATCTACTCCGATGTTTATGCTTTCTGCTTTCATGAATGGTTAATTTATATGCTGTTAACTAATAAGGAAGAATCAAGTGTTTGAAGTAGAAGCAAGTTTTTGCACAACTGATTCACCCCCCCTCTCAGTTGTGAGCCCTAGATCTAACAGTTTAATCTTGTTAACTATTATGTTGCAGTCAAAAAATTATGACAACCATTATGAAATCAAATCTTCACTTCTAAACATTGTTAATGCTAAATTAGTAGGACCATTATCTTATAGTTGACATACAATTCCTTGTTCCCTATGTTTTTAATATGCTCTTTATCTTGATAACTATTTTGTACCTATATTTTAAATATTTTTGTAAGTGTTATCAATTAGATATGCACCCTGCTAAGCTCACAGAAGACTTAGCTACCTGTTGACACATAGAAACACTCTCAAGATGTGGGTTTCCTATAGCGAGAGTGAATCTCTAGAGTGAGCTGGTTCTCCTTATGATCTTTCTAAACTAATCACTTGTCTAAGAAAAGGGATGAGGAATAATTGGAATGAAATTCTATTTTATCTACAGAGGATCTAAAAATCTAAAATTTTACCCACAAACAACTCTCAAGCCTGTAACCTTCTTAGTTTCACCTATGTCCAACAATCTAAAAGTACTTTGTATGAAGGTTTAATTAAAACACAACACACAACCTGGATTAGATGGGTGATAGCTACACAGATTTCAGTAACATCGAGACCTAATCAGAGGATTAGACATCATAATCATAGTGAAAACATCAAATCAAAGTTATAAAAGAGGCAACGAATGTGAAATAGGAATGCTTTGCTATATTGAATTGAAAGGGGTACATCTAACTCTAAAAAATATGAGCCAAGATCAGTTTACAAACTCTTTGCTTGTGCTCAAGAGAGAAAAAACCAAGATATCAACTAACAAAAACTAAGTCTTTCTCCCCTATTTATAACTCCAAAAATCTCCCAAGCTAAGAAATCTTCCTAGAATAGCAAATTTGATCCATTTTTGAGCTGCATTGAAAAGACAAAAATAAAGCTTTCAAATCACCTGCAATCTGTATATGAAAGCTACCAAAATCGTCCTCAAGGTAGACCTCACCAAAAATCTACTTTGAAACAAGCTTTATTTGCTCAATAAAAGCTTAATTTTTTTTATTGTCCTCATATGCCTCAAAATAACGCAAATCCAAAAAAAAATATTTGATTTGCTTTAATAGTTTTAACTACATAAAATTATGAAATATTAAAAGAAATTAATAAAGAACATTGCTTTAATATTTGTCTTACAATAGGTCATACAGCTTCTCCTTTTGATATGCCTAATCTTACCTCTTTTGATTTTCTTTACAAAACAATAATACAAGGCTTATTTTTGTCCATATCTTCCCAAAAGAAAACAAACTCAAAAAAAGAAAGATATTGTTTTCTTTACATTGTTTTAACTGCATAAATAATGAATATTTATAAGCAATTTATAAGATATTGCTTTAAATATCATTTTACAATAATTTTTCGCAGCTTCAAATTTGCAAAAAGAAAAAGGGTCCACCATTGTGAAGACTCCTCAAAAAGTACAAGTTGGGTAGGTGAAAAATTTAAAGGCATTTTGCATTCTATAATCCTGTCATCCTTGTCCAGAAATATCAAAAACCTAGATTATATTTATTGAGATATGATTAAAACACATGACTACTATCTTTATTTTGCTGTGTATTGTGCCTTTGACTATTCCTCAAAAACTACAAACTGGGTTGGTGAGAAATTTAAAGGGTTTTTCCATATTATTGTCTTCTAATTTCTGTCAAAAAATATCAAAAACCTACATCATAATTTTTGCGATATGATCGAAACACATGACAACTTTCTTTATTTTGCAGGGTCTTTATGTGACACTGTTGCTCTTTCAGACTATTTCCATAATCCTCTTAAGACTTGGGGGCAACATGCTGATCTCAACCCCTGTGGGAGCCCACTTTACACCACATGCTGATTTATCTTCAATTAGCTACATGACTTATCCTATACCTTTCTTCACTCTAAAGATGAATTTGATGTACCAGTTAGACCAATTTGAGTTGTAAGTAAAAAATGATAACATTTCTGGTGACTTCTGCTATATGCTTGCCTACTAAGCATCAGATTAGTTGGCTTGAGTATCCATTGGGCATTGAGTCATACTCTACTCTTCTCAAACTTAGAAACACTAAAATTTAGCTCTCCAACCAGTCCAAATAGTAGCAAAAAACAAAACAAACTAAACTGAAAAATAAATGAAAGGGTTCTAGTGGCCAAAAAAAATGTGCAACAACACTTAGGGAAGCAAAAATTACTGAAAGCAAATGTACATGAGCACTTATTGATTAAAAACACTATGCTAACCCTACTCTAACTAGCCAAAGTGACTAATCAAACAAAACCATTCACCGATTGGGTGAAATAATTACCTCTTCTAGCTAACTAAGAATGCTTCTCATGCTTACAAACTAGCAAGAATGAGCAAAACACAAGAACACACCTTATAAAATACTATATTACCTTCCTAGAAAACAAAATGTGGCTATCTACCCCACTGTCGTATCTAGTAAACTGATTAAGTAAGCTAATCAGTTGATTGAACTCAACTAGGTACCTCCCTTGATGCTCCAGATCAATGACCTTAAGAGGCTATTCCTTTTTGTTGGCTTCCAACCTAACCAGATATTGAATAGGACACCCCCTTTAAGGACTTGGACTGGAAAGACCAACATCGTCTGCACCTTGCATGATAGCCCGCCACGTGGCCTCTTCTTCCATACTCAATGGGCCATCTTCCTCTTTCAGGTTTACTAACACCTTGTTGAAGGTATCAACTCTAAATAGGCTCTCAACCAGAGTTGGACCAGGTTTAAAGTACACATTATTGACCAAGGAAAAGCATTTGAAAACAGGAATTTCCTCTTCAATAAATGAAGGCAAGTGTTCGAATGCTGAACTAGCCTCTTTCAATATACCATCAATTTGCATAGCATCAGTTTCAAGCTCCTCCAAGTCATGATTGTCCTCATTTACTTCTTGCTTATTGCCCTCACTGTCTACTGGCTTGGGCTTTTGATTGCTACAAGAAAACAATAGAATGGCAATCTCCCTACAAGTTGAATAGTCAGGATGCTGACAATCAATCGTGAAGTTATGTTGGACAACTTGATCATTTTTAGTCAGTTGACTTGATTGCTCGGCAAGGCAACCTACTTTAGTCCCGTTCATATTAGCTTCTTCATTACAATATAATGGAAGCTCTAACAATAAACTGAATGTCTCATCCTCATAAAGGATCTGATTTGATTTAACCTTGTGTTCAACCTAGTATTCACGGTCTTCAGGAAACAACAACACATGACTCTTTGCAACACCTTTTGGTTGTCCTGAATCAGCTGATAAATGAGATTCTTGCATGTTGTTCTCATTATCTTCAACATACATGGGTAGCTGATCGAACAAGAAAACTGTATCATCACCCTTTT
This sequence comes from Cunninghamia lanceolata, assembly GCA_027924645.1. Classification (NCBI taxonomy): domain Eukaryota; kingdom Viridiplantae; phylum Streptophyta; class Pinopsida; order Cupressales; family Cupressaceae; genus Cunninghamia; species Cunninghamia lanceolata. Next base: position 3,883,390 of record BSBN01000567.1, read on the forward strand.
CCGGTCTAGTCTCCCTTTGAACCTGAGCAACGTGTCTTTCTGATTGAAGACTTTTGCCCTCAATTTTTTTCATCCTATTTTGATTCATCTTATAGAAAGCATTAGAAAATTTTTCAAATGATTCAAAATGCATAGGGTTTAAGACCAAGTTTTGATCAACTTCCTTCACACATTCAATATGCTCATAATCATTCAGGGATGCAAGACAAGCAGCTTCTTATTCTCTATTTGATTTTTCGATTGCTGTCTTGACTTTCAAGATTTCAATTGGTTTGGATTCTCTATATGGCTGGAACTAAGGACTAATAGATTGGTCTTAAATGTAGACAGGCTCCTGAGCAAAGTCAAAACTTCTGAAACTTAGGATTTTGATCTCCCAAGGAGTCTGTTTGCATTCAAAACCCATCTCTTGGCCTTGGGGATAATTTAGATCACAAAATTTGTGGCTTTGCCAATTCATAAAAACGGCCTCAGGGTTACAATTTCTTCTTAGGGCCTGTGGATCAGTATGGAAGGGAGGCCTATTCTACTGATTAAACTGAAATGGGGCTTGGAAAGGCTTTTGTCCTCGACTGATTTGCCTCCTGATATTAACAAATTCTTCACCAACAACTTGTAGCATAATTATACCCTCTTGAAACTCTTGAGAATGAGCTGGAACAACAGTATCTTAAGTAGCGGCCTAGTGTTCTATGGATGGAACAGCTGGGACAATAGTCAGAAAGGGAACTGGCATGGGCTCAGATGGCTGGATTTGTGGAACAATGTGTAAGGGAGGCCTTGGGGTATTTTCCCTACTAGAATAAGGTAGTTTTATGCTCTAATAGCAATCTCAAAAGCATTGGGAATGGTAGATCCACCCAGAGCCTGAATCATAATAGATATTTCACTATCTAAAGCTCTAAGATAAAATAGAAAGGCATGCAGTGGTGTAGGGCTTACCATCATAGGGATTCTATCACAAGTCCTTTGAAAGCGGTAATTGAAATCATATATATGTTCATGAGGATGCCTCTTGATGGTACTCAACTACTGCAGTAGAGACAATAGATCAGATTTGTCCTCAAAATGTTTGTGTAATCCATCTCCTAGGTCATCCCATGACGTGATTGAGCCTGCAGTGAGTCCTCTAAACCACTACATCAAGATTTCCCTTTCAGCGATGCAGCCAACAGTCTAATTGTAACATTCTCTTGGGTAACATTATGCACTGAACACAAAGTTGCAACATCTTGAATATGCTCAACAGCTATGATGTGATGTTCTTTGGTGAAATATGACAATCCTTTGAGGGTTGCAGCTGGAATGTCATCACGTTGAGCAAGTTGTAAGTAGCTGCCCCCATTAAATGCAACAAAAGGATATGATCTGGCCATTTATTTAGAGTTGCCAGGATGTTAAAAAAAATTACCTCCAAAGGTTGTTGGTACTGAAGAAAACACCTGATTCTTTAGTATGTGTTGTTCTTCATGAGCTGATCACTAGATTTGGATGTAAAAACTAGAGATTTGAGTCACCAAGTAGGCTAATTTTACCTCTGAAAGGTTGAAACCTTGATAAGTAGGAGGTATTTTTTGTAGCATGTCAAATTATGATATTTTATTTTAGGGTTTAACAACATAGTTTTTGAGTCAAACACATGACCCATATTTCATGAGTAGTGGTTCACATGAACCCATCTCTCATGTTAATGAATGGTCCACCTAGCACTCATTGCATCTAGGTGATGCACATAGGGGTAAAGCATCGGAACTTCCTGGAAGGGTACCCATCCCAATACTACTTTGACTCATGTTGAAACCTTGTTGTGCATACCAAACAACAAAGAAAGCAATGTGCTTGTGTCCCACTAGGCATGCCAAAAACTGTTATCAATCAGATATGCACCCTGCTAAGCTCACATAAGACTTAGCTACCTGTTGACACATGAAACACTCTCAGGATGTGGGTTTCCTATAGTGAGAGTGAATCTCCTGAGTGAGATGGTTCTCCTTATGATCTTTCTAAACTAATCACTTTTCTAAGAAAAGGGATGAGGAATAACTAGAATCAAATTCTATCTTATCTAAAGATGATCTAAAAATCTAAAATTTTACCCACAAACAACTCTCAAGCTTGTAACCTTCTCAGTTTCACCTAAGTCCAACAAACTAAAAGTACTTTGTATGAAGGTTTAATTAAAACACAACACACATCCTAGATTAGATGGGAAATAGCTACACATATTTCAATAACATTGAGACACAATCAAAGGATTAGACATCATAATCATAGTGAAAACATCAAATCAAAGTTATAAAAAGGCAACAAATGTGAAATAGGAACACTTTGCTGTATTGAACTGAAATGGGTACATCTAACTCTAAAAAATATGAGCCAAGATCAGTTTACAAACTCTCTACCTGTTCTCAAGAGAAGAAACAAAGATTTGAACTGAGAAAAACTAATTCTTTCTCCACTATTTATAACTCCAAAAATCTCCTAAGGAAAAGTTGAGAAATCTTCCTAGAATAGCAAATTTGATCAATTTTCAAGCTCCACTGAAAAGCCAAAAATAAAGCTTTCAAATCACCTCCAATCTGTATATGAAAACTACCAAAATCTTCCTCAACGTAGACCTCACCAAAACTCTATTTTAAAACAAGCTTTATTTGCTCAATAAAAGTTCAGTTTTCTTTTTATTGTCCTCATGTGCCTCAGAATAAAGCAAATCTAGAAAAAGATATTTGATTTTCTTTAATAGTTTTGACTGCATAAAATGACGAAATATTAAAAACAATTTATAAAGAACATTGCTTTAATATTTGTCTTACAATAGGTCTTGCAGCTTTTCCTTCTGATTTGCCTAATCTTACCTCTTTTGATATTCTTTTATAAAACAATAATACAAGGCTTATTTTTGTCCATATCTTCCCAAAAGAAAGCAAACTCAAAAAGAGAAAGATATTGTTTGTTTTACTTTCTTTTAACTACATAAATAATGAATATTTATAAGCAATTTATAGGATATTGCTTTAAATATCATTTTATAATAATTTTTTGTAGCTTCAAATTTGCAAAAAGAAAGAGGGTCCGCCATTGTGAAGATTCCTTGAAACTTACAATTTGGTTAAGTGATAAATTTAAAGGGTTTTTGTATTTTAGAATCTTCTCATTTCTATATGAAAATCTCAAAAACCCAGATCATATTTTTTGAGATATGGTTAAAATACGTGACTGCTATCTTCATTTTGCTATGTATTGTGCCTCTGACTGTTCCTCCAAAACTGCAAACTAGATTGGTGAGAAATTTAAAGGGCTTTTATGTGTTATTGTCATCTGATTTTTGTCGAAAAGTCTCAAAAACCCATATCATACTTTTTGAGAGATGATTGAAACATGTGACAACTGTCTTTATTTTGTAAGGTCTTCATGTGACACTGTTACTCTTTCAGACTCTTTCCACAATCCTCTTAAGACATGGGGGTAGCATGCTGAGCTCAACCCTTGTGGGAGCCCACTTTACACCACATGATGATTTCTCTTCAATCAGCTACAAGACTTATCCTATACCTTTCTTCACTTTAAAAATTAATTTGCTCTACTAGCTCTACCAATTTTAGCTGAAAGTGAAAAATGGTAATAGTAAGTTTATGGAACACACTTGCATTATACAAAAAATCTTGCTTAGTGCACTATAATGTTCATGTGACTAGATAGTTACAAAAAGAATACTTAAAATGATTAAATTCCTATGAATAGGGACTTTAGGTTATATGCGCCTTGTAACATTATCTTAACATCTAGTTACTTTCACTTTAAGGAAATGCTCTCTAGACAAAAATGATTCAATTGTAATCATCATTTGTAAAAAATTTATGATATTCTTGAATGATTGAATTTTTTTAAAGAGTACCTAGTTTTCTAGATAAATTAAATGTTAATTTTATGTGATTATCAAATTTTTGATTGTACAAACTTCACAATAAATCTAATCCAAATCAGTCAAGGAAAATAATGATGAATTTATTAGTTGGTGTGTTTCCATGATAATAAATGAATGTTGCATTGACAAGTGAAATACCGCTTAATATGAAATAAGGATTAAATAAGAACATGATGCATAAAGACTAAATGTGTTGTGATAATTTGGAAAAAAATGATTTGTTGAATTATGTTTTGAATGTGATTGAAATGAATTATCAAACTTAAGATGTGAAAATGAAATGAGAAAACTACTTCTAATTTATCAATTAAATGTATAAACCTAGTGCAATGTCATGGTAATTCAAGTATAATTCATGTATGTATAGAATATGTGTAATCATATATGAAAGAAGAATGTTATATGGATTTTAGAGAGTGACATGTATCATCTAACTTAAATGTTGTGATCATATCTTGAGTATGTCACACAAGCTATCCATCTTGAGAAATAGGGTAAGGTGGATGACATGTACGATCCACATTTGTGCACCCCTTGTGATAATTGCTTATGTGTGTTAGAAATGATAATGATTATTTTTATACTTTAGTTTGAGCATAGAGATTTCCATAGGGTGATGTGTTTTGATGTAAGGTTGGTGATGCATGAGTTTTGAACCAGATTATATCCTGAGTTTTTTGAAGTTAATATAATTATTAATGAGTAAATGGTGTAATTGAAGTGTTTAAATTGCATGGTTTTGTAGGGAGGTTTCATCATGTTAACTATTATGATGGAGTCAAAAAATTACGACAACCATTATGAATCAAAACTTTACTTCTAAACACACTTGTTGCTAAATTATTAGGTAGATTATCTTACTATTGACGTGCAATTCCTTGCTCTCTATTTTTTAATATGTTACTTTTCTTGATAACTATTGTGTACCTGTATTGTAAATATTTTTGTAAGGTTAGGAACACAATTGCATTGTACAATCATGCTTGCCTTGTGCACTATAATGTTCATGTGACTGGATAGTTACAAAAAGAATACTTAAATGATTACTTTCCTATGAAAAAGGAATTTATCTTATATTCTCCTTGCAACATTATTTAACATCAAGTTACTTTCACGTTAAGGAAATGCTCTCTAGATAAAAATGATTCAATTACAATAATCATTTGTAAAAGTTTTATGATAGTCTTGAAAGATTGAAAATGTTTAAAGGAGTAGATAGTTTTCTAAATAAATTGAATGTTAATTTTATGTGATTATGAAAGTGTCAAGTGTTGAAACTTCACAACAAATCTAATCCAAATCAGTTAAATAAAATAATGATGAGTTCATTAAGTTTGGTTTGTTTCCATGATAATAAAGGAATGTTGCATTGACAAGAAAAATATGGCTTAATATTAAATAAGGATTCAATCAAAACTTGATGCAAAAAGACTAAATGTACTTTGATAATTTGGAAAAAACAATTTGTTGGATTATATTTTGAATGTGATTGAAATGAATTAGAAAGTAAGATGTGGAAATAAAATGAAAAAACTACTTCTAATTGATCAATTAGATGTATGAACCTAGTTCAATGTCATGGAAATTCAAGTATAATTCATGTATATGGATAAACTATGTGTGATCATATATGAAAGAATAATTTTATATGGATTTTAGATAGTGACATGTATTACCTAACTTAAATGTTGTGCTCATATCTTGAGTATGTAATGTAATCTATCCATCTTGAGAAATGGGATAAGGTTGTTGTCACATATCATCCACTTTTTTGCACCCCTTGCAATAATTGCTTATATGTGCTAGAAATGAAAATGTTTATTTTCATACTTTAGTTTGAGAATAGAGTTTTCCATGATGTGATGTGTCTTGAGGTAATCTTGGTGATGCATGAGTTTTGAGATAGAGTATATACTGAGTTTTGTGAGGTTAATTGAATTATTAATGAGTAAATGGTGTAACTGAAGTGTTTAAATTACATGGTTTTGTTGGGAGGTTTCATCATGTTAACTATTATTTTGTAGTGAAAAAAATTATGAAAACCATTATGAAATCAAACCTTTACTTCTCAACACTCTTGGTGCTAAATTATTAGGTACATTATCTTATTGTTGACTTAATGTTTCTACTACGTTTCTTATCTTGATAACTACCATGTACCTATATTGTAAATATTTTTGTAAGTTTAGGGAACACAATTGCATTATACAATCATGCTTGCTTAGTGCACTAAAATGTTCATGTGACTAGATAGTTACAAAAATAATGCTTAAAATGATTAAATTCTTATGAATATGGACTTTATCATAAATGGTCCAAGTTGCAACATTATTTTAATGTCTAGTAAATTTCAAATTAAGGAAATGATCTCTAGACAAAAATGATTCAATTACAATCCTCATTTGTAAAAGTTTTCCAATAGTCTTGAATGATAGATTTTTTAAAAAGAGTAGCTAGTTATCTCCAGACAAATTGAATGTTAATTTTATGTGATTATATCTTGAGTAAATTATGTAATTGAAATGTTTAAATTACATGGTTTTGTAGGGAGGTTTCATCATGTTAACAATTATGTTAGAGTCAAAAAATTATGAAAACCATTATGAAACCAAACATTTACTTCTAAAAACTTGTGTTGCTAAACTATTAGGTACATTATCTTATTGTCTTACAGTTCCTTGTTCTCTACGTTTTTAATGCATTCCTTGTCTTGATAACTATTACATAACTATATTCTAAATATTTTTGTAAGTTTAGGGAGAACAATTGCATTATACAATAATGCTTTCTTACTGCCAGGTATAGTTCTCATGTGACTAGATAGTTAAAAAAGAATACTTAAAATGATTAAACTCCTATGAATATGGGCTTTAGCTTATATGCTCCTTGCAACATTATTTTAACATCTATTTAATTTCACATTAAGGAAATTCTATCTAACAAAAATTATTCAATTACAATCATCATTTGGATTTTTTTATAATAGACGTAAATGATTGAAATTTTTTAAAAGAGTAGCTAGTTTTCTAGATAAATTGAAGGTTAATTTTATGTTAGAATGTGTGCTTCTGGATTAGACTGTGTGTAGTTTCTTTAGATTGACGTTTCGGATCACACTCTGTGATCCATCATCAGGATGAAGAGAAGAGAAGGAATGAAAGTGTTAATTTTATGTGATTATGAAAGTGTTGACTATGGAAACTTCAAAACAAATCTAATCCAAATCACTGAAGGAAAATATATATGAATTGATTACTTGGTTTGTTTCCATGATAGTAAAGGAATATTGAATTGACAATTGAATCAAAACATGATGTGAAAAGACTAAATGACTTGTGATAGTTTAGAAAAAAAAATGACTTGTTGAATTATGTTTTGAATGTGATTGCAATGAATTAGCAAGTAAGATGTTAAAATAAAATGAGAAAACTACTTTTAATTGATCAATTAGATGTATGAACCTAGTTTAATGTCATTGAAATTGAAGTATAATTCATGTATCCATAGACTATGTGTGATCATATATGGAAGAATAATTTTATATGGAGTTTAGAGAGTCGCATGTATCACCTACCTTAAATGTTGTGATCATATCTTCAGTATGTTATGCAAGATATCCATCTACAAAAATTGTGTAAGGTGGATGTCACATATGATCCACATTTGTGTACTGTTGATGATTGCAATATACAGTCTTCTAGCCCTCCTTCTAGCGCAAAAAAACTGTTGATGATTGTTTTGATGCAATCATAACAATAAGTTTAAATTCACATATAATGAACTGAAACTATACTTGAAAGATAAGAAGGAATCATTTAAGATTCAACTAATCCCAAGTTTACAATGGTACGATTGGTCAAGTTCAGTTGGTCAATGTGAAGCTGTAATGTTCAAGGGGCCTTACGTAGTTTAGAGTTGCTTTGTGGTTTTCTGGACTAAGTTTATGCAAAAGGTCATAGATATCAACAAGTGTTTAGTTCATTTGCATACAAGTGTTACTATGCTGCAAATTCTAAATGGTTTTCTTGAATTATTGCAGCTTTCTCCTTTATATATTTATGAAAAATTGTCTACCTTTAACTCTGTTATGCATGCTTCTTCAAATTTGAGACAACTTTCTTTAGATTTCTACGTTTTAGCTAAATATTTCAGATGGGTTGGGAAAAGTTAGAAAGATCTAATCTACACCTCATTTACTCTACCAAAGGATCTAATTGTTCTGTTATGCACTATGTAAATACTACAGCAATTTGATCAAATCCACAGTAAAAACCTTAAATGCAAGTTCTGAGCATTTTCACAAACATACATTTAAAATTGCAAGCTCTCAAAGATAATATTTCAAAATACAAAGAAGAGTAGGAGAACACTTAGAAGATAGATGCAGAACTCCAGATTCTATTATATTAGAAACAAATAGTCATACATGATTTACAATGTAGGAATGACTCTTAGTTTCATTGATCAAACTATAGAGAACTTACAAGCTTTACAGATATAGTAAGGAAGCCAGACATTCCATGCACACCTTACTACAGACAACAGGTGACCTCCTCTAAACTAAACTATGCCCAGAAGGACTCTACAATTCTGGCAAAATACTAAAAATCCCTGTGTAAAATATTACAGTGTAGAGAGGCACCATATAAAGACTTTCTGATTGTCCTCACTATAGCAAAAAAAACTAACTAAACCCCTGGTTTGAACCCCTGGTTATAGCAATAAATATAGGTGAACCAGTTCTTCAAAAATATCTCTGAGCAGTGTCAAATTTGGGTGAAATATTGCCCCTTCTGAGAAGCTTTGGCAGCTCAGCAATAACTTCCATTTGTCTGTTGTAGTAATACCTTTAGTTGTAATTTTGTCCTTCATTTGGTCGGCCTTGACTTCTTTGCACTTCGTCTTTACTTCCTGCCCCTGAGATCAAATTTTCTTCTTCCATGAGGTCACTGTGTTAAATTTCTAGCTGCTTCCTCAACTACAAGCCTGTAAGATAAGACAAGCAACAAGTATTAAATTTACCAAATGAACAGCAGGAAACTAAAAAAAATATCTGTTAAAATAGGGTGACTATGCAAAAATGTGGAAATCTGGCTCAGAAAACCCCCAAAACACGTTCAAAATGTATACAGATTGCCCAAAACCAAACGGGTCAACCATCGCTGACCAAAAAAATGCCACGGGCACCAAAAATGTGCTTAAAAATTCCCACCGCTTCGTCCATTCCCGCCCATCGGCGTGATAGATACCATCGGCGAGCCTCAAAATTACCTGGCCAATGCTCGTTATTTGGCTGACGGCCTTTCTCGTTATTTCCTTCTTATTTCTTTCCATTGGCGCGATCCACAGTATCGGCATAAGTAAAAACTTCTCCGCTTATTTTCATTGTTTGGCCGATGGCCCTTTGTTCCATTCTATCGGTTTGCATTTCCTTCTTATCGGTGAGAGATTTGCCATCGACGAACTCCAAATCTTCTACTCCTACTATAATGATTTCACCGATGTCTCCCCATCGGTGAGACTCCCTCCGACAACCCTTCATATCATCCACCTTACTTCCATCACCCTAACCTTGCCCATAAGCGAAGGTCCAAACGCTCGCACCGATCATCCTTATCATACCGATAGCCTCTTTATCGGAGTGAGATCTTCCATCGGCAAGATCCAAAAACATGCACTGATCTATATTGCTTGGCCGATGACCCCCTATTAGTGAGAGATTATACTATCCGCGGGCCCTAAACTTCTTCCACCGATGTCTTACCTTATACCAATGCTCTTTCGTTGTTCTCCATCGGCATGAGATCGCCCATCGGTGACTCACAAACTCCTCCTCCCGATGGCATTACCTTGGTCGATGGCCTTTTCTTTTTTGCTTCTTTTTCTTATGCTTATCGGGCTGATATTGCCCATCGGCATGTCTCAAAATACATAGGCCTATGGTCTTTTCTCTTTATTTCCTCTTCATCGGCGAGAGATCCGCCATCGGCGAACTCTATATTCCTTCCACCGATGCCCCTTGTTTCATTGATGTCTCTTTGCTTTGTTCCATCGGTGTGAGTTTCTGCTGTCGGCGAGCTCCTTATTTCCTCCACCGATGCCTTTTGTTTCATCACCTTCATCGGCGTGAGGCTTGCCTATTGGCAAGCTCCAAATCTTCTCCGCCGATGCCTTTACCTCGGCCGATGCTCTTATATTGGCGAGAGTCCCGCCGATGTCTTCCCTTCCTTCGCATTTCGGCTAAGTCCTCTCTCATCTATCAGCGTGACCAACAATATCGGTGAAGCTACTTAAAACTTTCACTGATATCAGTTCTCTAGCCGATACCTCTTGTTACCTTCGATCGGCGTAAGTCTCACCGACATCGCTCTTCTTATGTTCCATCGGTGTGAGACGACCCATCGGCGTACCCCAAATGCCCTGCTCCGACTGCATAGATTTCACCGATGCCTTTATATCGGTGAGATCTCCGCCGATCACAATACCTTTCATTCATCACTTATCGGCGAGAGCCTCTTACATCGGCGAAGGCCAGAAAAACCTGGCCGACGACCACTACTATGCCGATAGCCCCTGTTTTGAACCTGAACCCTTTGAACTTTGAACCATTGAACCCCACCAAAGAGTTCAAGCGAGAGGTTCAATGTGGCGTTTCAACGATGCATAGCGACTGTTAAAAAGAAAATGAACCCCGCAAACTTTGGACATTTGAACCCACCGAACCCATTGAACCTCGAACCATTGAACTAAAAAAGGTTCAATCAGATGGTTCAACGCGCAGGTTCAAGCCTGTAAAAACACTTCCAATGAATAAGTAATGGCGATTAAAATGAATCGATGTATTTTTTGCAAAACAATCAAATGCAACATATAGAGTGGAACCCAGACAAAATTGCCCACGACCCGAAACCACTAAGTATGAAATTTTTCAAAATTTAAAACGAATGCCAACAAGAAAAAGGGCAAACAACTGACTGTTTATCATGCAAAACCTGATAGTACATTTTACCTAAATGATCATAACTTGCAAAATATGATGAATTTTAAGATGGTTCAAAAAGCAACCCTGGCTCATTTTTCACAAGGAATCCAACCATATTATGCAATGGTACTGAAAATACAATTTTCTATATTTTTAACAAGGTTTGCAAATCTGACTCTCTTTTCCCTTTACCACCAGACAGAACAAACACAAGCAGAAGCAAAAGCAAAGCAACAGCAGGGGTCCTCATTTTCCCAAGGAGCAAAATGGGGCGTGTTGTGAACATCACAACATGTACCCCTTGTAATAATTGCTTATGTGTGTTACAAATGAAAATATTTATTTTCATACTTTAGGTTGAGCATAGAGTTTTCCATGAGGTGACGTGTTTTGAAGTAAGGTTAGTGATGCATGAGTTTTGAGATAGATTATATTGTGAGTTTTGTGAACTTAATTAAATTATTAATGAGTAAATAGTGTAAATGAAGTGTTTAAATTACATGGTTTTGTAGGGAGGTTTCATCATGTTAACTATTCTGTTGGAGTGAATTATGACAACCATTATGACATCAAACCATTACTTTTAAATATGCTTGTTGCTAAAATATTAGTTACATTATCTTAGGGTTGACTTACAATTCCTTGTTCTCTATGTTCTCAATGCATTCCTTGTCTTGATAACTATTGTGTACCTATATTGTAAATATTTTTTTAAGTTTAGGGAACACAATTGTATTATACAATCAAGATTGGTTAGTGCACTATAATGTTCATGTGACTAGATAGTTACAAACATAATACTAAAAATGATTAAAATTTGATGAATATGGACTTTAGCTTATATACTCCTTGCAATATTATTTTTATGTCTAGTTACATTCACGTTAAGGAAATGCTCTCTAGGAAAAAATGATTCAATTGCAATCATCATTTGTAAAAGTCTTATATAATAGTCTTGAATGATTGAAAATGATTAAAAGAGTAGCTAGTTACCATATCTTGAGTATGTCATGCAAGATATCCATCTTGAGAAATGGGGTAAGGTGGATGTCACATATGATCCACATTTGTGTACCCCTTATGATAATTTCTTATGTGCATGTTAGAAATGAAAATGTTTATTTTCATACTTTACTTTGAGCATAGAGTTTTGTTGTAACCTATCCCAACACACCCCATTTTGGCTAAGCCAAATGGTGCCCCCCTAGATTTTGATGGTTTTTTCACATATGTGTTTTGATTTGTCCTTCTCCTTATGTATTTTGTGTCTTACCAAACTTTTGGGGTTTGTCATTTTAAAATGATAGTAGAAGCATCTTAGAAGGCTTGATGTTTTTCTTTGTGTTTACTTATGTTCTTTCATGGCACTTTTTGGCTTGTCAAGGTTGGTCATCTTGGCATGACCACAGAATTATCGCTGATTTCTTGATCCCAAGGACAATAGTATAAAGGATATGTGTCACCTTTGTTAGAGTTTCAATGGTTGGCCTTTCAGGATGCCCAAAAGGTCAACTCTGACTGCACGGGATATGACCTAGCCCCAACTATCCTTGGTCTTATATTAATTGTAGGTCTCCCACATGTGCAATAATGGGGATTTATTGTGATTTAGGTTCTATTTTCTTTCATTGGCATTTTGTGTAGTTGCATTTTTTTCCTTGGAGGTCCAACATCCAAAGTCCTCTATTCTTGAATTCATGGAAATTGTTGTGCTTGGGGGATAGATCTAGTGATACAACAATTGAACCTATAATTTCCCAGTCTTTATCACCATTTTTTGTTGGAAATATGCAACCATATAGACTAATTCCTCATAATCCGATAAGAGATTAATGTGCAACAATAACCATAAATCCACATGTATATACAATCGTACCATTAATGGTGATGCAAGATATAGCCTAGAAAAACCCTCATACAAGGAAAAACCCAGCCTCCAAAAGCATGCATCTCTCATGTATTATTCAACAATAAAACAACAAATACATATACAAAGATCACCTCTGAAACAACAAGCTCTCTCTACCTACACTCCATGTGAAAAAGCATGTCACCATACATCCCATGCCATGCTTCAAACCCTCACATAACCAACCTGCAAGAGAAGATACAAACCTAGCAAACAAGCTCACAAGCTAAACAACCAACCTCTACAACTACCTGTCTGTTTTCTTTTACAGACATAAGCTCACAAAAATACAACATGTGGTATGGTAAAATCATCTTCCCCTAATCCATGAGTATACAAAATAATTGGTACTAAGTTTTCCCAAATAATCAAATAATTACAAATAAATAATTAATTAACCCAACGTTACACACAACGATTACAAGTGGCATCCAAATAAATATCTAATGTGGATAAACACATTCCATGATGCACTACAATTAAATATTTATTTTACATAATAAAATATTATCAATGTTTTACAAGGTGTACAACATACCTACTCCAACATTCTCCCACTTGTTGTATACATTGCATAATGGATCAACATGTAAACCCAAAACATTAAGGGAAAAAATCTATGTGCCTAAAATGTACCATATAACCATCTATGTGCTCCATGTGCTCCAAGATACCTACAACAATAATCAAGGTGTCCACCATCTCAAACAAGAATCCTGTCATCCTCCATCTAGTCAAACCATGAAGAATAAGATCCTCTAAAGAGATGCCACACTAAATTGTCACATAGAAGCAAGAAACCTACATCAAGTGTTATCCAAAGACAAGCAACAAATCCAATGGTAACAATTAGGCTCAAGTAGCTAACAAGAATCAATCATGATAGCTGAAATAGCAACCACAACTACTTGCTAATGCATCATCTAACCATAACTCCAAACCAAGGTATACAAAAGATAAAAAGTGGACCTTATGCCAACAACATATCCAAATCAAATCACAATTAAAACAAGTCCTTGTATATACTCAATCCTATATAACAAAATCCTCCAAGATAACAACACAACGTAGGTGATTAAAAACCTCAAGACCCTCCACACCACAACATAATGAGAACATCCAACAAAGGAGTCATATATATCATAAAACTCTCACTGCATGAGTTAATGTCAAATCTAAAAATAGATCAAGTCATCCAAATATCCACTAATAGCACACACATAGAAGATGTGGCTAAAGCAGCTATCACATAGTGTTAAAGAACACATAAATAGATATGCAAAATATGGAAACTAAAGAGTTGCAACATAACTCTCCTCAAGTCAATATCTCTCCCAAATCCTCCACATCATGAGAGAAATCAAAGAGACTCAAATGATTCATGCACATCTCAACTCCAATGTCATGTGAACATGAACATATAGGAAGAAGCATATGACCAATCAAGAGAGAACATGCAAATCATAACCATGTTCTTTTATCGACACTAATGTGTTATAGATGTGAAAAGTATGATCTCCTTTATGACACAAAACAATAAATCTTCAACAAATCAAGATACAAGCCTCTCAAATCAAAGGTAGATCAAACTCATAATCATTACATACAATGATCTCATAACAACTCAAGATCAAACATAATGAGATAACTAATCATAACCATATAGTTACTCCTCAAACGAGTCCTCACAAACATAATCTATAGCTCAAGACTCAAACATGAGAAGATGGGATACAAAATAAAGAATGCATTTGAAAATAGGTGGGCATACCTATCAAATCATTCACTATCGAGTGGACCAAGTGTGGGGATGAGATTGCTCCTCTAGAATGAACCAAGCCTCAAACGATCTCCCCAAGAATAATATCCTTAACATGTCCATGTTGGACTCTTGTCCAACCAAGGTGTAGGCTCCTCGGTCTTGCCACTGAAATCCTCATCATAGAGTAACCATCTCAAAACATGTCTCTAATCTCAAGAGAATTCAAGATTCACCTAAATCTCCAAGTATCCATGAGTACCTCCATGATCAATCAATGCTAAACTACAAATGTAAAGCCTCACAATGATGAAGCTCCCAAGCACATGACCAATGTACCCAATACCAAGAGAACCAACAAGATCATAATCAAAGCTCCTACTATACATATGCATAACCAAGGAACATATCATGACATCATGATCTAATAATCTCCTCAAAGAAAGATCACATGCACTAATGCACACATCATGTCTCAAGAGAACTTGTATCAAGCCAAAACTCTAATTTAGAATCAAGAGTAAACCAAGACACAATACCAACCATCCTACAAGCAAGGATCACCTATCAAAACTAACAAACCATAACTAACACCTCAAGAAAAGACTCCAAGAGTCCTCCATGGTACCAAGATGTCAGCATCTTCAAATCACATTAAGATAATCATATCCTACCAAATCTCCCACTGAACGATGACAACGATCTATACATGGAAACATCAAACCATCATTGTCTAAAGCTCCCATTGAAACCTATAAACAAGCTATCCATGACATCATGATAAACATCTCCTACATGAAGATCATCCATGGCCCCAACACAATCAAAGAATCCCATTGTAATGACACAACTCCTAAAAATTTGAGTAAACCATAATCTCCAAGCCAAGAAGATGAACACAACCTGTAAACCAAACATCAATCCGACACCACTAAAACTGCACCTATAAAATAATCATGTCATGCCAAAGTCCAAACCAAAGAAGGAACATCCATGACACCATGTTCACTACCCAATATACCTGCACCAAACTCCATTCAAGTCTCACACAACAAATATAGGTCCCATATCAGGACTATATCAGGTAATACCATCTCTCTATTTCTCATAATGATAAGCAAACCAATGCAACATGTGACTAAATGGAGCCACAAATCAAAATCTACATCAACATTGAAACATCTATGGGAATAGAAAACTGACATCCAAATCATATATGAAACATGTAAGCATAGACAACCTACTATACTATAGAACCTGTAGATCCCACAATGTAACATGCAAACTAAATAATACATGTGTAATTCTATCAACAAAGGATAATCAAAGATAAACATGTATGTCTGAAATGACTCAAAGACCAAATCATCCCAAAATTAATTTTCCATCAACTCACAAAAGAACCACAAGTGAAAGGAACTAAAACTAGCTTACACTAATACAAAATAAACAAACCATAGAATATCATCTCCAAACTTGCTCCATTATGTAGTGATTAGAAATACCTTTCCAACACTTATAAGAAGTCTGAAATCTAACTTCGAATGCACCTATTATGCCTGGTCAAAGCTCAAAATGTACATCTGGCTTCCAACTGGCAAAAACTGATCAAAATGGTAAAATCTAGAAAAATCTTTATCACCATTGTATAGTACGTGAGAAGAGATTCTTGTTGACTATAAGAAGTTGAAAATCTGACTTCGTGGAACCAAGTTATGCTTCCCAAAAAACAAATGCCTTACTAGGCTTAAAAATCAGGCCTTGGTGGCCCTCTAGTGGCAAGCTGGTGGTTTGCTGGTGGCTCGCTGGTGGCCCACTGGCAGCTCGACTGTGGCGGTGGTATGTCGGTGGTGCCCTAGTGGTATATGGGTAGAGAATGTGGTTGCGAATGTGAAGCAGCTTTAAATATAGTTTAATTTTTTGATTTTAAAAGCTTTAAATTTTAAATATATTTTTTAAAGCCCTTACAGGATGGGTGGTGGCCCCCTAGGCATGTCGGCCAGACCCTGCCGGACTAGTAGCCTAAGGCCCTGTCAACCCAATTGTGCCAGCTAGATGGCAACCATTGTCGGCCAGGGCTGACAGGGCATACCTTGTTGGTAGCCTATCCATGATAATGGTTGACACAAGGGGGTACAGGTGTTTACAGACCCCCACCCCGCATAAAAATTATTTTTTTTTAATTTTTTCTTTTATTAAATTTTTTTTCTATGTAAACTTAAAGAAAAAAAAATTAATTGAAAAAAATTTGCAAACTGTACCTACGCAGGTGATGTGTTAGATGACTGTATCATCATACCGTAGATTCCATGCAAGATTCCATCTAGGGAAAAATAGGGAAATTTTTTTTGTGTCCAAACATAGTCAAATCTTATGTTTTTGTTCACCTATGGGACCTCCTGAATCTAATGACAGGGTCTGTTTTTTCTCAGGAGGCTTCCTACAAAATATGAACTCCAAAACCCTCCATAGAAAGAGCCCAAAAATAAAAAAACCCATATACCAAATTTCCATCAAACCCTACATCTACAACAACCCAAGTCTGCAAACAACCTTGTGACCCTAAAAATACCTTCGTTCCTTCCTGCAAAGCCATGGATTCCACTATACATAAAAAAATCCACTCATAGCTAAGGTTATCAAACAATGATTTCCTCCCAAATCATGGCAACCAAGCTCTAATACCAAATGTTGGAAATATGCAACCATATAGACTAATTCCCCATAACCGAATAAGAGATTAATGTGCAATAATAACTAGAAATCTCCATGCAAAAGAAATCTAGACAATCATACCATCAATGGTGACACAAGATATACCTTGGGAAATCCCTCATAGAGAGAAAAACCTACCATCCAAAAGCATGCATCTCTCATGTATTATTCAACAATAAAACAAAAAATACATATACATAGGTCACCTCTAAAACAACAAGATCTCTCTACCTGCACTCCATGTGAACAAGCATGTAACTAGAGATCCCATGCCATGTTTCAAACCCTTACACAACTAACCTGCAAGAGAAGCTACAAACCCAACCAACAAGCTCACAAGCTAAATAGCCAACCTTTACAACTACCTGTGTGTTTGCTTTTATAGAAAAAGGCTCATACAAATACAACATGTGGTATGGTAAAACCATCTTCCCCAAAACCATGAGTCTACAAAACTATTGACCCCACATTTGATTATTGATACTATGTTTTCCCAAATAATCAAATAATTACAAATAAATAATTAATTAACCCAATGTTACATACAACAATTACAAGTGGCATCCAAATAAATATCTAATGTGGATAAACACATCACATGATGCACAACAATTAAATATTTATTTTACATAATAAAATATTATCAATGTTATGTAAGGTGTACACCACACCTACTCTAATATTTTTCTAGGTTGGTCCTTTGATTTGATTTTGAATGCGTCATATTTTAGTTACTTAAATGGTTGCTTGACTATGGTTGTGATTTTGGGTTCATTTTGTTTGATTTTCAATCCTTTGTTTGGGTTCAATTTCGACATTTTTCGCTTTTGCATTCATAATACTATTTTATTACTCATTTTTGGGTTTCTATGTTTTTGTTTCACTTTTTGATTTTGATCCATTTTTGGTTTGGCATGCTTTTTGAAGCTATTTTGTGTTAGATCCTTTTTTCTTTGAGAAGTGGTAAGGGATTTCCTCTAACCCCGATCTCATACTTAGTCCATTTACCTTTTTGAACTATGGGGATCGAGCTTTCGCCTTCCATTTTGGTAAATGAAAGAGACTCCTCTTGACTTTTGGCTCTTGATGCTCTCTAAGTATACCTTTTTCAAGGTCGGACCTTCAGGTCTTTCCATTTTTCCTTCCCATGTATGGTAGAGGCTAGAGGTTTCCTTCGACCCCCGAGGTCTGACTCGTCTGATTAGTAATACCTTTAGACCCTCAGCATCAAGTGTACCTATTTAACAATTTTATTTTGGAAGCCCTTAGAGATCCTTCTTGACTGTCGGTCCCCACCAATGTATATCTATACACTTCTTAGGACTTGGGTGTTGGGTATTCCTAGGCTTTATCCATTTCATTCTAAAGATAATATAGGTTAACACTAACACCCAACCCTTGAAAACTTACACTGCTTTATATCCTCAAGAATATGGTGTCAAACCTTCCCATTGAAGCCTTCATTTTACTAGATCATAGAGGTCAAGCCCAACTCCCGATCCCTAATTTGTCACACTTAATAGGGTGTTTTTCTATCCTTATTGAGTGTGAAATCATGATGGGCCAAATAGTGGCAATGGAGAAAGAACTTGTTGTATGAAAAAGTGCTAACACTTAGAGTAATATTTTTATTTGGATGGAAAGGATGTTAATATTTCTAGCTCTAATATGGATTCCCTCCAAAAATGCCTTAGGATTACGTCACATTTAGGCAAGTTGGAGTCCCAAAACTTGCCAAAGAAATTTACAAAACCACCCATTTAGTGTTATCCTGAAAATTTCCACAATTTCTTCCTTGAAGCTGACGAACTTTTTTGTAACTCAATTTAATCAAATGAAAAGGGTTTATAGAGGAAGCTATTAATATTCTAGAAATATAATATATGCCTCATAATAATTTTAATAGGTACTTATTATTGATTTTCTACATACGCTATGTCTGATTTCCTGATAGATATGCATATTGAAAAACATCCATAATTTTCAACATATTAATCCTTTTTAAAATCCAAACAATGTGTCACATTCTAGGACTTATTGGGTGTACATTAAAATTTAAAATTTTTGAGTTTCGTATATTTTTGACCAAGTTAAGTTGGCTTGAAAATTAATTTTTAATATTTAAAAAGTCACAGTAAAAAATTCATGACTAATTATTTATTTATTTAAAATTTTCAAAAAAATATGTGTCACATCTGCTCATGTGTCCTTTACTTAAATCCAAATCACGGAGGAAAAATATTATCTTTTTCTCATAATTAAGCTGGCAGGATGACACCTACTTTTTATGTTTTTCTAAAAGTTTTAGTAGTGCTTCATTGAAATATTCAATTTTCACAAACTATTTTTAGAATTAAAAAAAAAGTAGTATCCCATAAACTACATTGAATTTACTAGAACTTTTATTACTACCTTATTTGTAGATTATGTAGATAACTCGTTCAATTTTTCACATTTTCAATGCCACTTAGGGGTAGTGTTTGGCCCATCATGATCCTGCACACACCAATTATATATATTGATTTCATTCTCAATTATTTCACCTAAAGGATTATAATGTGCTAGCCATGATGTACTCAATATCAATTTGTTTTAACAGATGATTTGGTTTCTTATTTTGTAGAAATGAAAGAGGCAACACTTGCTAAGGAAGCCCGACCTAAGTTCAAAGGATATCTCCCATCATCAATAATATTATGTACTCATCCCAAGATTTGAGATACAGATGTTAAAGCCTACCTACAACAAGTGCACAGAGAGAACAACAAATCATTCCAAACACAGTGCATGGAGAGTTTAGGATTGCTCCAAGAAGCGTCTTTTCCCATCTCTTTATAGTCCCATGAATTTATGGTAGCATGTTCCCAAAGATACAAGGTAGGGGCTAAGAACATCATAGGGTTTGCAGGACAAGTGATTGTAGATATCACTTCAAATATGATCAACAAGGTCTTTATACTTCCTACATATGCTGCATATGATAAGATGACACAGAATATTGCCTTGACATATTACAACACCAGGATAGGAGCTACTATAGAATATGCCAACCAACATCTCCTTGTGGTACAAAGGAAGAACTTACTTAATATGGCCCCTGTTCAACCAAGGGATGAATTCTAGGAGGATGACAGGTGATTCATTACTTTTCTCAGTAGAGAATTTGGGCTGACCATAGTAGAGAGATGTTACCCTTGGATGTGCCAATTTTTTATGAAGATAGTAGATGGAAAGAGAATTGATTAGGGCTCACTCATAGCAGTACACTAGAGATGAACAACTATCTGAGCTTATGGAGGCCAAGGAGTTCTATATGACATCTTATTTTGTTTACCTCCTATCTTACCCAGAAAGCTTCCTAGGGTTACAATAGGTGGGTTCTCTCCAATAGGCAGAAACCTTGGTCTATACTCATTTCCCTCAGCTAAAGCTTAGTGAGATCTTGAAACACTACTGCATGGTTAATGATGTATTTTTCCATGTAGTCATTAGAGGGATAGAAAATGACTACTCACAAAGGTTGTTTGTAGAGGATGCAAATGAATTGGTACAATGGGGCAACTAGTTTAAATATAATTCAATACATTCACCTATATCAAAGTTCTTGGCTTCCACAAGGCTCCATACAAGCTACCTATTACCCCAGTGACATGATAATTTTGTTGGAGATACGTAGATAGGGGACAGAGGTTTAGAAACTAATAGTAAGCAAGCATAAATCCAATTTTTAGTTCCCCATCAAGACTGAGTACTATTCTTGTCAAAATATAATAAATGTTAGGCATGTAGAGGTGGAGATGGCCTCTCTATGTATGGCATTTTATGATAACCTTAGGAGCATGTTTGATTCCCTTTGCTAGGTCATCCCACTGATTGGCACTAGGTATCAACATGAACTAGCATTGAAGGATCATTGGGCCAATTGTATGGATGATCATGAAGTTCGAAGGAGGGTCTATTTCAGATTTACCTTGGGCATGGTAAAGGAATTGAATTTCAATGGTCTGCGAAAGGTCCCTAAAGGACTGAAAGAAGATGGAAAGGTCCGTGGTCCCTCCTATGAGAATAATAAGGTGTTCAATCAGTCACCAGATGTCATCAAATGGGATGAATAAAAAGATGCCTCAATAGATAATAGGGATGGGTCATTGATCATGATAACAAAGAAATGGTTCAGGAGGCCATATGCCATGTTTGATCCCTATCCCTCCAAAGAAGCCAAGGAGGAGAAGAAGATTGAGAAGGGAGAATGTTTTGTTTCTCCCAAGAGAAAGACAATAGAAGCATCTACAACCCAGAGAGAGATGAGGGCTAATGTTGTTTCCAAGGAAAAAGAAAAGATAAAAGATGTAGAAATCAAAACCAATGATGAGGAGGAAGACAGTACATTTAGTAAAGAAACTTAAGAAGACAATCTTGTCTTCCTCCTCTACTACGATCCCCACCTCTGAAGGTGTGACTATTGCATCACTTCATCCCTCCATTGAAATTCCTTCCTCTACTCAGTCAGGCCCAACCATTCTATTATCCACCACTCCCTCCACCACATCCATAGGAGATACTACACTTTCCATAACTTCAACCCAAGTTATGACACCTCCAACCTTGTCTTCCCCACATCTTCAAGGTCCTCCTCCATAAACTTCATCTCTATGCCATCCAAATAAAGCTCCTCCTCCATCAACTTCACCTCCACTAGTTTCTCACGACATCCATAGTCAATCTCCCCTCCATCTCCATAGCCTACCACCATGACAATAAAATAACCATCATCATCCCTTCCTCAAGGCCATGCAGTGTAGGAGCCACTAACCAAACAACCATCAGTAGAAGAGTCCCTGACCAAAGAGTAGCAACAAGAAGAGAAACAAGTTGCAAAAAAGTTAGTTGAAGGGAAGCATGTGGAGGAAGTTGGGAAAGAGGAACACCAAGATACATTGGAATTGGGAGGTTTAGTAGGCACTGCATCCTCTCCTCCACTAGATTTGGGTGAGGGGTCTTAAGGAACAAAAAGAACTATAGTATGGACCCCCTCACCCATGAGAACTGCTTCTCCTCATCATGAAGGATCTCCACCTCAGTTGTCCCCTCAAAGACCTATTTCCAAATCTCTTTGATAATAGGATGAAAAGAGGGTGATTGCTAACTTTCAACAAAGGTTCATAAGCCAATAGATACCAAACTTTTGCATAGAGTTTTCAAAAATGGATCTAGAAAACTCGCAATAGAAAAATAAATCAGTCATTGTCTCTTTGTCTCTATGACACAAAACACATTTATTAGTGTGCTAAAAACCTGACCTTTGCAAATTATCCTAATGATTTTATTGTGAGTAGCACTACACCCAAAAAAGTTAACTTTGGGAAGCAATTTATGGTTTTTAATTTTCTTCCAAAATAAATCCCCAATTTGAGGGACCAATAGCACACCATAAGCATATTTGACTAAAAAGATGCCTCTACTAAGGTCTAGATCCAAATGATTTCATTTTTAGTAGAAAAAATAAGATTCTATACCTCCTTAGCTCCCTTCTGAGATCTCCAACAATATTTATCATATTATTTTCTTAGGGCAACAATCATGAACATTTTTACATTGGTTCAAAAGCTCTTTTCTGTAGAAGTAGTCTTTCACAATCTATAGAAGTAGTCTTTCACAAAATGACCCAAGAAATTTTTAGAAAGATCAAACAGACAACTAAAGGTTTGGTGAACATTTAGGGGCTACTTGTCCAGTCAGTTATCCTCCTAGAATATTATAATATTAATTTGATCATTTCTACTTTATTTGGAATATTTAGCTATTTGGGTAATATGCTTTCTTTTTCTCTCTATTTTCATTGTATAGGTTGATTTCAAGATCATATAGGTGAACTAAGGCCATACTCAAAAAGTAAATATTGGCATTTGCAACCCTTCCTACTATATAGATGATAGTAATAGTGTAGACATTTGTGTGACACACTAGCACCCTTGGCCAATGCTCTTAGATTTATATGACAAGTTCTTATTTGAGTGTTATTTTATTTTCTAAATTTTTTATCTCAAAATCTTTCATTATTTAGTCTATACTTCTAGGATTGAGGGAAACATTGAAATAAGGTAATCTAATTTACAAATCAACTCGGTTAAATTAGGCGTGACTTGAATTAGAGTAGAATTCTCTTTTTCTACATCACATTCTCTACTGAACCTAATCTGAAACATACTCCTTGAAAACCCTTCTGATTACTAGGCCATACTGTAGTTATGGAAAATTAGATTTACTGTCAAAAACATTAAACTAACTAAACCCTAACAAGCACCATGAAGGACAAACTAAGCATGAATATGAAAACAATGAAATTCAAATGTAAGACAAATCCACACTAGACTTGATTGATCACCATGGCTCTTCTCGATCTCGCATGAGAATGAATAATGTCGAAGGGTTGTTGATTGCTCAATATTGTAGGATAACAAAGTTCAAGCATTGCATGATTGTATGAAAATGAGTGAGCAAGTCTGTGAGTGAGAGAATCGGTGAGGGTTTGGAATGGAAAATGAAGTTTGATTTATAGAGGGAAAGGGAATCAAATGAATGGCTAGGATTGAAAGCCAATTGTGTGATGTGGATGGCTAGGATTAAAAGGCAATTTTAGTGCTTATGACACACATTAATTAGGTATTATAGGAGGCCAAAATTAGGAGAATAGTGGGAATAAATGGGATTTTTAATTTATTTTGGAGATGAAGAGCTTCTGACACACAATGAATGAGGATAAAAACAGGGACGTGAGTAGGAATACGTAATTTAAATAATAAAATTATTTAAATCATGAGAGACAAGTGGCATAAAAATAAATATTTAATTTATTTAAATTGGATGATGAAGGAAAATGAGATTAAATAAATAAGATTTATTTAATTTGGTGATAGAGAAGGATAAATGGATGAGAGGAATTAGTTAAATAAATATAATTTATTTAACTAATGGGAGTGATGAAAGGGGTCATGGACGAAGACCTAGGACAAAAGGTGTTGAAATGTAATGTCGTAATATATAGTCAAATTTAGGTGTCTACATTTTACCCCTCTTTGAGATGATGTTCGAGATGATGAGATTTATGTCGAGTAACATTATTTCAAAGAAGTTAAGGTATGGATAGAAGATGAAAGGATATGATGATGATGCCACCTTGAGAGGATAGGTGGGTTGGATAAACATAGGTAGTCTCTCAAAATGAAATGGATTGGTCAAAGAGAAAGATAAGGGAATGGATAGAAGAAAGGGAAGGATGTATTATGCTGCAGTGAAGGTGAGAAACTATTATTTTTGATATAGCACCAGACATTATGCACCAAGGTATAAGGACCAAGGTGATGATGTGTCTCGTGCCCCAGCGTAATATAACCTTGTCTAGATACAAGATATAAATATTAACTGTGAATTATTTTGATTTGATATAAATGCAAGATAAAAATGATAACACACACAAGAAAGAATGCACAAATGATACAAAAACAAACAAGGTATTGCCTTTGTCAAGCTGTAAACCAATGATTAAGTGATTGATTGATTGATTTGATTGGTGATGATAATGATAATGTCTGGTTTCAGGAAATGATACATGTTGTATAAGATGCCTTGTCTAGTTTTGACAATGCAATATCTTGTATAAGACAATAGATTGATTGATTTATTGACACTAGTGTTGTTGGCCATGCAAGCAACATCAAGATTTGATTGATTGATTTTAGTACTGTCATTGTGGGGAACGATATATCCCTAGATCAACACAAGGATGTGGGAACAATATATCCCATTAATTATGATGATGATTGATTGATTGATTTGGTTGACAGCAAGATTGGAACAAAACCAAGGATGTGACTAGATGATGTGTGTCAATTGGCTTGACTAGATTAGTATGGATTAGGGATTGACTTGCATTTAGATCATGGCTTGGATTGGTTTGATTGATTTTGATAGGATTGAATAATGACGATGAATTGAATTGATTAGAAGAAGTGATTTGATAAAGATTATTTTGATTGATTGAATTGAAAGGAAGAATTGATTTGAAGAAATGATTTGATGACTAGGTTGATTTTACTGCTTGGATTTTTGGAATGTTGTAATTTTTTGGATTTTGATATGTTTTGATTTTTTTTTGGATTTTGAAAATGTTTTGATTTTTTTTGGATTTTTGAGAATATTTGATTTTTTGGGAATGTTATAAGATGGCATTGGATGACAATTTAGGTAGCCTTTATGCTAGATAACAATGACAAGGGAAAGCCAAGTCTAGGTGCAACGATGGAGGTAGGATGGATAAATGAAGTGAAAGGCCCATGATAGGTGAATGGATAAAGGAATAGTCCATGGAAAGCTCATGATGAATGGATAGATAAAAGGATAGGTGATAGTGGAAGGGATGTAGGCATCATAAGTGAGCTAGGATGTGATCTCAAAAAACTATGTTGCATAGGAACAACATGCCCCAATCTTAGTACAATGGTTAGGATTATACATGACAAAGCTCATGACAATAGGATGATGAGAGGGTTGTTTGGAAGGATGAGGTATATCAAAAGATATCCAAAGCATTTGTCAACATTTTGCCCCCAATTTTTTATCTTGATCAAAAGGAGTAAGGGAAGATGGATGGATGCATAAGTGTATGGATAAGGATGGTAAGATAGGACAAAAAATAGTATAGAAATGGTATGAGAGGATAGAAATGATAGTCTGGATGAGACAAGGTGCCCCCAAGTGTAAGTGACATAGAAGATCAACCTACACATGATGCTTGTTTGCCAGGTTTTCATCATGGTACTTAGCCAAGGTGCCACCAAGGGTGGTTTTCATCATTGGACGAAGGGATTTCTCTTTACATTGATTTTTTTATTTTTTATTTTTTATTTACATTTTGATTTTGATTTTTATTTTGATTTTGATTTTGATTTTTTTTATTTTTTTGATGGGATAGGGAAATATGGATAGGCGGGACTCAAGTGTCTAGTGCCATGAACGGTGATAGTCCCATTAGACATGTATGTCATTGCATGGACCATGTCAAATGCCATTATGCTCATTTATGATGGTATGGGATTGCATGAAAGTGAGATGGATAAGATAGATAGGGGATTATGATGTGGATTATGCATGGATGGATTATGATGGGGATTAGGATGGAAGGATAGTGGATTAGTATGGAGATAAAGAGATAGATAGAAGGACTTATGCAAAAGCATGGATGAAAGGCTTATACAAAACCATGGAACATAAGAAGATGATGGTGAAGATATATAGGATAATAGGTGAAAGATGGGGAGATGGAGGTATGTGGAATTGTATTGGAATGAAAGGGAACCATGACCAATGGTTACACACACCTTGATAAACATTGAATATTTTGATTGGGATATGGTTTAGGAAGCAATGGAGATGTTTTCTTAGGAAATGGTTGATGAAGTGCTTTAGGTACCCACATAGACTTAGTATTTTTATGATTTTTGTTTTTCTTGTGGGATGAAGGAATTTGAGACTTTTGAATGGAGTGGTACTTTTGGATGGAAGAGGATGGTTGGGATTTTTGTAATGTGGATGCCTCATTCAACTTGCTTTCACTTCGCTTAGGTACCCAAACCATTGTAGTTTTCTACTTTTCTTTTGAAGGTACAAGCTTGGATAGCTTCTTGGATATAGTTTGCTTTGATTTTTTACATTTGTACCTTGAGGCATTAGGACCCTTAAGATTTTTTACTTTATGTGTGGAGGCATCCATTTTTTATTATTGAATCCCATGGGATGGGTGGAATGAGTGGAATCTTCATGTTTAGACAATATGTGCATTTTTGGGTCATGATTCGGAGTGTGAGGGAATGTGTAAATGGATGGATTTGGCATTGGGAGAAGTGGTGGTAAAGTAGATGGAGGGATATTAGGAGTTGGAAGAAGTGGGGGTAAATTCAATGGTGGAAGGTGTATGGTCACATGCTTTTGACATTTGTAGGACAATGAAGGTGGAATGGCCACATATGTGTTGGCTATATGATAGGGTTTGTGATGGAAAGTGGTAGACTTAGTAGGAATTGAAGAATTAAAAACATCTTTAGATTTTTTACCTTTGGGTGTATATCTAAAGCCATACGAGCATGGAGGGACATTGACATGGATGGGATCCAAAATACCTTGTTCATGAAGGCCTAGGCCTTTACCATGGTAGTTCATGTTTTGGTGTATGTGATGGATAATGGGACTAGGTGGAGATTGGACACTAGACATAAGCTCATTATTAGATGGAGAAGGTGAATTGGTAAATAATGGTTGTTGTTGTCCTAAGGAGGAACATTCATGAATGATGGTGGATAGACCAATAGGACATGAGGGTGGACTTGAAATGGGGTCGATAGTGGATGATGATGAAGGATCATTAAGATCTTGATTATGTGCATATAGATCCAAGATATTGATTTTATCTTCTTTCTTTGCTTGGGTGACATGTGTCTCATCAAGGGAAGTGGAAGTAGTAGGATTATGGATGGATGAAGTGATAATCTATTGACCATGGAATGCATAAAGTTCACTAAGAGAATCATCATGGCCTTCTTGTTCATAGAGGCGATCTTGATCGTAGATGGGAGTTTGGTCATGAATAGGGTTAAGTGTGTTATGGATGGGTGGAATAGAAGGGGTTTGATCTTTATTAGAATTAGGGTTAGATGATTCTGTATGCTTAGGATTAGACCCTTGACATATCTCTTGACTTGGAATGGAAGTGGAAGGCTCTAGAAGAGGCTTCATATGTTATTTGTGATCAACAATACAAGGGCATGATGGACATTGACTTAGACATATAAGATCAATATGTTGTGGACCACATGATGGAGTTGGAGGAATAGGCATGGTATTCAAAGGTTCTTTGATAGGTGTTTGAGATGAGGATAGGTTGTTCCTTGCTAGTAGCAATTGGATCACATCCTTTCCAAGTGCATGTATAGAAGGACAATATAGTCGATGGACAATGAGGGTAGACGATGTGGACTTGTGATTATGATTAGGAGTTGAAACTTCCCATGGTGGAGGGATAAGAGGGATAGAAGGTGTTGTAGGATTAGGGTTTGGACTTTGACTAGATGGAGGGTTAAATGGACTGAATGGATTGGTGCATTTGGGAAACTCCATAGGTTCACTTTTGTAATGTTTGATTTTAGGTCATGGAGCTGATGTAAGATTAGATGGTAGAAGGTACTTATAGTATGGATGAGGTAGACTAATGTTCTTCCCCTTGTCAAAGGTATCATGAGAATTTAAAGGCTCTTTATCTTGTTCCAAATGTAGACTTGAGCTCATATGCTCTTGTTGTTGAATGAATTTATAGGTTGATGTAGGATTGACATGATAAGATTGATGTGACATTTGTTGATGTTGAGGTGTTGGATGGATTTGTGATTGGTAGGTTGTTATGATTTGTTGGATTCGGGATAGGAGTTGTTGTATGTGAGGTGATTGGTCGTATTGAAATGGTTGAATGGTGTCTTGTAATTATTTTATAGTTTTTTGGTCTAGGGGTTGTTCTAATTGGTGGAATGCTTGGATGATGTTTTGTAGGTGTGGTGCTAGAATCTTTTGCTCTTGTGTTGGGATGAAGTTACACATAGATTGAAGTCTTTGGAGTTTGGTTTGTTCCTCCAAGTATGCCTCAAAATCTATAAAATCATCATCATCACTAGGAGTGAAATTTGGATCACCTAAGAGTATATATGGTTTTGGATTATCTTTATGACTAGGCAAAGAGGATAATCAAAGTATGACCTTGGGCTTTGTATTGTCTTCATTGATTAGGTGAAGGGGATTCTTGATGTATGATCTTGGACTTTGGATTAGGTGCAAGCTTGGTAAGGACAAGTACCATTGTGACAATGGCTTGATTAGGATAGATAGGATGAAATTGATTGGATGAAGTTGATTAGGATGATTAGGGTATCTTGTGATGGAAAGAATGTTTAGGAATAAGTGTCTATGTGTTTGTGTTTATAGCTTGATGTGGCAATTTGAAAACAATTAATCACACACAAAAAACATGACAGACATAATGTTCTAGAAGATTTTGACATACATTTAAAGTAAATGTCTGAATGGGGGCCTAGATTAGCCCTAAATTTTTACAAGTCTCGACAAATTTGAAGACACTTGTAAGCATGCACAAAATAGGCCGGAAAGAGGATATTACTTGCTGAGTCCCTACTTGGCTTTCTCCATATACTAAGACAAAGAAGACAACTAGAGATATTGGTGACACTGGATCCCCCTTACACGACACGGGCACATCAAATCTCTTGCCCCGAAGATCTAGAGATCTTATAAACTGAGGGATTTTTTGTCTCTACTTTGAATAGTACATATAGGTTCGCTTTGGAGGTCTAACCTCCTACACTAGGAAGCAAAAATGGTTTTTGGCCTCTACAACAAGCGGTGTCTAATCAGTGTTTTAGGATAATCTGGTGTCTATACATGCAGCGGTTCGCTCATTTAAAAGGCTTCCTATCTCTCAAAAAGGGTTTTAACGCATCACATGGATACTGAGGGAGACTTCCAATGGCATAGAATAGTGGCACTAGGTGATTGATGACTTTTGTCACAACCATAATTATTTATATAGCAGACCGAAACCAAAGTACCACTTGGGTCATTCCCTCTCACAAATCGAGAGGCAGACCCTCTAAGGGATTAGAAACATAAAAGAGATGGGTTTGGATTCTAATCACCAAGTTTGCACAAGGTGAGAGCATACACCTACCACCTTACAAGCATACTAAACAATGATTAATTAACCCCCTAGTTAATCTATGTGCAAATAGACATTTGAAAAATATATTAAATCAATGAAAGTCTTGCAAAACCACCATTAGTAGTTTTAATTTCCCATCTTCAACAAATGAGATAGATGCAATCAAAGTGTTAACATAAAACCAAATCCTTGAAAAAATTAGAAAATAATGTTATAATACAGCCATAAAAAGATAAGCTCATCAAAAGATTGCAATTTTATATACATATTTTTTAGATAGTGACATAGATTTGATCATTTGGAAATGTTTTTGACCTAAAAAGTAAAAAATAAAAAAATAGACCCCTTCTAGTTTTCAAAGACCTTTCCAAAAATGTAAAAACTCAAAAAAATTCCTTGATTTGCACCTAGAAATGTATATTTGTGAAAAAACTAGAGCAACCAAAGATCTAATTTTTTCACACTATATTTCACCTCCAAATTAAATATGTAAAACACAAACCCCCATTAGAATTGTAAGAGATTTTTAGAAATGTAAAAATTTAGGAAAATTTTTCCAATTTATTCCCAAAATCTTTATTTTAAGGGAAAATATAAAATCATGATAACTCCTACAAAAATAGTGATAAATATGTGATTTTTCTGTTGTAGCTTCCTGAGATGTTGTACAAGCCACTATAAGAATATTGTAGAAAAATTCATAGCCATTTGAAGGATATGATGAAATCTTTAAAATGTAGGTTTTTGTCCAAAAATGACATAAACCTGCAATAAAAATTTAATAAAACCTGCAAAAAGCAAACTAGATCAAATGATTCACATTGGGTTCACCATTCTATAGTTAGGGAAAATCAGATTTAGTGTCAAAAACAACAAACAAACTAAACCCTAAAAAGCACCATGAAGGACAAACTAGAATGAATCTGAAAACAATGAAATTCAAATGCAAATTGAATCCACACTAGACTTGATTGATCTTGATGGGTCTTCTTGATCTTGCATGAGAATGCATGATGTTGAAGGGTTGTTGATTTCTCACTGTTGCAGCATAATAGAGTTCAAGCATTACATGATTGTATGAAAATGAGTGAGTGAGTCTATGAGTGAGAGAATCAATGAGGGTTTGGAATGGAAAATGAAATTTGATTTATAGAGGGAAAGGGAATCAAATGAATGGCTAGGATTGAAAGCCAATTGTGTGATGTGGATGGCTAGGATTAAAAGGCAACTTTAGTGCTTGTGATGCACATTAAATGGGTATGACAAGAGGCCAAAATTAGGAGAATAATGGGAATAAATGGGATTTTTTTATTTTATTTTGGAGAGGAAGTGCTTATGACGCACAATGAATGAGGATAAAAATAGGGATGTGAGTGGGAATAAGTAATTTAAATAATAAAATTATTTAAATCACGAGAGACAAGTGGCATAAAAAATAAATATCTAATTTATTTAAATTGGATGATGGAGGAAAATGAGATTAAATAAATAAGATTTATTTAATTTGGTGACATATAAGGATAAATTGATGAGAGGAATTAGTTAAATAAAAATAATTTATTTAACTAATGGGAGTGATGAAAGGGATCATAGAAGAGGACCCAGGACAAAAGGTGTCGAAATATAGTCAAATCTAGGTGTCTACACATACATCTTGCACTGTGCATTGTGAGCTATGAATATATTTATGAGATTTATGACTCAGTCAGATTATTACTCTAAAAACCTTGTGCCAAGAAGTTATAGGAACATGTCAAAATTCCAATCCTTTTCCAATATGACTATAATGACAATAGACATTCCTTCGCTTTCAAGTGATCCTAGTGCTTCTACAATACCTATTCCTAAAATTATACTCATGAAGTCAACCATAATGCATTCTATGCCTACCATGATGTTCTCAAACATACAATCAAATTTTTTTTGGTGTAGTCTGTTATCCCTACACATTCTAGCTACTTTGTTACTCAAAGGTTTTGAAGTCTATAGGTTCAAAAAGTATAATAACAAAGGGGATCCCCAAATTCATGTATCTGCATTCATAACTTGATGCATAAATTTCATATTCTAGGACAATTAGTTAGCAAAACTCTTCCCATGCTTGTTGAAAGATAGTGGATCAAACTAGTTTTTCTCACTCCCTGAACATTCTATAAATTCCTTTAACTAAATTTTTAATTAGTTCTTAAAGCAATTTCAAACTAATACACACCTGCAGACAACATTCACTGATCTAGTATATTGTAAACAAGTGCCCTAACAAGGGTCATTGATCCTGGGCATTTAATCATATTTTCATGTGTCAAATCTAGAGCTATGTCCTTGGCTATCAGCAATTAGGAATCCTATAGTTTCGAGTTTATCTAACTAACTCTAATGATCTCTACTGGTTGAAGAAATTAATGCTACTAATCTATCTGCCATGAAAATGAATTCTAGGAATATTGAAAACAAAGTTGAAACAATGAATTGCTAATGTAGATCTATACCATTCCATACAATTGAAACATACATTTATCTATGAGAAAACAATAACTATCCTTCTAGACAGAATCTGAAACAGAACAACAAACAACATAATTTGAAGTAAAATAATAAACAACAATACTAGCCTTCTGCCTTGGTGGTGGGGAGTGGGCCCTTGCTCCACACCCTTATGGATGAAGACTAAAGCAATGAATCAACACAAGAAGATAATATCACAATTCACTTTCAGTCCAATTCCATCAGCTTTTGTATTTAGAAAAATGTCTATATCAAAATGAGATTACAAAAATCAGAAATCATTCATTGTTTATCTTCCACTGCTACCTTGGTAAATTTATATTTAATCTAGTGTTGAGATGTCACTTACCCTAACTACTAGTTTATCTATGAGATAATACCAATCTCTTATTCTACTAACTGTTTAACTACAGAATAAAAAGTCATGCAATTTAAATTAGTTTTAGTGGAATAATAGTCTCACTAAATCTATGTCTTAGTTTCAAATACAACTGGGCAGCGAGGCCCTGAAATATAGGTACTTATTTAGTTTGTAGAGAACTCATGCAAAATCAAAAAAGAATTAAAACTTCTAGCTATTAACTAAGGTCTTCATTTGATTACTTAGGTGTTGATTGAGTAATATCTGGAGCACCCCAATTACCTCTAGAAGTCTTGACTAGCAGTGCGCTGAAAATCTGCATCTGTGTTGACAAGATTCTAGAGGTGTGTGCTTCTATTTGCAGCTCTAGAGATATGCTTTATGACCTTTTGTTTAGCTCCGAAGATATGCTTTTGACTTCAGTCTAGCTCTGGAGATGATTCACCCCCTTTATCTCAAAATCTCTCCAATCATATTGGAAAATATTGGAGACTGGTATGGTGTCCATATGTCAGCTCTAAAGATTATTAGGACCACCTCCAGAGATGACCAAAATTGTCTTTGCCCAAACATTTACACCTATAGATTCAAAAAGAGATAATTTTTGCATATTTCCATTAATTCGGTGCACATTAGTCCCTCAATCAGAAATCATGATTTTAAGTAATTCATCTCTTATTAAACATAATTAGAACAATCTTGTTAATCTACTTTGGTGCAGTCATTGGGACAATGGAATAAGAAGGAAGGAAAAAGAGGGGTAAAAAGGTGTATTTAATGGGTGCTACCTGGCACTCATCATCACTCCATACATAAAGGTTAGCAGGTCCTCCTACATTTCATAATCCAAACTTATTTAGGTGGAATATTCTATCAGTCAAGTTGTAGTCCTTTGCATAAGTAGTCCAAGTGGTGTAGTCTGTATTACCATTTCCTCTAAACTAATCAACCTGCTTCATCCATTCCTGCAATTTATCATCTTCCATTTGTTCAGTCTAGATAGGTAGTGGCTCAATGATGAGAGGAGGTCTGAAATGTCCACCTATCCACTCATGTTGGTATTTTTCCATCATTTTGGACACTAACCTGGCCTTCCTCATAAATGACCTGAGGTTGGCAGGGGACACCACTTCCCTCATCTTCTATTTCGTAGTTAAAATGTTCAACCTTTTCTTTGCCACTAGAAGCATTTGATTAGATAAATTGTTCATGAGGAGACCAAAATCAATGGAGCATTCCTACAGATGTTTTAGATATAAAGGCAAAAGCCTGGTCTTACTGTCTATGTGGTAAATGTATGCCTTAATCTGGATTTGCAAGGCATTAGGATTTGGGCATTCCTTTCTGATAAAAAGTCTTGTTTTTGCATCCTTCTTTAGATAGCCATCCATCCTTTCATTCCAAATATGATGATTTCTCATCAGTGACATGAATGCCCTGAATTGACATTCTCCTACAAAATAGTTGATAATGAAGGTAATATCATCAATGCAGAAACCATGCAAATACAACTCACACAAAAAATATTTGTCCTCATCAGAACTTCTCATGTATGCTTCCATGTACCCCATCCCTGTCTCTATATCCTCAGTCAAATCAGATATAACCAAATACATTTTTCTTTGTAGGACTCTTTCTTGTAGAAACAGAGCATAACTTCCACTTGGGGGTCTGCAAGATAGGATCTTTCATCAAATGGAAGCTATATGAAGGACCTTCCCTTCCAAAGTTTGTACTTTTTTTGACATGTCATTTACTGCCCTTTGTAATTGCAGCATAGGTTTAGAAGCCTCATATTCCCTACATCTTCTTTCCCAATGGAATAGAGCTTTAGGAATATCTATTGGAATTGGGCCTAAGTATGGATCTATTTGCACTCCTTGTTCCATGGTTGCCCTTGGACCAATCAACTCCTGAATTTACTCTTCTTGATCATCTATCTTATTGTTGGCCCATGTTAATTGTCTGGCTTGGCTTTGTACTTTCTCAATAAGTGCTACAATTATTGTGAGACTATTGTCTTGAACCTTTGTAAGGTCAGAGATATTTTGTGCTGCCTCTTCCTCCTTTTCTATGATGCTTTGGGCTGCCTCTGCCTCCTTTTCCTTAATGCTTTGGGCTGCCTCTATTTCTTTTTCTCTCAATTCTACCTCTTTCTCCTGAAATATTTTCTATTTATTTTGGAGCTTTGCTTGCAATCCTTTAATCTCCTATTTTTGCTCCATTTATTTTTCCCCCATGACCTTCTTGAGGTTAGTAATAATTAGGTTCTTTCCCCATAATAATCTCTTCAAATAATCTATTTCCTCTAACATTTGTTGTTCCCTTGAAATCTCAATATCCTCTTGATTAGAGGGATGAGAATAAGTCTGTATTTCAGTCTATTCCTCCTCAGTGTTTTCCAGAGCTTTTTTCTCTTCACTACCAACTGCATCCACTTGCCCTGTTTCAACTTCCCCTGCAATCTCCTTGTCCTAATCTTCCTCTTGGTTTCTCTCTGCAATTATTAGTACTGATGAAGGCCCAGCCTCATCTACAGAAGTTCTAAAACCCAAGAGAACTTTAGCCAGGAGAGCAGTATCTTTTTCATCTTGGGTGAGCTATCTCTTTCTCTTGCTTCTCCTTAGGATAGGTGGAGTAGGTGCCTTTATAATAGGCATATTATCATACAGTCTAAGGAAATAGTAAAAGTGTCTCTCTGTTCTGTCTCTGGAGTAGGGGAATGTTGTGAAGTTGGACTATGGGAATCTAGATGAACAGATGGTTTTCGGCAAACTTCTCTTTGTTTCTTCTTTCTCAATAGAGGAATTTCATCTGAATCATGAGATGCTTCCTTAGCCTAGTAGTGTACATTATGGAATCAATTTTCTTTGAAGTTGTTTTTGTTTTCTGACCCTGCCTTGTCTTCTTCTTTTGCTTCTTGGGGTCAAAATTCTAGGTGGAGGTCTACTCTATGACAATTGTTTCCCCTGTTTGTTTAACTAGAGTAGACTACTTACCAAGGTTATCTTCTACCTTGCTGAGCAAGTCAAATATGGGGTTTGTTCTATAATAGGTTCCACAACTTCTTTCCCTTTCCTCTTTCTGCCAGAAATAGGGGCAGCAAATGAAGTTGCCTCCAGCAAGGTTTTTTGACCTTTAGCTCTCTCAGTAACTAGAGAGGAAGTTCAAGACTTTGCCTCCTCCTCCTAATGGGTAGAGGAAGCTGCATCTATTCTCTATGCCCTCTCTGGTGTTCTGTCCTGGAGTTTATTGTCTAAAAATGTTTGCCATAATGTTTCCCCATCAGCTTGAGACAAAAAGTGATGTTTCACAATCATAAAAATGAGGCCATGGTGTTTTATAGGACCTTTCCCTTGTTGAAACCTGTCTACAGATGCTTTTATTCCAGAGTATAGAAAGTTTGGAATCTTTATGCTAAATTCTAGGTGATCACTTCCATGCCTCATAAAAATTAGCATCTTCATTATTGGTCCTAGAACTATAGAAAATTGGCCATCACATGTAAAGTATTTCATCAACCATAATGCTACAGACTACCATGGATTTGGAAGTGAAGACCTAACAATTCCTTTAACCTCATTTTTTCTTAAATGTAACTGTATTGCAGGTTCACCTTCTTCAGAGAAATTTTTAATTAAATTAGCATATAGGGTTTTCAAATGGTAAAACCTCTCACCTTGTTCTTGTAACCTAGAGATATGACTGATGATGGTGGTAGAGATATTGACCTAAACCCCTCTCACAATGGTTTGATTATCTCTTAGGTTACATAGGAATTCATCAACAATATCCTCCTGAAAACCTTCAAATTTGTCCAAAAACTCTAACCACCCTATATTCCTTAGAATGTCTACCACAACTTCATCCTTCAGTAGGCCTAATATATTCTATGGTTTTGATTTCTTCTTGACATCCATCTCTCTATCCTATTCCACCTCCTGTAGCTAAAATTATGCTCTTTGTAGTGTATTTTTTCTTTTCACTCTGGAGGACTGTGTTAGCAAACTTGAATTTTACACTCAAAGATTTTTAGAGAAATATGCAATCTTGAGTGAAGGTTGATATGTCATTTTGTTTTATTGCTCAGATTATGGGAAAGGAGCTTCAGGGTGGTTTAGCATGTTTATGTAGTCATAATTACAAGAGAGTGATGGGACACTCTGTAGGCAGGTTGACAGTGTGGCAAATATGGCAGCATGCATGAGGTGAAAAGGGAAATAATGGTAGGGAGATGTGGCATGATAACAACACCCAAAAATAGAATTGACAAGACAGTTGCTAAGTTAATTAAAGAGAATTACCTGAATCAATCTTAATGATGATGACCTGATGTACTTAGCTGCAAGACCACGACTTTGATGCAACTTGATGTGACTCGACATGTGAGCAACACCTGCATGTGTTTGAAATGACATCACCATCCCTGTCGTCACATATTTTGTAATTATTCTTATTGAGTGGTCTAGGAATGCCATGTTGTCAAGTAACGTCAGTGCATCAATTCATGATGGCTTGTGCATGTAGAAGTGATGGCTTTTTTGATTGCTGATGATATGCATGCTGACCTCAACAAGTGACATCTCCACTTTATTACATGGAGAGGTGGGTCCCGTCCTTATTTATTCTATTTAAGAATGGCTTTTTATTGGTGGACCACCAGAGGTGCTCCTAGTTTTTGAAGCACCGAAGGTGCTCCCAATTTGTGAAGCATTGGAGGTGCTCCTAGTTTGTGAAGTGCCAGAGGTGCCCCAAGTTTATGAAGTACCGAAGGTACTCCCAGTTTGTATAGCACCGAAGGTGCCCCTAGTTTGTGACAAAGGTGTTTTAGTAACTATTAGCACCTGATTACCTCTGTAGTTTGATTGTTCCTATGTGATAAGAAGAAGGGAACTACCATTTACTAGTTTTCAATTCCCTTTATCAAGAAAGACAACCATTTGTTGGTTTTCCATCTTTCTCTCTCTTTTTTTTTAATTTTTTAAAGAAGGCTGCCATTTGCTAGTTTTCAACCTTCTCTTTTTTCTCTTTTTTTTTCAAGAAGGCCGCCATTTGCTAGTTTTCAACCTTCCTTTTTTTCATTTTTTTGGTCCAAATCTATGACAAAGGATGTGTCCCCTATAAATAAGAACAAGTCTTTGATGAATTCTTCCTTATTTGATGGCCTTTATAGAGTCAAATTATGTGGTCATTTAATAAGAATGTGTATGTGCTTCCATCAATGGGTTCTAGCAAAACTATTTCATTCTCAAAAACTTCCTTTATCTAATAAGGACCAATCCAATGAGTTTGTAGCTTTCCCTTGAACTCCTTGAACTTAGAATCATATAGGAGAACCCAATCACGTTGCTAAAATGTCCTCCTTTTGATGTGTTGGTCATGCCATTGCTTCCTTTAATATTGAACAAGTTTTGTTTGTTGTATGGCCTCTGTACAAATTTCATCCAACTCATTGAACTGAAGAATCATGTTCTGTTGTGCTATAGACAATGGTAGACCGGTATCTAATGAAGTTTTGAGCATCTACAATTTAAATTCTATAGACAGGATGGGTTTATTTCCATAAACCAATTCATATGGTGAGAATTTGGTCGTGGACTTCCAAGTGGTATTGTAAGCCCAAACTACTTTAGGTAATCTATTAGCCCAATCCTTTCTGTTCATGGCTATTGTCCTTGTCAGAATATTCTCCAATTCTCTATTAGTCACTTGTACTTGCCCATTGGCTTGGGGATGGTAAGGTGAAGATTTCCTTTGCTTAACTTGATATAAATTTGTGAATGGTATGATTATCTATGAAGTAAATTCAGGTCATCTATCTGAAACTATTCAACTTGGAGCTCCAAACCTCAAGAAAATTCTATTATAAAGGAAATTAGCAACTTTCTCTCCTCTTGCAAATTGTAATGCCTGAACTTCAGCCCATTTAGTCACATAGTCTGTGCATACCAGAATGTACTCTTTGCCTAATGATGGTGGAGAAATTGGTCCCACAAAGTCTAGACCCCATTGTTCAAATGGTTCCAGCATTACTTGAGGATGTTCAAAGTGACATTTCCTAGGTGAAAGTTGGTTATCCCATCCTTTGGCACTGGTCACACTATTGCACATACTTCTTGGTATCCTTATGAATAGAGGGCCTATAGTAACCAGCTCCCAGGATCTTGTGGATGGTTATGTGTGAAGAATAATGCCCATGAGATGGTTCATAATGATATGCCCTTAAGAGATCAAAAATTTCATCAGCTTTTAGACACCCGTGTAAAATGAAATCAGGAGCACATTTAAATAGTAAACCATTTAACCATTTGTAAGATAAGATTTTCTTAAGTAAGTGTTTCTTTTGTTTTGAGGTAAAATGGGATGGAAACAAGCCTGTAGTTAATAGATTAGCTATGTCTGCAAACCAAGGTGTAGTAGATGAGATAGCAAAAAGATGTTCATCTGGAAATCTATCCTCTAGTGGCTGGTTCTCTCCACATGTATGAAATCTTGACAGAAAGTCAGCAACCAAATTAAATTTGCTTGGATTATCAACTATGGTAATGTCAAATTCCTACAATAGTAATAACCACTTGATTATCCTTGCACCCACTACTGGCTTATTCATTAAGTATTTGATGGCTGCATGATCAGTATGTACAAATATTTTGTATGTAGTGATATAATGCCTGAATTTGTTTATAGCATATATTACTACCAAGAATTATTTTTTAGTTGTGGTATAGTTCTCTCTATAGAGGTGAGGTTTTTACTGATGTAATAGATTGCATGGATACTTTCTCCCTCCCCTTTTTGTCCTAAGACTACTCTAATGGACTCATTTGAAGCATCAGTTTGTATGTGGAATGGTTGAGTCCAATTGGGTACTATTAAAATAGGTGTGACTGTAAGCTTCTCCTTCATGGTTTCAAATGTTGATTGACAATCCTCTGTCAATAAGAATTATGTGTCTTTGTTAAGCAGGGTAAACAGAGGAGTAGCTATCTAGCTAAAATTTTCTATAAATCTCCTATAGTAGCATGCATGACCTAAAAAACTTCTAACATCTATCTGATTTTTAGGTGAAGGTAACTGCTTCATCACTTCTATTTTGTTTTGGTCCACTTTGATCTCATTTGCTAAAATGTGGTGTCCTAATACAATTCCTTCCTCTACCATCATGAAGCACTTTTCATGGCTTAGGGATAGTCAGTTTTTTTTATAGAATTTTAATACCTTTTCTAAGTTTATGAGAGCTTCTTCAAAGTTGTCCCCATACATAGTAAAGACTGTTGGATCTAGGGCATACAACTGAGAGGGGGGGGTGAATCAGTTGTATAAAACTTCTTCTCATTCAAACACTTAACTCACTGTTGTTAGTTAGCAGCATATCAAATAATCATCCATGGAAGCATAATACATAAACACAAGAGCAGATAAGCATCAACACATTGAACACCAAGATTTTGA
This sequence comes from Cunninghamia lanceolata, assembly GCA_027924645.1. NCBI lineage: Eukaryota > Viridiplantae > Streptophyta > Pinopsida > Cupressales > Cupressaceae > Cunninghamia > Cunninghamia lanceolata. The sequence goes on from BSBN01000567.1 coordinate 3,923,773, forward strand.
CGTGGAAAACCTGGTTAAGGGAAAAACCACGGGGTGATTAACCCAAGAATTATTCTCTGTTAGAAGAATAAAGAAAAATGAATGGCACATGCCAATAAGGGCTCACTGCCCGAGCACACTGCTCACAAAGAGGCCCACTGCCTACAAGGAGACACACTGTCTACAAAGTGATGAAAATCACAGTCTTGAACTGGAGAATGACATCTCTACCATGTCCGGATCAGTTCCAATTAAGCCCAACAATCTCTGCTCTGCCTTTCGCACGTTTCTTCGCTATACCATACTCATCCTCACACCACACACTGAAATGAACTTACAAACCGATATTTATACAAGACATCGACTCAGGAACAAGCATCTAAGTCGGAAAACAACCATAGGAGTATCCGCAAGATGAATAACACATCCGGTCGGCCATCACAAGAACATTCGCAGGATGAACAACTCATCCGGTCGGCTAAACAGAGCAAGAACTTCATCCGGAAGAATAACTTCAATTCCGGGCTCTACCATCAATGCGGACCAACAACACAACCTAAACATGATCCAAGAACCTTCACAAGCCTGTCTGAAGGTCCGGATACATCCGCACTTTCTCTGCTTACTGGGATCTCTTGTCTTCCTCATCCGGAACTTTAAGAACACAGTCTGTCGCCACTGTCATAATGCAAGAGGTACTTCCGGACCTCCAAATCATACACAAATCAGGATGATACATCACAAGGACATCCCAAACACTCCTTCCAATCCGCAGATTAGGATAATACAATTCCGGACCTCACCGGACCTTTTTGTGATCCTCTGTCACCTCCGGATACTTGCCGGACCCGGTTCTATACCGGCAGCCACAACTCCTTCAGATCTTCATGCGGACCTCTGAAATCTTAATTGTAGCATCTCAAGACTCATATCTACTAACCCTTTAATCCGCATCCTCCGGTTCTCATCCTATACAGTACATTTACCTTCTTCTCATCACTGTTCTTCACTGTTCCTGACTGAGACTAATTTTCTCAATATCCTCAGCACACAGCTCATCAAATCCTTCTTGTTAATGCAATATGAGTATGTTGACATCAATGACAACACTGGATAACCTCATACTTGCAACAATCTCCCCCTTTGTCATTGATGGCAACATATGATGTGAAAAACCATTAAGACAAGAACTTCATTTTTTCATATGTCTTCTCTTCCTTTACTGCTCCCCCTTTGATCATCAACCACTTGTTTTTCACATGTTTTCTCTCCCCCTTTGACATCAATGGCAAAGGGCTCATACTTGCAATTCTCATACATCAGAATCATACCAGCTGCTCCCCCTTAGTTGCAGCTCCCCATTAGTCTGGATCACAAGATATGACTGTGATAGCCACCGGACTGATGCACATCAGTGCATCTTAGTTCATCACCGGAGGGGCCATGACCCCTAACTTCTCCCAGAGATATTCAAAAGAGTCCTTGGGAAGAGGTTTTGTAAAGATATCTGCAATCTGATCCTTGGAGGGAACATACTCCAATCTGACTTCTTCCTTGTTTACTTGTTCTCTCAAAAAGTGAAATTTGATAGATATGTGCTTAGTCTTAGAATGCAATACCAGATTCTTGGAAATATTAATTGCACTTGAATTATCACAGAAGATTGTGATAGGCTCCTCATATTCAACTTTGATGTCTCTTAGCATCTGCTTCATCCATAAGATTTGAGTGCAACTACCTGCTGCTGCAATGTATTCTGCTTCAGTTGTAGATAGAGATATTGCATCTTGTTTCTTACTTAGCCAAGAAACCAATCTCTTCCCCAAAAAGAATGCTCCACCACTAGTGCTCTTCCGGTCATCCACATCTCCTGCCCAATCTGCATCTGTGTAAGCATGAAGAGAGAAATCCGGATCTCTAGGATACCATAGACCATACTTAACTGTTCCTTTCAAGTATCTAAAAATTCTTTTGATTGCCATAACATGAGATTCTCTAGGATCAGCCTGGAATCTTGCCACAAGACCAACAGCCTGCATTATATCTGGTCTAGTTTGAGTGAGATACAACAATCCACCAATCATTGATCTATACTTTGTCTGATCTGCTTTTGGAGAATCATCATCTTTGCTTAGCTTACATCCGGTTGCCATAGGAGTGTTCATAGGCTTTGAGTCTTCCATACCAAATTTCTTTAACAATTCTTTCACATATTTGGTCTGAGAAATGAAGATCCCTTCTTTTGTTTGAGTAATTTGCAGACCCAAGAAGAAATTCATTTCACCAAGCATAGACATTTCAAATTCACTTTTCATCTGATTTGCAAAAGTTTTGCACATACTATCTCTTCCTCCAAAAATGATATCATCCACAAACACTTCAACAATCAGAATGTTTTCATGATCAATTTTGAAATATAAGTTACTGTCAGCAGTACCTTTGTTGAATCCAATCTGCACAAGATGCTTATCCAACCTTTCATACCATGCTCTTGGGGCTTGCTTCAATCCATACAAATCTTTCTTCAACTTGCAGACCATATCATTATTATCAGACAATTGAAATCCATCCGGTTGTTCAATGTAGACTTCTTCTTCTAGATCACCATTTAGGAAGGCAGACTTGACATCCATCTGATATACCTTGAAGTCTTTGAAGGCAGCAAATGCAAGAAGTAATCTGACTGCTTCAATTCTTGCTACCGGAGCAAAAGTCTCTTCAAAGTCAATTCCTTCTATTTGAGAGTAGCCTTTGCAGACCAATCTAGCTTTGTTTCTGATTACTTCACCAACTTCATTGAGTTTGTTCCGGAAGACCCACTTGGTTCCAATTACATTCCTATCTCTAGGTCTGGGAACAAGATCCCAAGTATGATTTTTCTCAATTTGCATCAGTTCATCTTCCATTGCTTTGGTCCAGTTTTCATCATTGCAGGCTTCATTTATTGTTTTAGGTTCAATCTTTGAAATCAGACAACATTCATTCTGATCTTGAGCAATATTCCTTCTAGTTTGTACACCTTTGCTTCTGTCACCTATGATCTGATCTTCAGAGTGATTCAGTCTTACATACCTTGGAATTTTGGGAGTATCCAGCACTGCTGTTTCTTGATCAGGCTCATTCAAACCTATCTCTTCTTCCTGATTTACCGGATCAGGCTGACTCTGTCTTACCAGAGAGGATTGAGGTCCTTGAACACTGTCTTGGTCATCTTCATCAAACTCATAAAATCTTGAAGGCTTCTCAATTCCTTCATCAACCTTTACATTGGTGCTTTCTATCATCTTCCTCAATCTCTTATTGTAACACCGGTATGCTTTGCTTTGAGTGGAGTAGCCCAAGAAAATTCCTTCATCACTTCTAGCATCAAACTTTCCTAGATCTTCATCTCTTTTAATATAACACTTGCTACCAAATACTCTGAAATATTTCACAGTAGGAGTGATGCCAAACCAGAGTTCATAGGGGGTCTTACCGGTGTTGTTTCTGATTTGAACTCGATTGAGAGTGTAGACTGCAGTGCTGATAGCTTCTTTCCAAAACATTTGAGGAACATTTGCTTCCAACATCATTGTCCTAGCAGCTTCCTGGATGGTCCGGTTCTTTCTCTCAACTACTCCATTCTGCTGTGGAGTCTTAGGAGCAGACAACTGTCTCCTTATACCCTGTTTCTCACAAAAGTCAATGAATTCACCAGATGTAAATTCACCACCTCTATCAGACCTTAGACACTTTAGTTTCAATCCGGTTTGATTCTCCACCATAGCTTTGAAGATTTTGAACTTCTCAAAAGCTTCTGATTTTTCTTTTAGAAAGGTAACCCACATCATCCGGGAATGATCATCTATTAACAACATGAAATATCTATCACCTTGCAGACTCTTGATTCTTGTCGAACCACATAGATCAGTATGTACTAATTCCAACAATCCGGTAGAAGACTGGTCTTTGCTTTTAAAAGAGACTCTGCTTTGTTTGCCTAACTGACATTCTTTACACACACTATTTGTAGGTTTTATCAACTTTGGAAGATCTCTCACAGCCTGAGTATTGCTTATTTTGATGATGTTATCAAAATTTACATGACACATTCTTCTATGCCATAACCAACTCTGATCAATTTGAACAAACAAACAATTTTTATTTGAACCAACCAGATGAAAGATGTTACCTCTTGTCTGAGTACCGGATGCAATTTCAGTTCCGGAGCTTGTAAAGATTCTGCATTTTCCATTCTTGAACCGGAGATCATAGCCTTTGTCCACTAACTGACCAACACTGAGAAGATTGTGCTTCAATCCTTCAACATACAGTACATTTCCTGTTTTGCTCTTACCATCAAAGGAAATAGTTCCCCTACCTCTGATTCTGCCAGCAGAATTGTCACCAAACTTTACCATTCCTCCTTCATATCTTTCCAAGTCTAAGAACTTATTCTTGTCACCAGTCATATGGTGAGAACATCCACTGTCAATAACCCAATCATCCTTTTCTTCCACTTGAGCAGCCAAGGCTTTTTCAACAACTTTGTGATTGACAGATTCAGAGAGCAAGGAATCTTCTTCCTTGATGGCTATAAACACCCACTCATTTCCAGATTTGCTTCCTGGTTCTGATTCATCATCTGTTACTCCTTCATTGTCATCTTCTTCATGAACATAATAGCAATTCTTTTGAAACCTTTGTCTGTGAGTATTAGATCTTGCAGATCTCTCCGGACATCTTGAGGCAAAATGACCAATCTTATTGCAGTTGAAACACTTAAAGGGTAGTTTTCCTTCATACTTACCGGATCCTCTTGGCAGTCTCTTTGCAATGAGGGCTTCAAGTTGAGCTGTTTCTGCTTCTTCTTCTTCCATGTCTCTTCTTGCTTGATCATACCATGACATTTTCTTTGATGAGTTTTCACCCGGATCAAATCTCTGTTTGCCTTTCACATAGGCACTGGCTTTGAAAGCAGATTCTGTCTTGGGAGGATCATCTCCAAACTCGGTCATTTCAAATGCAGCTAGTTTGCCAGCCAGTTGTTCTCTTGTGACAGTTGTGTGGGCTCTGAATTCATCAATGGCAGCAACTTTAATTTTGTAGGCAGCAGGAAGGGATCTTAGGATTTTGCAGACAATCTCATTTTCATCTAAAGTTCCACCAGCATTTCTGATTCCACATACCAGCTCATTTACTCTTGGCATAAAGGTAGTGATGTTTTCATCATCTCTCATTTTCAATCTTTCAAATTTCCCTTTCAGACTTTGCAACCTTGCACTTTTGACAAACTCATCTCCTTCATACAGAAGTTCCAGTTTAGTTAGGATCTCATATTGCGTGGGTAGGTCAATGACATTCGAGAGATCTGAGTCATTCAATGCACTTAGAAGAGCTTCCTTGGTCCGCAGATTGTTTTTAGCTTCTGTGATTTCATTCAGAGTTGTCAGACCACCTTGTGGAGGTACATATGGTTTTGAAATCATACCCAGATATGCTTTTCCCATGCATTCCAAGTGACACTTCATGCGACCTTTCCAGAGAGTGAAGTTGGTTCCATCGAACTTCGGACTATCCTTCTTGTATGACGACATCCTGGATCTCCTCAAGCGGTTAGGCTCTTGTCAGAGGAACCTCGCTCTGATACCAATTGTTGGATCTAGGGCATACAACTGAGAGGGGGGGGTGAATCAGTTGTATAAAACTTCTTCTCATTCAAACACTTAACTCACTGTTGTTAGTTAGCAGCATATCAAATAATCATCCATGGAAGCATAATACATAAACACAAGAGCAGATAAGCATCAACACATTGAACACCAAGATTTTGACGTGGAAAACCCGGTTAAGGGAAAAACCACGGGGTGATTAACCCAAGAATTATTCTCTGTTAGAAGAATAAAGAAAAATGAATGGCACATGCCAATAAGGGCTCACTGCCCGAGCACACTGCTCACAAAGAGGCCCACTGCCTACAAGGAGACACACTATCTACAAAGTGATGAAAATCACAGTCTTGAACTGGAGAATGACATCTCTACCATGTCCGGATCAGTTCCAATTAAGCCCAACAATCTCTGCTCTGCCTTTCGCACGTTTCTTCGCTATACCATACTCATCCTCACACCACACACTGAAATGAACTTACAAACTGATATTTATACAAGACATCGACTCAGGAACAAACATCTAAGTCGGCAAACAACCATAGGAGTATCCGCAAGATGAATAACACATCCGGTCGGCCATCACAAGAACATTCGCAGGATGAACAACTCATCCGGTCGGCTAAACAGAGCAAGAACTTCATCTGGAAGAATAACTTCAATTCCGGGCTCTACCATCAATGCGGACCAACAACACAACCTAAACATGATCCAAGAACCTTCACAAGCCTGTCTGAAGGTCCGGATACATCCGCACTTTCTCTGCTTACTAGGATCTCTTGTCTTCCTCATCCGGAACTTTAAGAACACAGTCTGTCGCCACTGTCATAATGCAAGAGGTACTTCCGGACCTCCAAATCATACACAAATCAGGATGATACATCACAAGGACATCCCAAACACTCCTTCCAATCCGCAGATTAGGATAATACAATTCCGGACCTCACCAGACCTTTTTGTGATCCTCTGTCACCTCCGGATACTTGCCGGACCCGGTTCTATACCGGCAGCCACAACTCCTTCAGATCTTCATGCGGACCTCTAAAATATTAACTGTAGTATCTCAAGACTCATATCTACTAACCCTTTAATCCGCATCCTCCGGTTCTCATCCTATACAGTACATTTACCTTCTTCTCATCACTGTTCTTCACTGTTCCTGACTGAGACTAATTTTCTCAATATCCTCAGCACCACAGCTCATCAAATCCTTCTTGTTAATGCAATATGAGTATGTTGACATCAATGACAACACTGGATAACCTCATACTTGCAACAAAAGACATCAATATAGAATTCCATGCACTCATTAGCTAGTTCAACAAAAATGCCTAAAACAAGCCTCTGAAATGTAGTTGGAGCATTACATAGTCCAAATGGAAGAACTTTGTAGGAAAATGTTCCCCAAGAATAGGTGAAAGTGGGTTTATCCTAATCTTTAGGGGGTACTTGGATTTGGTTATATCCAATGAACCCATCTAGGAAATAAAAATACTTCCTCCCTACAAGGTTCTCCAGCACTTGGTCAATGAATGGTAAGGGAAAGAAGTCCTTCTTTGTGGCTTTCTTTAGCTCTTTATAGTCAATACACACTCTCCACTTCCCATTCTTTTTAGGTACTATGACTAGGGTTGAGACCTATTGACTCTCTAAGATTAGATATATAAACCCTGCTTGCAATAATTTTTCTATTTCAGTCTTAACAATGTCTTTAAAACATGATTCAATCTTTTCTAGGGTTGTTTGATAGGTTTGACATCTTTAGTGTATATGTGATGAGTATAAATCTTAGGAGGGATGCTCTTCATATCTTGGTATTCCCAAGTAAAAGATATTGAATGGGAAATTAGGAGTTTGATAAGTTCTTCCTATTTTTCTGCTAACTGGGTGTTGATATTCAGTGTTTTTCCAGGTAAAATCATGATCTATTTTGTGATTTGATCCATAGATGTATTCAATCCATATTCTGGAGTCATGGTATTGAGGGGGCAAGAATGTGGAAGCAACATGTGGAATGTGGGTAAGTGTCTCTAAAAGGTCTCTCCACAATGAATGATATTTGCTAGGGTACAATGAGAAGAACTGAGAAGTTATCTCCTTGAATCTTGTGATAGCTCCATTATATCCTCATTAATAAGAATGTGAGTGATATCTTCTAATGTATCATAGTGGATTTCTTCTTCGAACTCACCCAAATATTTTTTTACGGTAACCATAACTACTGAGGCACTATTTTCCATGTTATCTGGCTCATCTACCCATACTCTTCCTGAATAATGTATTGATGGTTTAGCTGTTGGATACAAAGATATTTTCTTCAAATCTATTCCATTATAAATGACCATATCCCTAGTTTGATAATCAATGGATGTAGCTAATGTAGCCAGCCATGGTCTTTCTAATATCAATGGATAAGCATTTCTCTGGTTTCTTGGTTCTAATATCAAGAAGCCTACTAGAAATTCACATGATTCTATCACAACTGGAACATCAGTAATCACCCCTTTTGGAATAGCTACTGACTAGTCAGCAAGTTGAAGCATTGTAGATGTGGTTTGGATACCTATTAGGGCCAATTTATCCATTGTATGAACTGTCATTACATTTATTGCTACTCCCAAATCAACCAAAACATTTGAAATTTCTATCCCTGAGATGTAAATAGCTATGATAGGATTTCTAGGATCTCCATATTTTGGGAGGAGCATTTCTCCCATTTGGAGGTCTACTACTTTTCCTTCCACCTGGAGGGTGGAGGGAAAGTTCTTCTTTCTTTCTTAGGTCTTAACACAATGTTGTTTGATGAATTCATTTAGTTCAGGCACATCTCTGATTGCTTGTAGGAGCAAAATTTCAATGTTCAACTGTCTAATTTCTTGTAAAAGTTCTAATTCAAGGGTAGAGTGGACTTGTTTTTGTAAAACTTTTTTTTGAGGGACATGTTGTTTAAGACGTTCTAGGTATGGTGCTAGTTTTTCTATCTCCAGAGAATCTCTGGAGTTCTTAGCATAAATTTTCTAGGGGTGTTCTTTAGAGTCATTCTTTTAGGAGGAACTCCAAAGTTATCCAAGGATGATTCTTTTAGCATAGTTTCTATAGTAATCTCCTATGGAAGCTGAGTGGATGGATTTTCAGGTTCCTCATCATTGGTTAATTCAACTATAGTTGGAGGAGATGGTCTTGGAAGTGCTTTCCCAGAATGCAGCTGGAGACTATTAGAATATATGGCATTAATACCAGCCATGTTTTATTGTTTCGTCATGTAAACAACTACTCCCTGCTTATTCCATGGGTTTGGTATAGGTTTATCTGGTAAGGGTGGTTGGCTAACTGGTTCATTTTGTGACTGACGTTGTGTGTTGGGGGGTCCAATTAGCAATGGTTTTTGTTGAGGTTGGAAATGTCAAGGTTGTCCCTAGTATTGTTGGCTATATCCATGTTCAGGACCCCAATGAGGTTGCATGTTTTGTGATCCAAACTATTGTGGCCATTGTTGATTCCCCTAGGGCTGATTTTTCCAATGTTGGTTCTGCCATTGTTGGTTTGGCTAATCTTGTGGTCCCCAAGGAGGATTATTCTGAGGCCCATGCCAACTTGGATTTCATTAATTATTTCCCCAATTAGTAGGACCCCTATAAGAAGCCTGGTTTGGATATTGATTATAAGGAAAATTCTTAGCTTGTTTTTGTCCTACATAGTTCATCTCCTCCTCTATAATGGCATTCTTTTTCCTTAGCCTTTTTAAGGTTGGGAGTTGATCACACTAACTGGTAGGATGTTCCCTATCATAGATCTGATAGATTTCTGATTTATCCAAAAGACATTCTCTTAATAGATGTTTGTTTCTACACCTATGACAAAAGATGGAGATTGGTTCGATTGTTCTATCTGGATTATTTGTTCTAGTTTTTGCCTGAATCCCATCTAATGTGGTATTCAGTTGGACTAGAATATTTGTTCTAAAATTTGCAATTTCCTCCATTAATTGTCCTATTTCATTCTTCCCTTTGAAAGATTTGGGTTTTCTCACTCCATCTTGAGTTCTGGAATAGTTCCTACAGAGTTCTTCTATAGTAGATTTTATTGATATTTTTTTTCCCATTAGATACAATGCCTATTTTGATTCTTTGTCTAATCCTGTTACAAATAGGGTTCTGGCCAAAGAGTGATTTATAAGGTTGCCATACCTTGTCAAAGAAAAGTTGAACCTATCCACATAATCCTCTAAAGTCTCTTCCTCTCTCTATTTAATTGTCAATAATTCCCATTTTTATCACTGACTCTACAGTAGTGCTAGTATTTTTCGAAGAATTATGTCTCCATCTGATCCCAGGAATGGATGGAGTCTTGGGGCAAAACTAAAAAACATCTCATTGTAGAATCCTTCAGGGTTGAGGGAAACTATTTGAGTTTTTGATTATCTGATCCATAATCATAAGTCTGGCATACCACTTTGAATTCAAACAAAAACTGAATTGGATCCTCAGAAGTAAGAACCCTAAAATTTGGCAAGTGGGGAGGTGAAATATTTTTCATAGGGGCGTTATCTCCAATAGCCAGAACAATAGGATATGAGAAGGTTCTTAGAGCTTGATTATCCTCATCTTCATGACTAACATGATTATCATCCATGTCTTATACTAGTTGAGGTTCTCAAGAATTAGTTTTTGTCAAAGGATTTGCCTGGAATTTCTATTGCAATTCCTGGATACAGTCAACAAGTGGAAGATTTGGAGGATTTAAGGGATTATTGAATTTAGTTATAGCTTCCAAGGTAGATTATAGGTGTCTCTCTTAAACAAGATCTTGCACCACCCCACTGCGTCCTCCTATAGTTTGATGATGGGGTGTCTATTTTATGTATCTTCCTTTTGAATCCCTATCTATAACCATACAGATTCAATCTATCTTAAAACTTTTTAACTAAGTTTTCCTAATTAACACAAAAGTCCCCAGCAATGGTGCCAAAAATGACAAGGGTCATTGGTCCTTGACATTTAATCATAATTTCATGTGTCAAATCTAGGGTTGTGTCCTTGGTTATCTGCAATTAGGAATCATATAGTTGCCAGTTTATCTAACTAACTCTAATGATCTCTTATGGTTGAAGAAATTAATGCTACTGATCTATCTTCCATGAAAATGAATTCTAGGAATATTGAAAACAAATATGAAACAATGAATTACTAATGTAGATCTATACCATTCCATACAATTATCTATGAGAAAATAGTAACTATCTTTCTAGACAAAATTTAAAACATAATAGAAAACAACAGAATCTGAAATAAAATAATAAACAATGATACTAGTCATTTGCCTTGGTGGTGGGAAGTGGGCCCTTACTCCACACCCTTAGGGCTGAAGACTAAAGCAATGAATCAACATAAGAAGATAATATCACAATTCACTTTCAGTCTAATTCCATCATCTTTTGTATTCAAAAAAATGTCTATATCAAAATGAGATTACAAAAATTAGAAAACATTCACTGTCTATGTTCTGCTACTACCTTGGTAAATTTATATCTAATCTAGTGATGAGATATCACTTACCCTAACTACTAGTTTATCTATGAGATAATACCAATCTCTTATTCTACTAACTGTTTAACTACAGTGTAAAAAGTCATGTAATTTAAAATAGATTTAGTGGAATAGTAGTCTCACTAAATTTGAGTCTTAGTTTCAAATACAACTAGGTAGCAAGGCCGTAAAATATAGGTACTTAATCAGTTTGTAGAGAACTCATGCAAAATAAAAAGAAATAAAATTTCCAGCAGTTAACTAAGGACTTCATGTAATTACTCAAGTACTGATTGAGTAATATCTAGAGCACCCCAATTACCACTAGAAGTGTTGACTGGCAGCATGCTAGAAATTTGCATCTGTGTTGAGGAGACTCTAGAGGTGTATGTTTCTGTCCGTAGCTCTAGAGATAAGATTTATGACCTTCTGTTCAACTCTAGAGATTTGCTTTTGACTTCAGTCCAGCTCTGAATATGATTCACCCCCTTTATCTAAAAATCTCTCCAATCATATTAGAAAATATTGGAGACTGGTGTGGTATCCATATGTTAGCTCAAGAGATTATTAGGACCACCTCTGGAGATGACCAAAATTCTCTTGGCCTAAACATCTACACATGTAGATTCAAAAAGATAATTTCTGCATATTTCCATTAATTCGGTACACATTAGTCCCTCAATCAGAAATCATTATTTTAATTAATTCATCTCTCATTAAACATAATTAGAACAATCTTGTTAGTTTACTTTGGTGTAGTCATCAGGACAACGGAATAAGAAGGAAGGAAAAAGAGGGGTAAAAAAGTGTATTTCATGGGTTCTACCTGGCACTCATCATCCCCTAGGAGAAGGTCACTAACCTCATCTTCCATTACCAATCATCCTTTGTGTAGATACCTTATCCTCTTCTTTACTTTGATTTCCAAATGGATTTTATATGGAACCTTCAACAGGCACTCAAAGAGAATATTCTAATCATGAGATATCCCTCTTTTCTTTATTTATGGACTACCCAATAATATTATCAACAATCTCTTGATCAATTTGATACATCCTCCATTTCACCTACCCCTCTAGATCTTCAAGAAGAAAAAAAAGAAATTTCAAAAGGGGAACACTACTTTTCTAATGAACACATCTTTAATAGTCATTAGTGATAATGCAACCACTTCTCCTATTTTATAAGCCATTACCGTTATCTCTATGAGGAAGGAATTTAGGTAGTTCAACGTATTGTCTAAGTCTTCATAGTCTATCTTGAAATAGCTCCTTACCCATAACCTTTTGCAACTACCACTGATTAGTCCTCTTGACCTAAAAAACTACTCCCCAAAAATTATGATGCCAAATCCTTTTGTTCATGTAACATTAAAAATTCTACACCCTACAATTTCATGTTATGTCTTGCACTTTCTTGATGACCCCTTCATGTAGACTTAACATAGTCTATCTCTCAAGTAATAGGAAATTCCAAAAATTTATAGTAGAGCATTACTTTTTGGCTCATTCAGTGCCCTCATGAATAACTTGTTTCTATTTTCCTTGGATTGGAGAACTATGCATCGACATATACATGATGAATTGGTGTCATGTACTGTCTAATGACATGATGTGTATGTTACAGTTACATGGTGTTGATTTTACAGTTGCATGGTATTGATTCATAATGACTACCTGGCATAGAAATTCCTTCCATAGATGCACCTGGCTATTCTAAGCATGTTCCTTTGATGCATATCTAGAAGAATCGAGAAAGATAAAGTTTTCTCTAGTGATTGAAAACAAGCATCTTTCCTCGATAGAAAATAGGGGAGCATTTTTAGAGAAGCGTGTAGGGATTCTTAAGTATTATCTGAGATAGTTGCAAGAATACCTTCAAGGTCTACATCTTTCCTACCAATCTATCTTTGAGGTTTTCTTTTGGCATTGAATCACCAATTTTAGGTTCCAACTTTCAAATCCTTTTACAATGCTTGAATATGAGGAGAGGATAGCTCATGGGTGAGACATAAAAGGCTAGATCTTCTTCCAATATTCTTCTATGTTTCTCACCCTCATTGTCATAGAAATTTATTATCACTCTGAATTTCAGTAAGTAGCACACCCTATTGTGGTATCTAAAATCCTATGAAAATTATAAAGTTCTCAAAAAGTACCATACTTCTTGAACACCTTCTCTTAACAAGTGCACTAGAACTGAATCCATGGGAGGAGACTCTATCTCTTCACTAAGAATTCTCTTTCTTTTAGATACATTTTTAAACCCCTTGTTCTCTTTTCCTACACTTAATTTTTCACCCTTGTTATGATTGATTCCTAAGCCTATTATGTAACATCTCAACTACAATATTAAATATTCTCAAATACATTTAAGCAAAAATCTCAAAATAAAATTATATATATATATATATATATATATCAAAAGAAGGTCAAGTCACATGTGACTAGAAAATTACACATATAACAAATTGTCATATTTCTTATGACTTACAATTTTTATCAATATCATATACAAAATAAGCAATGCGCTCCTATTCAAAAGTCTTTGGAAGTCAACTATAAGAGAGAGAGCATCATCCTAGTGCTTTTCCTCTAACCACAAGCCAATGGTCCCTTGCCCACCTTCCTTCTCAAAGTCGCCCTTCCCTTGATGAGGCTAATAGATAATGAGAATCAACTGATTCTTTATGCCATCTGAGAACTAGTGATGTGTCCTAGCTAATGACAATTAGATTTACAACTCTAGTCTAGCTCTATCTATGTATGACCCATTCTGATTGTTCAACCATTTGGTACACCATGAATTGACAATGTAAGAAGTGACTTTTAGATTACTTTAGCCAAAGTTTCATATATATATATATATATATATATATATATGTATGTATGTATATATATATACATACATATGTATATATATATATATATAATAGTCATATGTTCACTCACTATTTTCTTGACTTGGAGACAACATTATTATTGATTATTATTTCCTTTCTATATAATAACTATCTAGGTCTTGCTTATACCACATTAGTCATCAAGACATATACTCTTATCTACTAGTCAGTCTTGACAAGTGTAGGGTAAGAGTTTAGGTGACTAGCATAAACATACATTGAGTCACTCTTTGCATCCTTACAATCATGGGTCTATGAAGTCATGTCATCTACTCAATGGCTTATTTACCTATTCTAATGATCATTCATAATCTTCTACACATACAAAGTTGACATACTAGCCATATAGATTAACAATTAAAGACTCTATATGTCTTAATAAACATTCAACTCATAAGTTGACATTCTAGCCATATAGATTAACAATCAAAGACTATATGTCTTAATAAATATTTGACTCATAATCTATTGATTATAAGTTATAACTTCATAACCATATGAATCAAATACTTCTTTTTATGTATATTAAAAGAGAGAATTCCAAAATATTATGATAGTCTAAATTTTGACCTTTCATTGGCATAAAAAAAGTGTTTCTCAAGATATTCTTGTAGCTATTCTTTTCTTAAGATTAGGTAAAAGAATATTCCTTGACAAAACTAGGATATAGATAATTCAGGATAATTCTAAAATAGCATCTACAACTAACTCAAATTTTCTTACTCTCAACCTTCTCAAGCCAGTACTAATAAGAAAAGTATACTTTTATAAATGACCTTCTCTTAGGCCCTTCACTAAATATTTTGTCAACCCTTATTAAGTTTCTAAACCTAAGCCTGGTTTCTAAAAGCAGTCAGTCTCTTATAAAACTTGGCCTATACATTTCACCATCAGCCTCCATATAATAACACATTCGACCTTAATATATAACATAGTTGGCTTGACTCTATTAACACAATCGGCCTTAGTATAATAATACAATAGACATCAGTATAATAACATAGTTGGCCTTAGTATACTAGCATAGTTCGCCTTAATATAATATTATAGTCAGCCTTAGACATGAACAATCAACCATAAACTAACAGAGTTGGCTTGAGTATATGATATCTCAATCAGCTTGAGTAATATTATCTCAATCAGCTTGAATATATATTATCTTAGTCAGCCTGAATATTATATCACAATTGACCTAAGTATATTATCACAGTCAGCCTAAAACATGATGAACCAATCATATATCATTTCTACTTCTACTTTTCGAAAACACCATTATCAATGGTTCAATTTCATAGTCCTTCAACTGTTACCATCATTATTAATATGTTTTTCTATTAAAAAAGGAACTTCCTATATTGAACATAGATATATGATTCTCTTAATATTGAAATATCATGTACAAAAACATCTCCCTTAAGGATACAAATATATACACAACGAATAAATATGCCTTTTAAGTTATCCTAACTCTATCCCTAATTGAGATACAATACATATTATATAGAAATAATCCTCTATTGAGGATAAATAACGACAACATCTTTGTATATAGATATATTACTTTTCAAATTCAATGAATGTAAGGTAATATCAATGTATCTATATCATTATAATCAATGGTATTCAATCAACTTACCTGTGTAATGCTACAAGCAGCACGCTAACAAGATTTTTGCTTCCCCCTATATTCCTATTCTTTGTTCCATATCCCTTGAGCCTTTCACCAAAAGTAATCTCCTCCCTTCTATCCAAAACACTCTTCCCTTTTTCTTAAGTTGGCCTCTCATAGTTATGGGCACTTAATCAATGCACCATTATGCACCTTTCTCCACATCCCCATGACTTTCTACATGTAGAAAAGAGTTGGGAGTATGGAGCTACTACTTTATCCCCCACTACCCAATCATCTAGGGAGTTAGCTAAGGAGAAAGAGAGACTTTTTACCTTTCTCAAGATGATCTTTAACTATAATAATAATAATAATAATAATAATAATAATTTGAAAATAAACAATAATTCTATTCGATATCGTTATTGCATTCTCTTAAACACAAATTGTGCTTATCAGTAAGCACAATAATCAATGAAGAATTCTCTCAAGTCGACTAAGATCTTGACAACAAAATAAAACATGCATAGTCGATTTACTGACTTGTCTTCCAAAAGCACTCCAAGTTTCTATCAAACGACAAATAGGATTTTAACCTTTGTCTTAATGAGAACAAAATCGATATGAACAAACATCATCACTCTACTAAGTATATGTGTGTGTATTTCTAGATGGCATAAGGATCATTGCATTCACCTGATCTATCATCCTCTCCATGGTGATACTCTCTCTCCTCATATTGGAGGGAAAACAACATTGTTCCCGCATCCACCTCAATTACATGATGACCTAGTTAGTCCATTCCATCATTTAACCACATGATCAATAATGACATCATAAACATTTATCCTTTACATATAAACTAATATAAATAAAATGCATTTTCCATCATATTATAATTATAATATTTTCTCTCACTATCTATCTTCTTGAAAATAAATAAAATAAATACATTAGTTTAAAAAATAGGGTGTGCAATATGTCCCCCTTAGAGATCATCATCCTCCACAATTAAGTCCAAACCAAAAAAAAATACTTTGAATATATTTTTATATATCATGTTATATGAAATTATATGGAAATTTTTTATAGATATCATTGTAATCTTCCCTAGTAGCATTTTCATCCAAATATTAGTCCCACTAGACCTTGCACTAGATTTTGAGAGGCTTGATCATGAACACCCCTAGGTCCTATACCTGGAGATAATTCAAACCAAGTATGTGATTAGATCCTCATATATATTACTTCAAATATGAGATATTGAAAACATCATGCATTCTATCAAGGGTTGGTGGTAAATCTATCTTGTAAGAAACTGAGTTAACCACTTCTAGGACCCTAAAAGTTCCAACATATCTAGGTGCTAGTCTAGAAGACTTTTCAAACTTAATTGGGCTCTTATGTGGTTTAACTCGTAAGAGAACTCTATCTCTGACTAAAAATTGTCAGGGTATTCATTTGGCATCAACATAGCTTTTTTGTCTATCATTTTCTTCTACCAATCTTTTCCTAATCAGCTTTACTTGCTCTTCCATTTCCATAGGCATTTCTAGCCCAAGGAAAATCCTATCCTCTAGCTTATCCCAGCTTATAGGAGTTTGACACTTCCTACCGTACAATGCCTTGAATCGAGCCATCTTAATTACAGAATGATAACAATTATTATATGCAAATTCAACTAGTGGAAAATACTCTTCCCACTTATACTACTGGTCCATGCAATACATCCTCAACAGATCTACTAGTATTTGATATACTAACTCAGTTTGTCCATTCATTTATGGATGATAGGTTGAGCTTATATTTAGTTGTGTTCCCAAAGATGAGAACAAACTTTTCCAAAACCTTGAAGTTATCCAAGCATCTTTATCTAAAATTATCTTTTCTAAAATTCCATGCAACCTAAAAACTTCTTGGCTAAGATGTGCACTCCATTTGTAAGATTACTAGGTATAAAATGAGCTACCTTAGAAAGTTTACCCACTACTACAAGAATAACATCATTCTTATACAGGGACATAGGTAATCCTTGGACAAAATTCCTACTAATAACATGACATTTCCATTTAGGTATGTCATGAGGATACAAAAGCCTTGTTGGGTGCTAGTGTTAAGCCTTATCTCACTGACACTCAAGGCATCGTGCCACAAATCTTGTAGCATCATTTTTCATTCCCTTCCAAAAATATAAGGGTTTCACATTAGCTAACAACTTTGTCACTCTAGGATGACCTAAATATGGTGCAAAATGTTCTTCTTTCCACACAATTCCTCTTAAATCTCCCAGATTTAGAACATATATTTTGCTATTGGATCTCAATAACCCATTAGGCTCAAAACAAAATCCATCATACCTTGTATCTTAAGGATTTTATATTAGAGCTTTCAAAATTTCCTCATAATATACATCACTGATCAAAGTCTTCATTAACTAATCTCTAAAATCAGAATGCACTAATACTATTGTTGATATGCACACCTTCTTTGACTCAAGGCATCAGCCACTCTATTTTCCTTACATTTAATCTAGTTAACCTCAAAATCATAATCAGAGATGAGTTCTAATCATCTTCTAAGTCGACCATTAAGGTTAGGTTGTGTGAAGATGTACTTCAAACCTTGATTATCATATTTCAATTCAAATTATTTTCCCAACAAGTAATGCATCCATACTTCGAGATCATGCACAATTACTAGTAATTACAAATCATGAGGGGCATAATTTTGCTCATAAGTTCACAAATTCCTAGACTCATAGGACTAAACTTGGTCTCCTTGCATGAGCACTCCTCCTAACCCTTCTCCTGAAGTGTAGGTCACAACAACAAATCGACCCTCTAGGTTTGGCACTTTAAGAATTGGTGATAAAGTCAATTTCCTTTTAAGAATATTAAAATCTTGTTTACACTTATTAGTCCATTCTAATCAATTTCCTTTTCTCTACAAGGAAGTGATAGGATAGGCAATTCTAGAAAATTTCAAAATGAACTTCCTGTAATACCATGCTCATCCCATAAAACTATGCACTTCATGTACATTTTTAGAAGTAGGCCATTCCAAAATAGTCTTTATCTTTGAGGGATCTATAACAATTCCTTTAGCTAATGTTATATGACCCAAGTATTGTATCTCTTTTTGAAAGAAGGTACACCTGGATAACTTTCCATAAATTTTATTCTCCCTGATCATTACAAAACTATCTACAAGTATTGATGGTGTTCCTCTTGATTACGAGAGTAGATTAAAATATCATCTAAAAACACCACAATTTTTTTTCTAGATAGTCTCTAACTACATTTTTCATCAAATTCATAAATGCTACTAGAGCATTGGTCAAACCAAAAGGTAAGACTATGAAATAATAATGGCCATACCTTGTTTGAAAGGTTGTCTTGTGAATATCTTCTTCCTGCAATCTCAACCGATGATAACCTTACCTAAGGTTAATTTTGGAAAATATAGTGACATCACACATTTGATCAAAAAGATCATTTATGTACGATAGAGGATACTTGTTCTTAATCATTGCTTTGTTAAGCATATGATAATCTATACAAACACAAAAGTGGCATCTTTCTTATTAACAAAGATCATTGGCTCTCCCCAAGGAGACACACTATATCTAATCAACCCTTTTTCCAACAATTCCTAGAGTTGATCCTTTAGCTCCATCAACTTACTAGTAGTCATCTGATAAGGTGCTTTAGACACCAGTTCAAAACCAATAATAATATCTATTGCAAAATAAAAAACTCTTTTCAAGGAAAACTTGGAAGGTCTTCGAGAAACACATCCCAAAAATCATGAAGAAAAGGGTACTCTTCAAAAGAATTTTCCTTAAATTCCTTCTCCTCTTCATCTTTTACCTCCTTGATTTTAACTACAAACATCTGGCATCCTTTCCATTTTGTTCTTTTCAATTGTATCACAAAATTTTCCTAATTTCCATTTCTCACTTAAAATCTTGGGTAAGGACAACATTTCCCTCATCATTAATGTATTCTACTATCTTGGAAAGACAATCAACATTTTCCCTATTTTCAGATATCCATTCCACCCTAAAATGACATTATAAGATCCTAGAGGTGCTACATATTGGTTAAAATCTATAGAAAAGAGTTAATCTAGCTACAAACAGGAATTTCTCTACTTAAACTCTTGACCAGTTTGCAAACTCTATTGTCCATGACTTAGCCATGAAACTAACTGGTGCAGGAGCACCTACCTGACAGCTGGCCTCCATGAGGCAGTTAGTTTGTTTTGAGTCTTGTTAATATTTCCAAGAAGGTCGTATAAGACCAATGCATGTAATAAGGTCATGTTGACCATACTTTACTATTTTTAGGTAGGTTGTTAGGACAGCTGTTATGCTGTATGTTCAGTTGGATCCTCCCAGCCACTTGGAAGCTCCCAGCCGCTTGGAATCGAGTGGTAGTACTCGGAGGAAATCCTATTTATGCATGAGGATCAGTTAGTATTGCATATCATCGATCATCGATCAGACTTTGCAGAGAGTGAGACAGAGTACTGTATTGCATCTTTTGAAATCAATAAAGACCCTGTTTGTGTTCATTTTCTATTTTTTCTCCATTGTGAAATTGATTTGTTGTTTTGGTGGTTACATGGATTCGCTGATCCATTCCACCGGTTGATTCGTCGAATCGGTGGAATGGTTGTGTATCATAGTTTAGGATGTAGTTTCCCTTTTCTGTTCATTTGCATGCATGTTTAAAGGATCGTCGTCGAGATGTGTTGAGAACCCTAGCATGGGTATGTGCTAGGTCGTGCTGATAGTTAGAGTCTGGAAAGTTGTCTAGGAAGCAGATCGGGTCACCTCAGGAGGTTCGGCGGATCAAAATTCGCTAAGGTTGGAAAATCCATCGCAACGGCATCATCAGGATATTTCTGTGTATATCATGCAGTTACTTCGGGCGTCATCCGAGTAGATGGAGGTGAGCATGATGCAATCGATTGCATAAAGTGAATGTGCATCGGGGTGATCATCATTAGGGGTTGCCGAGGAGGAGCGTATCGGCATAAGGTAGAAGATCGGGTTGATAAAACCATCGTGGGCCGATAATGTTAAGTTTGGCCGACAGCAGGATATTGAAGGAACTGCATGTGACGTCATCATCATCAGGATAATCGTCATCAGGATATCAGGGCAGCAGGATATTGAAGGAGCTGCATGTGACATCATCGTCATCAGGATAATCATCATCAGGATATCGGGGTGACGTAAGCATCGAAGGAAAGGTGCGTGAAGTGTCGTCATCAAGATATATGGGAGGAACCGGATGTTTTATATCCTACTGATGAACATGATGTTGAACATCATGATGCTGAAGATAGAGGTTGGCGGTAAGGTGAACAGTGAACGTCAGGAGGATGTTTGCGCTTGCCGAATGTGATGATGCTACCGATAGCCAAATATGATGATGCTGCTGACAGACAAAGGGTCGAAGGTTTGTCTGCAGGAGGATATCGGTCGGCAAGAGAAAATATGATGATGATGATGAAGGGTTGTAGACATACATGCTGTATGTCAAGGTTTTAGTGTGGATGCCTCTGCATCATAGTGGTATCAGAGCTCAGCATAAGGTCTGGGCTGTTGTGTGTTGATTCTGTCACCGGAAGGGCAGAGGTAGAGTTGATTCTGTCACTGAAAGGACAGAGGTAGAGAAGTGAGAGGTTGACAAAATGCCTCCGAAAGGTAATGGTATTGCAAGGGAATTGCAGGAGATGAAGGAAAAACATGCCAGAGAGATGGCGAAGATGAAGGAGCTTGCTAAAGCACTTCAAGCCAGGCTTGTAGCCTTGGAGAAGAACAAAAAGAGGGAAGTGGATGACAGTGAATCAGAAGAAGATGAAGATGCTGTTGAAGAGTATGAAGAGGTAGCTGAAGATCTGGATGCTGAAGACCAGAGATTTGCAAAACTGTTAAAGGTAGTGCAGAGTGATAAACCTAAGGTAAAGGTTGATGTTTCCAAGTATAATGGAAGTTTGAATGAAGATGAGTTACTGGATTGGATTGCTGCACTTGATAATCACTTTGAATGTGAAGATGTTGCTGAGGATCAGAAGGTAAAGATTGCAAAGACCAAGTTAGGAGGTCATGCTTTGGTATGGTGGGATTATGTACAATCCGAGAGAAGGAAACAAGGGAAGTCAAAGATCACTTCATGGGATAAAATGGTAGCAAGGATCAAAGGTAAATTCTTGCCCAAGGATTATGAAATTCAGATGTTTAAGAAGCTGCAATTTTTAAGGCAGAAGGAAATGGATGTGAAGGCATATACTGAGGAGTTTTATAAGTTGAGTATGAGATCTGGTCATCATGAGAATGAGGTAGAAAAGGTGGCTAGGTACTTGGCTGGTTTGAGATTGAACATACAGGATGAGTTAGTTTTAGCTAACCCTAAGAGTGTGGAGGATTGTTACCAAATGGCAATCAGGATTGAAGAAAAGATGAATAGGAGACAAGATAAGTCCATGAGAGGAAGAGGCAGCAATATGAGGGGAAGAGGATTAGCCCCTACAACAAGGCAAACCAATGAGGGTCAAGAAGACACTGGTAAAGGACAGGGACAGTCTGATTTCAGAGGTGGATGGAAAGGTAATAGAGGCAGATTTGGAAGTGGTAGAGGTTCTACTACATTTTCAGGAAAGTGTTACACCTGTGGTGAGTTTGGTCATCCATTTTTTAAATGTCCAGAAAGCAAAGGTTCATCATCCAGAAATGATAGAACGAATGACAAGAGAGTACAACTTGTGCAAGAAGAGAAAGTAGAGCAAAGTGTACAAAGTTCAAACACTTATCAACAAGATAGAGTTCCTGACAATTATGGATATCCTGAGGAGGGAGAAGCATTGATGCTTAGGAGAATTAGTTTGCAGGCATCAAAGGATATGATGCAAAGAAGAGCTCTTTTCAAGACCACATGCAAGAGCAAAGGTAAAGTATGTAAGGTTGTCATTGATACTGGTTCAACAGATAACATGGTATCTCAGGAAATGGTGGATAAACTAAATTTGGAAAGGATTCCACACCAACACCCTTACAAGGCATCTTGGGTGAGTGATAGTCAATCACTTTTTGTCTATGAACATGCATATGTTGATTTTCAGATTGGACCATATCATGATAGAGTTTTGTGTGACATTTTGCCCATGGAATGTTGTCACCTACTATTGGGTAGACCATGGCAATTTGATAGGAGGGTACTATATGATGGGTATGCTAATACCTACACCATCAAGAAAGATGGGAAGACTATTATGTTGATGCCATTACAGGAAGCAGCTGTAGTACAGAAGGCAGCAAAAATCATTTTAGTGGGAAAGAAGGAATTTGTGCAGAAGCCTATAGTAGCAGGCATAAAGGCAGTTGAGGACATTGCAGGGAAAGAAGTTGTTAAGGACAACAGTTTGAAGACAATTTTAGTTTTGACTGACAGAGGTCAGCAGCAGGTTCGGCAACAGGTTTGCAAACAGCAACCAGTTGAGAGGAATGACAAGGATGTTGTCATAGTTGGGACTATTGTTTGTCCTATAAAAGTTGAAAGAAAGATAGAGTTGAACATTACAGAAGTTCAAGAGGCAGTTCAGACAGAGGTTCTGGTCAGACAACTTGACAAACACAAGGTATGTGAGAGAAGGGCCTACATTGACAGGCATGAGGATTTACTTGCAAGAAAGCAAGTTACAGTTCAGAAGTCTTGGAGCAGCCGAGAGCCAGCAGAGGACAAAGCTGGAACAAGTCAAGACACTGCAAAGGCAAAGTGTAAAGGTGGAGGACTTCCACAACCTAACTCATGGGACATGAGTTCTTTTCTATTGGGGAGTATGGTGCAGGAGCACCTACCTGACAGCTGGCCTCCATGAGGCAGTTCTTTTGTTTTGAGTCTTGTTAATGTTTCCAAGAAGGTCGTATAAGACCAATGCATGTAATAAGGTCATGTTGACCATACTTTACTATTTTTAGGTAGGTTGTTAGGACAGCTGTTATGCTGTATGTTTGGTTGGATCCTCCCAGCCGCTTGGAAGCTCCCAGCCGCTTGGAATCGAGTGGTAGTACTCGCAGGAAATCCTATTTATGCATGAGGATCGGTTAGTATTGCATATCATCGATCATCGATCAGACTTTGCAGAGAGTGAGACAGAGTATTGTATTGCATCTTTTGAAATCAATAAAGATCCTGTTTGTGTTCATTTTCTGTTTGATCTCCATTGTGAAATCGATTTGTTGTTTTGGTGGTTACATGGATTCGCTGATCCATTCCACCGGTTGATTCGTCGAATCGGTGGAATGGCTGTGTATCATAGTTTAGGATGTAGTTTCCCTTTTCTGTTCATTTGCATGCATGTTTGCAGGATCGTCGTCGAGATGTGTTGAGAACCCTAGCATGGGTATGTGCTAGGTCATGCTGATAGTTAGAGTCTGGAAAGTTATCTAGGAAGCAGATCAGGTCACCTCAGGAGGTTCGGCGGATCAAAATTTGCTAAGGTTGGAAAATCCATCGCAACAGCATCATCAGGATATTTCTGTGTATATCCTGCAGTTACTTCAGGCGTCATCCGAGTAGATGGAGGTGAGCATGATGCAATCGATTGCATAAAGTGAATGTGCATTGGGGGTGATCATCATCAGGGGTTGCCGAGGAGGAGCGTATCGGCATAAGGTAGAAGATCGGGTTGATAAAACCATCGTGGGTTGATAATGTTAAGTTTGGCCGACAGCAGGATATTGAAGGAACTGCATGTGACGTCATCGTCATCAGGATAATCGTCATCAGGATATTGAAGGAGCTGCATGTGACGTCATTGTCATTAGGATAATCGTCATCAGGATATCGGGGTGACGTAAGCATCGAAGGAAAGGTGCGTGAAGTGTTGTCATCAGGATATATGGGAGGAACCGGATGTTTTATATCCTGCTGATGAACATGATGTTGAACATCATGATGCTGAAGATAGAGGTTGGCGGTAAGGTGAACAGTGAACATCAGGAGGATGTTTGCGCTTGCCGAATGTGATGATGCTGCCGATAGCCGAATATGATGATGCTACTGACAAACGAAGGGTCGAAGGTTTGTCTGCAGGAGGATATCGGTCGGCAAGAGAAAATATGATGATGCTGATGAAGGGTTGTAGACATACATGCTGTATGTCAAGGTTTTAGTGTGGATGCCTCTGCATCACTAACTTTCCTAGACATTTTATTAAGTATTCTAGGGTTCACAAAACTTTTAGTTGCTCCAATGTCTATAAGAACAGAAATTAGGGTTCCAAAAAGAGAACCTGTGGTTTCAATAGAAGTAATATGATACTCAGCTTGAATATCAAGATCAACAACATGAATCCTTTGTTGAAAATCCTTTTGTTGTGAGGGTAAGGGTTTTCCTCCATAAGAATTCCCTTGACTCTTTGTGGGACACTGATTAACATAATGATCTCTTCCACATGTGAAACTCCCTCTAGGAGGACCTCTCTTTCTTGAAGATCGGTTGGTATTATCTTAATTCTTTTTAGGATTGAAATCTCTATTTCCATCTTCGGATTCATTTCTCTTAAATCTGAAATATTTACCACAATTCCTTTCTCTGGATTCTTGATTCTTATTTCTCTTTTTCAAGGTTGTCAAAGGACAACTCTAGTTAAATTTCCTTCGAGATCTTTCTCAATACACAAAGATAGATTTGAACTTCTACTCTTGATTGATGGCTTTCTCAAAAATATGATCCATGGTTGTGGGTCCATGAACATCCACTTCTCTGCTAATTTGAGCAGTCAAGCCCATGATAAACTTCCTTATTCTAAATATCTCATCCTTCTAATCTTGTGGCACATACTTTGATAACTTGGAAAATTTTCCCTAGTATTCAGTAATAGTAATATCTCCTTGACACATATTTTGAAAATTTGTTAGTTTCTAGTCAATGTAAAGTTGGGGAAACCACCTTTTCTTGAATATGACCACAAATTGATCCCAAATTAAACTCAAGGAACTCAATCCTAATTCCATTTTTTATTCATACCACATGGATGCTTCCCCAACTAACTAGTATGCTCCCCATACAATCTTGCTGATCTCAGAATAATTTTTTTATCTTAATATTTTTCCATTTCTATTAGCCAAGCCTCAACTACATCTGCACTCATTCCTTTGAACATAGGAGTTATAACTTTCTTCATATCTAGAGCTAGCTCACTGGTAAGATGAGTTTTTACCTCATATTACATTAGTGAGTCTTGGTTATTTACTCTTGATTCTCCATGAAAACTAGATTCTTCTCTTCCTTTAGAGTGGTTTTCTTGATTGGTTTCTCCCCATCTAACTTCCTGTTCTAGGGATTCAAATCTTCCTTTTGTCTCATTTACAACTGAAAAAATATGATCTAGTTTTTCCATAGGATCATTCTCAAGATCTAGGCCATCTGGGTTCCCTCCTGGTTGGTTTCCAAAATGTTCCATAACATTACCACACCTAATCATTGCATATAAATTTTATCAAAACATGTAACTTTTTGATACACTATCATTAAAGTACAAGTTCATAAATACAAAAACTTAGAGATTCGTCACATAAACATTTGCTTACTCAAAAATCCAAAACTTTACTTTATTCACTTTCTAGAATTTTTTATATCCTTATTCGAATACAAAACTTTCCTATGGAAAGGAAATATCTACATATCACTCTTTAATAGAAGAAATTCTTCCAGTTCCTCCTCTCCATCAGAATCAAGTAACATAAACTTAGTAGGTGGATGTACTCATGAGTACTCCCTCATCACCTCTTTACCTATAACAGGTGCATCCTAACCACACCCAAAAGGCATCTCAAGATGAGTAGATGGTTTACTAATCTTAACAATAATAGGGGTTGACAATCTTTTTGCCTCCTCAGCCCATTTCCTCCTCTCCAAGAAAATACATTTGAGTGAATTAGCTACTGTCTCAAAATTAGTGAGCCAAGCTTTCTTTGCATAACTCATTGTTTCTTTAGTCTTTGGTTTAGGAGATGGCTCTTTCTTAATAGTTATCTTAAGTATTTCACTAAGTTTTGTTTTCTTGGCTCGCTTTCTTGTCCTTTTGTTTCCTACCATTTTGGCACAAGAACACATGTTTTAACATTAGCATATCTTGCCAATCTTGTGAAACCTCGCAATGAGCTCCAAGGTTGAAGTGTTGAACCTAGTAGCACTGCTACCATGTGTAACATCCCAACTAGAATATTAAATATTCTCAAATATAATTAAGAAAAAATCTCATTTTTTTTACAAAAAGAGGAATATCTATAATTCAATATATTACATTTGCAATTATCCAAGGACTATATATATATTTCAAAAGAAGGTCGCTTCACATGCGATTAGAAAACTGCATGTATAACAAATTATCGTATTTCTTATGACTTACAATTTTTATCAATATCATATACAAAATAAGCAATGTGTTCCTATTCACAAGTCTTCGGTACGACCAATTACAAGAGAGAGATCATAACCCTTGTGCTTTTCCTCCAACCAGAGACTGGTGGTCCCCCACACATCTTGCTTCTAGAAGTGGCCATTCCCTTCACAAGGGTAATAGATAATGAGAATCAATTGATTCTTTATGCCATCTAAGAACTAGTGATGTGTCCTAGCTAATGATAATCGGGTTTACAACTCTAGTATATCTCTAGCTATCTATGACCCATTATGATTGTCCATCTATTTGGTACACCATGAATCAACAATGCACGCAAAGCCTTTTACATTAATTTGGAAAAAGTTTCATATATTTTTATATATATAATAGTCATATGTTCACTCACTATTTTCTTGACTTGGAGAAAACATTATTAATAATCATTATTTCCTTTATATATAATAACTCTCTTGGTCTTGATTATACCACATTAGTCATTAAGACATATACCCTTATCTACTAGTCAGTCTTGAGAAGTCTAGGGTGAGATATTAGGTGACTAGCGTAAACATACATTGAGTCCTCCTTTGTATCCTTGCAATCATGGGTCTATGATGTCTTGTCATCTACTCAATGGATTGTTTACCTATTCTCATGCTCATTCATAATCTTCTACACATACAAAGTTGACATTCTAGCAATATAGATTAACAATTAAAGACCCTATCATTCTTAATAAACATTTGACTCATAATCTATTGATAATAAGTTATAACTTCATAACAATATGAATTAAATACTTCTCTTTATGTATATCAAAAGAGATAATTCCAAAATATCGTGATAGTCTAAATTTTGATCCTTCATTGGCATAAAAAAGTGTTTCTCAAGATATTCTTATGGCTATAATTAGCTTAAGATTATGTAAAAGAATATTCCTCCACAAAACTAAGATAGATAGTTTATGATAATTCTCAAATAGTATCTACAAATAACTCAAATTTTCTTCATATTTCTACTGAAATAGAATTCTAATGTCAAGTGTTTCTACATTTTGACTTTATCTCTTTTGCTATCTTTTTTAATCTTTAAAAAACACACTCTCAACGTTCTCAATCCACTAATTGTAAGAAAACTATACTTTTATAAATGACCTTCTCTTATGTCCTTCATTAAATATGTTGTCAACCCTTATTAAGGTGCTAAACCAAAGCTTGGTTTCAAATAGCAGTCGCTCTCTTATAAGACTTGGCCTACACTTTTCACCATCGGTCTTCATATAGTAACACATTCGGCCTTAATATATAACATAGTCGGCTTGACCATATTAACACAATTGGACTTAGTATAATAACACAATCAGCCTCAATATAATAACACAATTAGGGTTAGTATAATAACATAGTTACCCTCAGAATAATAACACAGTCAGTTGCAAGTATAATAGAGTCTACCTAAGACATGAATAATTGGCCATAGACTAACATAGTCAGCCTAAGTATATAATATCTCAATCGGCCTGAGTATATATTATCTTAGTTGGCCTAAATATATTATTAGAATTGACCTAAGTATATTATCACAGTCATCCTAAAACATGATCAACCGACCATATATCATTTCTACTTCTACTTTTCTAAAACACCATTAACAATAGTTTGATTTCATAGTCCTTCAACTGTTACCATCATTACTAATGTATTTTGATAATGAAAAAGCAACTTGCTACGTTAAACAAAGATGTATGATTCCCTTAATCTTAATATATTGTGCACAAAAACATCTCCCTTAAGGATACAAATACACACACAATGAATAAATATGCCTTCTGGGTTATCCTAACTCTATCCCTAACTGAGATATGATACATCCTCTATTGAGGATAAGCAGTGACAACATCTTTGTATATATATTACTTTGCAAATTCAATGAATGTAAGGTAATATAAATGTATCTATATCATTATATTCAATGGTATTCGATCAACTTACCTATGTAATGCTACAAGCAACACACTAACAAGATTTTTTATTCCTCCTATATTCCTATTTTATGCTCCCTGTCCTTCGAGCGTTTCACCAAAAGTACTCTTCTCTTTTTCTAAAGCCATCCTCTCATAGTTATGGATGCTTAATGAATTTACAACTATGCACCTTTCTTCACATCCCCATAGATTTCTACATGCAAAACAGAGTTGGGAGTATGGATCTACTCCTCCCTCCTCCACTCCCCAAGCAGCTAGGGAGTTCACTAAGGAGAAAGAAAGAGACTTTTTACCTTTCTCAACATGATCTTTAACAATAAAAATAAAAATAACAATAATAATATAAATATTAATAATAATAGTAATTTGAAAATAGACAATAATATACTTATCTATTAGATGTCATTAGTGCATTCTCTCGAACACTAATTGTGCTTATCTATAAGCACAATCATTAGTGGAGAATTCTTGTAAGTCGACTAAGATCTTGACAACAAAATCAAACATGTTTAGTTGATTTAGTCACGTCAAATTTTATTCCAAAAGCATACCCCAAATTTCTATCAAACGATGAAAGGGATTTTAACCTTTGTCTTAATGATGAGAAAATTGATAGGAACAAACATGATCAAGCTCTACTAAGTATATGTGTATTTCTAGATAGCATAAGGATCTTTGAATTCATGATCTAGCATCCTCTCCATGGTGATACACTCTCTCCTTGTATCAGAGGGAAAATAACATTGTTCCTGCATCCACCTCAATTACATGAAGGTAGTTAGTCCATTTCATCATTTAACCACATGATCAATAATGACATCATAAACATTTATCCTTTACATATAAACTAATATAAAGAAAATGAATTTTTCATCATTACTATAATCATAATATTTTCTCTGACTAACTATCTATCTTCTCAAAAATAAAGAAAATAAGTACATTAGTTTAAAAATAGGGTGTGACATAGTATCTTTTCCATAGATTGTTAGATCTAGGGCACACAACTGAGAGGGGGGGTGAATCAGTTGTGCAAAAACTTTGCTTCTACTTCAAACACTTGATTCTTCTTGTTAGTTAATAGCATATCAATTAATCATTCATGAAAGCACAAAGCATAAACACTAGAGCAGATAATCATCAACACATTTGACACCAAGATTTTTGACGTGGAAAACTTGGTTAAAGGAAAAACCACAGGGTGATTAACCCAAGGATTATTCTCTATTAGAAGAATAAGAAAAATAAATGGCACATGCCAGTCAGGGCTCACTGCCCAAGCACACTGCTCACAAAGAGGCACACTACCTACAAGAGACACACTGTCTACAAGATCATAAGTATCACAACCTTGAACTAGAAAATGACATCTTCACTATGTCTGGATCAGTTCCATTTAAGCTTGAAACACACCTGCTCTGCTTTTCACTCTTTCGCTATACCACACTCATCCGCTACTCAACACACTTTGAAATGAATGCACAAACCTTTATTTATACAAGACATCGACTTAGGAACAATCATCTAAGTTGGAAATCAACCATAAGATCATTCGCAAGATGAATAACACATCCGGTCGGCCACCACAAAAGCATTTGCAAGATGAACAACTCATCCAGTTGGCTAGTCTGAACAAGAACTTCATCCAGAAGAATATCTTCAATTCTGGGCTCTACCACTAATGTGGATCAACAACACAACCTTAACACGAACCAAAAACCTTCACAAGCTTGCCTGAATGACCAGGAACATCCGCACTTCCTCTGCTCACCAGAATCTCTTCTCTTCCTCATCCGAAACTTCAAGAACACAGTCTACCACCACTGTCATACTGAAACATGTGCTTCTGGACCTCCAAATCATGAACAAATTGAGATGACACATCACAAGGACATCCCAAACACTCCATCCAATCCGCAAGATAGGATAATGCACTTCCAGATCTCATCGGACCTCTTTGTAGCACTCTGTGACTCTGGAGCACCTCCCAGAACCGGTTCTACTTGATCAATCACAACTTCTTCAAATCTTCATGCGGACCTCTAAAAACTTAACGAGATCATCTCAAGTCTCATATCTACAAACCCTTTAATCGACATCCTTTGATCATCAACCTATTGAGTACTTTTGCCTTCTTCTCATCACTATTCTACACTGTTCCTGACTGAGACTAATTTTCTCAATATCCTCAGCACACAGCTCATCCAATCCTTCTTGTCAATGCAATATGAGTATGTTGACATCAATGACAACACTGATTAACCTCATACATGCAACAATCTCCCCCTTTGTCATTGATGGCAACATATGATGTGAAAAACCATCAAGACAAGATCTTCTCCTTTCTGTCATAGCTCCCCCTATCAGCAACAACTCTTCACATGTCTTCTCTTCCTTTACTGCTCCCCCTTTGATCATCAACCACTTGTTTTTCACATGTCTTCTCTCCCCCTTTGACATCAATGGCAAAGGGCTCATACTTGCAATTCTTAATGCATCAGAATCATACCAGCTGCTCCCCCTTAGTAGCAGCTCCCCATCATCAATCCAGATCACAAGATATGACTGTGATATCCATCGGACTGATGCACTTCAGTGCATCCTAGTTCATCACCGAAGGGGCCATGACCGCTAACTTCTCCCGGAGATACTCAAGAGAGTCCTTGCGAAAAGGTTTAGTAAAGATATCTACAATCTGATCCTTGAAGGGTACATACTCCAATCTAACTTCACCCTTGGTCACTTGCTCTCTTAGAAAGTGAAACTTGATAGATATGTGCTTGGTCTAAGAATGCAACACCGAATTCTTAGAGATATTTATTGTACTTGAATTATCAAAGAAAATTGTGATAGGCTCCTCATATTCTACTTTAATGTCTTTTAACATCTACTTCATCCATAAGATTCGAGTGCAACTACCTGCTGCTGCAATGTATTCTGCTTCAGTTGTAGACATAGATATTGCCTCTTGTTTCTTGCTTAGCCAAGAAACCAATCTTTTTCCCAAAAAGAATGCTCCTCCACTTGTACTCTTCCAGTCATCCACATCTCCTACCCAATCTGCATCTATATAAGCATGAAGAGAGAAATCCTAATCTCTAGGATACCATAGACCATACTCAACTATTCCTTTCAAGCACCTAAAAATTCTTTTGATTGCCATGACATGAGATTCTCTAGGATTAGCCTGAAATCTTGCCATAAGACCAACAACCTGCATTATATCTGGTCTAGTCTGAGTGAGATCTAATAGTCCTCCAATCATTGATCTATACTTGGTCTGATTTGTTATAGGAGAGTCATCATCTTTGCTCAACTTACATCCGGTTGCCATAGGAGTGTTCATTGGCTTTGAATCTTCCATTCTGAATTTCCTCAACAATTCTTTTGCATATTTGGTCTGACAGATAAATATGCCTTTCTTTGTCTGAGTAATTTGCAGACCCAAGAAGAAATTCATTTCACCAAGCATTGACATTTCAAATTCACTTTTCATTTGATCTGTAAAAGTTTTACACATGCTGTCTTTTCCTCCAAAGATGATATCATCAACAAATACTTCAACAATCAAGATGTTTTCCTTATCTATTTGGAAATATAGATTACTATTAGCAGTACCTTTGCTGAAACCAATCTACACAAGATGCTTATCCAACCTTTCATACCATGCTCTTGGGGCTTGCTTCAAACCATACAGTGCTTTCTTCAACTTGTAGACCATATCATCATGATCAGACAATTGAAATCCATCCGGTTGTTCAATGTACACTTCTTCTTCCAAGTCAGCATTTAGGAAGGCAGACTTGGCATCCATCAGATATACCTTGAAGTCTTTGAAGGCAGCAAATGCAAGAAATAATCTGACTGCTTCAATTCTTTCCACCGGAGCAAAGGTCTCTTCAAAATCAATTCCGTTTATTTGAGAGTAGCCTTTGCAGACCAATCTAGCTTTGTTTCTGATTACTTCACCAACTTCATTTAGTTTGTTCTAGAAGACCCATTTGGTTCCAATCACATTCTTGTTTCTAGGTCTGGGAACAAGATCCCAAGTATGATTTTTCTCAATTTGCATCAATTTTTCCTCCATTGTTTTGGTCCAGTTTTCATCATTGCAAGCTTCATTAATTGTCTTAGGTTCAATCTTTGAAATCAGACAGTATTCATTTGAATCTTGAGCAATCCTTCTCCTTGTTTGTACCCCTTTACTTTTGTCACCTATGATCTGATCTTCAGAATGATTTAGAGTTACATACCTTAGAACTTTGGGAGTTTCTTGCACTACTAATTCTTGATCAGGCTCATTCAAACAAACTTCTTCTTCCTGATTTACCAGATCAGTCTGTATTTGAATTTTAGAGGAGAATTGAGCTCCTTGCATCAGAGAATCATTCTGATCATCTTCATCACATTCATAGAATCTTGAGGGCTTCTCAATTCCTTCATCAACATTCACATTTGTACTTTCTATCAACTTTTTCAATCTCTTATTGTAACACTGGTATGCTTTGCTTTGAGTGGAGTAACCCAAGAAAATTCCTTCATCACTTCTAGCATCAAACTTTCCTAGATCTTCATCTCTTTTGATGTAACACTTGCTACCAAATACTCTGAAATATCTCATAGTGGGAGTTATACCGAACCAAAGTTCATAAGGAGTCTTATCGGTATTGCTTCTGATTTGAACTCGATTAAGAGTGTAGACTGCAGTGCTGATAGCTTCTCTCCAAAACATTTGAGGAACATTTGCTTCCATCATCATTGTCCTGGCTACTTCCTGGATGGTCCGGTTCTTTCTCTCAACTACTCCATTCTACTGTGGAGTCCTAGGAGTAGACAACTGTCTCCTTATGCCATGCTTCTCACGAAAGTCTATGAATTCACCGGATATGAATTCATGACCTCTATTAGACCGTAGACATTTCAGTTTCAATCTGGTTTGATTCTCTACCATAGCTTTGAAGATTTTGAACTTCTCGAGGGCTTCTAATTTCTCTTTTAGGAAAGTAACCCACATCATCTGGGAATGATCATCAATTAGTAACATGAAGTATCTATCACCTTGCATACTCTTGATTCTTGTCAGACCACATAGATCAGTATGAACTATTTCCAATAATCCGGTAGAGGACTGGTCCTTGCTTTTGAAAGAGACTCTGCTCTGTTTACCTAGCTGACACTCTTTGCACAAACTATTTGTAGGTTTCACCAATTTAGGAAGATCTCTTATAGCCTGAGTATTGCTTATCTTGATGATGTTATCAAAATTTACATGACACATCCTTTTATGCCATAACCAACTCTGATCAACTTTCAAAAAAAACAAACAACTCTTATTTGAACCAACTAGATGGAAGATATTACCTTTTGTTTGTGTACCAGATGTAATCTCAGTTCTAGAGCTTTCAAAGATCCTGCACCTTCCATTTTTGAACTGGAGATCATAACCCTTGTCCACCAATTGACCAACACTGAGAAGATTGTGCTTCAGTCCTTCAACATATAGTACATTATCAGTTTTGCTCTTTCCATCAAAAGAAATAGTTCCCCTACCTCTGATTCTGCCAGTAGAATTATCACCAAACTTTACCATTCCTCCTTCATACCTTTCCAAATCTAAGAACATGTTGTTGTCACCTGTCATGTGGTGAGAACATCCACTGTCAATAACCCAATCATCCTTTTCTTCAACTTGGGTAGCCAAAGCTCTTTCCACAACCTTATGATTGACAGATTTAGAGGATATTGAATCTTCTTCCTTGATGGCAATAAACACCCATTCATTTCCAGATTTTCTTCCTATTTCTGATTCATCATTTGTTACTCTTTCATTATCATCTTCTTCATGAACATAATAACAGTTCTTTTGGAACCTTTGTCTGTTAGCATTTGACCTTGCAGATCTTTCCGGACATCTTGAGGCAAAATGACCAATCTTATTGTAGTTGAAGCATTTAAAAGGTAACTTTCCTTCATACTTACCGGATCCTTTTGGTAGTCTCTTTGCAATGAGGGCTTCAAGATGAGCTGTTTCTGCTTCTTCCTCTTCCATGTCTTTTCTTGCTTGATCATACCATGATAGCTTCCTTGAAGAGTTTTCTCCTAGATCAAATCTTTGTTTGCCTTTCACATAGGCACTAGCTTTGAATGCAGATTTAGTCTTGGGGGGATCATCTCCAAACTCAGTCATTTCAAATGCAGCTAGTTTGCTAGCCAATTGCTCTCTTGTGACTGTTGTATGGGCTCTGAATTCATCAATGGCAACAACCTTGATTTTGTAGGCAGCAGGAAGGGATCTAAGGATTTTACAAACAATTTCATTTTCATCCAGAACACCACCAGCATTCCTGATTCCACATACCAGCTCATTTACTCTTGGCATAAAGGTAGTGATATTTTCATCATCTCTCATCTTCAATCTTTCAAATTTCCCTTTTAGAGTTTGCAACCTTGCACTCTTAACAAACTCATCTCCTTCATGTAGAAGCTCCAGTTTAACCCAGATCTCATATGTAGTTGGTAGGTCAATAACATTTGAGTGTTTTGTGTCATTCAATGTGCTTAGAAGAGCTTCTTTGGTCCACAGATTGTTTTCAGCATCTGTGATTTCATTCAGAGTTGTCAGACCACCCTATGGAGGTACATAAGCCTTTGTGATCATGGACAAGTAATCTTTTCTCATACACTCCAAGTGACATCTCATGCGACCTTTCCAGAGCGAGAAATTGGTTCCATCAAACTTCGGACTATCCTTCTTGTATGATGACATCTTGGATCTCCTCAACTGGTTAAGCTCCTTTCAAAGGAACTTGGCTCTAATACCAATTGTTAGATCTAGGGCACACAACTAAGAGGGGGGGTGAATCAGTTGTGCAAAAACTTTGCTTCTACTTCAAACACTTGATTCTTCTTATTAGTTAACAGCATATCAATTAATCATTTATGAAAGCATAAAGCATAACACTGGAGTAGATAATCATCGACACATTTGACACCAAGATTTTTGACATGGAAAACCTAGTTAAGGGAAAAACCATGAGGTAATTAACCTAACGATTATTCTATGTTAGAAGAATAAGAAAAATAAATGTCACATGCCAGTCAGGGCTCACTGCCTGAGCACACTGCTCACAAAGAGGCACACTGCCTACAAGAGACACACTATCTACAAGATCATAAGTATCACAACCTTGAACTGGAGAATGACATCTTCACTATGTCTAGATCAGTTCCATTTAAGCTAGAAACACACCTGCTCTACTTTTCGCTCTTTCACTATACCACACTCATCCGCTACTCAACACACTTTGAAATAAATGTACAAACCTTTATTTATACAAGACATCAACTTAGGAACAATCATCTAAGTCGCCAATCAACCATAAGATCATTTGCAAGATGAATAACACATCTGGTCGGCCACCATAAAAGCATTTGCAAGATGAACAACTCATCCAGTCGGCTAGTCTGAACAAGAACTTCATCTGGAAGAATATCTTCAATTCCAGGCTCTACCACCAATGCAGATTAACAACACAACCTTAACACGATCCAAGAACCTTCACAAGCTTGCCAGAATGACCAGGAACATCCACACTTCCTCTGCTCACCGGAATCTCTTCTCTTCCTCATCCGGAACTTCAAGAACACAGTCTACCGCCACTGTCATACTAAAACATGTGCTTCTAGACCTTGAAATCATGAACAAATTGAGATGACACATCACAAGGACATCCCAAACACTCCATCCAATCCGCAAGATAGGATAATGCACTTCCAGATCTCACCAGACCTCTTTGTAGCACTCTGTCACTTTGGAGCACCTCCCAGAACCAGTTCTACTTGATCAATCACAACTTCTTCAAATCTTCATGCAGACCTCTGAAAACTTAATTCGATCATCTCAAGTCTCATATCTACAAACCCTTTAATCGACATCCTTTGATCATCAACCTATTGAGTACTTTTGCCTTCTTCTCATCACTGTTCTACACTGTTCCTGACTGAGACTAATTTTCTCAATATCCTCAGCACACAGCTCATCCAAT
This sequence comes from Cunninghamia lanceolata, assembly GCA_027924645.1. Taxonomy (NCBI): domain Eukaryota; kingdom Viridiplantae; phylum Streptophyta; class Pinopsida; order Cupressales; family Cupressaceae; genus Cunninghamia; species Cunninghamia lanceolata. Next base: position 3,960,883 of record BSBN01000567.1, read on the forward strand.
CCTTCTTGTCAATGCAATATGAGTATGTTGACATCAATGACAACACTGATTAACCTCATACTTGCAACATAGACTAAAGATTCACTCTTAGGAATCATATTTGTCATTGAGTCCTAGTCATCACATTTGGAACATTTTTATCATATGACTACTTGTGGAGGTCAAAACACCAAAATTGGGGTTTCACAACTCTCAACAAACTCCTTTGCAATCCCAAAATTTATTCTTAGCTAATTGGAATAGGCTACTTGATGGATATTATTCATACATAGGTTTCATAGTGATAGGCATTTACTTTATTTAGTTTTTGTCATTTCTATTTGTTTGATTTCACTTGCATAGTTAGATATTATGCTTATATTTCTACTTTTCTACATGTTGTGTGGATTACTCTAGGAATCACACAAATGGAGGGAAAAATTGCTAGATAAACAAAGAAACTTCTTACAAGAGTGTCATTTGTATAGTGTCATATAGACAACAATGCTTAGGGCAAACACATGCATGTCATGCACATCATCCTAATCCAAGGATGCTTGTTATTGGTAGTACTGTTATGTCAGAAAATGTCCCCTTGGGGCTTTTTACTCTTAAGGTTTAGCTCTTGGGTCCTTAAAATGCATTTAGAACATCTTGCATGTTAATTATGAATCTCGATGAGAAAACCCTAAAGGCTAATGGCAAATAGGACCTAGGGGGTGCTATTTTGATGATCCTTGAACAAAAATGGGAGGGTGGACTTGGACACTAGCGCCCTAGTCCTGCCCTATTTTGGGTATGTCCTAAATTTGAATGTTAGTTTTACGACCATTATTTAGGTCCTATGCCTTCATCTAAAGTTTGAATTATGAAATTCTTAGCAGGAATCTTTGTAATTGCATATATATGCATGTTTAGGTTTCATTTGCAAACTATAGATGGAAATTAGAGGACATTATGAACTTGTGACTTTATGTGAAAGTGATTCAAGTCAATCATTATGTTGTGGAGAAGTATTTTGTTGTTATTCTATTTGTATTTGTAGATTTAACTCCATCTCCTTATGGCATGAAGATCATCTTCCTTCCTTGAGATCTCTACTTCAAGCTGGTATCTATTATGTTGTCAATCATTTATCATTTGGATTTCTACCTCTATCCCACTAAGATATGCACTCTTATCTAACAATGGTGCTCGGAAGACTTGAATGTCTCTCCAGGGCTTGAATGAGGCAAGCCTCTAAACACCACAACCCCCTCTGACACTCCTTTGTGATTGTAAGTTTTAGGTACCGAGTTTCATGGAGTAGAGTTGCAGAAAGGAGGTTGTAGACAACAAGGATTCAGGCCTAAAAGAAAGAGGATATTGTTTAACATTTCAGGACAAGGGTACTAGTGCCAGTGTCCTCCATTTTTTTTAGGGTAGAAATAAAAGATACAATGCAGATCAATGTTGGAAGGAAACCAGATTCTTTCAAGAAAATTGTACCTTAGACTAGGGCGCTAGTGTTAGGGTTCCTGACTGTTCCACATTCTAGATTTCAAAAACTAGTAAGTTAATAATCTCTATCCTTCACCTTAATCTTAAAGGATTTTCTAGAATTCATTAATTTTCTTACTATTTTTCTTATTTAGGGTTTTATGAGTAATTAAGCATTAAATTTAGATATTGTTTTATACATCTAAGCTTCTACATCATTCGAAGAGGCAGCCCAACCTGATAGGTGAACGCCCTTGCTTAGTGGAGATTCAACTCAGTTGATATGCCCTTGAATGTTTGGTGAGAGGGGAGGATTTTCCCTTGAAACTTAAACAAAAACATTTCCCCCTGTTTAACCTGAATTATTTTGGTGAACCCATGTTTTTGGACTTTTTGCACCTTGCTGAGAGTTGTGTGATAGATTTGCATTCATTCATCTTATTGCTTTTGAAAATTTACAAAAAAATGGAAAATTTGAAAATTTTGAAAACATTGGCATCTTAGGCTTGTATTTTAACATAATTTGAATTAATTTTTATTTAATTTCATTAAATTTATGTTATTTTCAATAGATTTGATTTAAATTATAAAAATTTATCATTAAGTATTCATTGCATTTTCATTCTTAAATTGTCAAAAATTGCTTAAAATTGTGCATTTTTAATAAAAACCTAGTTTTGCATTAGCTAGGGTTTGTGGTCAAAATCTTGTTTCATATTTTACTACCCTTTTCAAACACTCTTTAGGACTGATTTATAATTGTAGTGTTTCATCATAGTGGTTTTCTTGCAAAATTTCATGTCTAGGGTTTCGAAACCTTGCATTTTCACTAGATTTTGCCTTATTGTCTCTCTAAAATTGCATTACAAGCATGTTGTGAGGAATTTTTCTGCATTATTTGACTAATATAGGGTTATAATCTTCTTCCCTTTCTCAAATTCCTTACAACATGCTTTCTATTAGGCATTTACATTGAAAATTGGTAAAAAAAAATTGCATGTTTTATGAGTATTTTCACTAGGTTTTGACTTGTCATTACTCTAGAATTGCATCAAAAGCGTGTTGTGAATGATATTGTTGCATCATTGGAATATTCTTAGGAATATTATTTTTTGTCCCACTTGAAATTCCTTACAACATCTCTTCTTTCACTCATTTGCATTGAAAACAGTTGAAAAATCTAGCATTTTAGGTCATTTCCATACATACTTTTGCATTTGTTTCTTGCATTAGTATTAAAAGTATTAAAAATATGATTTGGGATTCATTTGAAAATATACATATGTCTTCTCAATACAACAATAATTGTAGGCTTCCTCCTAAGCCTTATTTGAAAAGACGAGCTCCTAAACTTGAAATAACATTTACACCTCATGACCAATAAATGCTAGATACTGAAGGGCCTCTTTACATTACAGTGAAAATAATGGAAAGACCTATGGATGGAACACTTATAGACCTAATTGTATGACTAATGTGGTTATAGAAGAGTTTCTTCTTAAACATTATTTGGCACAAGATTATTACTAGCCATTGGATTTGAGAATTAAAACACACAATGGAGCTTTGATGAATACACTTGGAAAGATAACCTTATTGGTCTCAGTTTATGATAAATTTGTGGATCAATTATTTGATGTTATCCCTTTATCTGACCTCTTCTATGTAAAACTAGGACATCCATGGCTTAAGGCTATGAATGTTGTTCCCTCGACTATTCACAAATGCTTAAAGTTCCCTTTGTATGGAGAAATCCATACTATTCATCATAATTCATATCAGCCTCTAGCTAAGAGCAAGAACTTCACTCTTGATTATTTTTGGCTACAACCTGACACAAACCCTGAGCCATGAAGATACTAATATTTCCTAGAATACAGACGATACAAAGAAAAACAACTAGCTAGAGTGGCCAGGTCTCCTTTGCAAATAATAAGAGAAGAACAACATGCATTTGAACATCCCCTTAGAGAAAAAGGAATATGACAAAATGATATAAGAATAACACAAGACTATTATGAATATGATGAAATAATTGGCATTATAGAAGTGGATAAGGGAAGGCTTCATAACTCAACTATTCCACAGAGAGATGGTATCTATGCTGAGGTCCCTCCTCCATCATCCTTACAGGGATCGGGAGGTTTTCATCAACAACAAAACATTCTACGAAGGCGAATGAAATTTGACCATGATGCTTCCTCCTCTAATACTCAAAACCCTATGGAAAAACATAACATTGTCTCTGAAGAGATAAGTAGTAAGACAAAAATGAAAAGACAAGCAAAAGAAAGGAGGAAGAGAAGACAAGATTTTTCCCAACAAAATGCAACTCAACAAAGAAAGAGAGCTAAGGATTAGAAAAAAGTAAGAAGATTATCATCAATTGGCAATAATAATGGTTTAGATCCTCCTCATAAGAAAAAAAATATTTCACATACACAAGGATTTGAGAAACAAGCATCACATAGACTTCCTAACAACAAATATAACTCTCATAAGAACCACTCAAGCTTCAAACAAAAGTTGATAGAGCATCTCTCCAAGAGGCTCGCAAGTTACAAATTTTAGTATGATTGTACTCTACATGTAAGTATTTCTAACCCTTTACCTCCATGTTGTGTTTCCCCCCTAATGTGTTATGTGTTGTTGAGGCCTCCTAAGATGACCCTTGATTCTCTTGAAAGGTCAAGTAAATTGGGAGACCGCCTCTATAGTAACCCTTCTTCTATTTGTATCATCATTCTTCTATATTGCTTCTCCTCTATTTTCAGTGTTGTGTGTTGTGTCTTATGGACATGGGTTGCTGTTGGTGACTTGGGAGCACCCTCCTACATGATAATCCCTAAGGCACTTGTTTCTCCTTGATTTATTGTTTACCTTCCTTTAGTAGTTCTACCTAGCGAGCGGATGAAGATAAACATATTATATTGATATAGACCTTGTGTCCCTTTGGCAAGAAGTCAAAAAATGGACCTAGTCCATACATGATGATGGGGTTGATATATATTATGCCATGTTTGGCTAGTAGAATCACTTCGTGTGCTATCTTGATGTTGCCTTATCGCACTTACAAAACATAACAATACTATTGCTCCATGCACTTTGTCTATCTTGGATCTGGCTTTCCTTAGTTCTCTATGTGACTAATTACATGTATTGTTGATTATATGGATGCTAACACCTTTTCTTTCAAGAAATTGTGTATTTGTGGGAACATTTGGTGATCGTAAAGTACATGTCACCTTTGGGGGACATGGGCTTTGCGAGTGTTCGTGTTCACTTGTTTGTTTTCTCTCTACTTTAACATGCTTGATATCGGTACACGACATCAACCACCTTAAGTTGGGGGCATATATAAGGTAAGTTGTCTGCTGATTTTGGTACTAAGAAAGTGTGTTTAAAGCCCTCTATTGATGTGGGATGTTGTATCTTCGAGAGAGTGCACATCTTTCTTCTCTATATTGCAATCATTTGAGACCTCCTCTCATTTTCTAAAAGTGCTCTGAGTAGGTGGGGAGTGGATCTGAGACTATCCTAACCCTTAACCGTGTCTTCAGTGATTGTTGTGGTGAAGCATAATCATCGGTGTGTATCTGTAGCATGCCTAAGATGGCTACGAATCTAGCAATAGGTTTCTCCCATCGCTTGTTTTCCATGTTTTCTCTATGTCTTCCATGTGTGTGTGTATGGCATGTTTTCTCCCAAGCAAAGTCTAAAGACTAGTGGCGATGAGTCCCTCCTATGCTTTTAGATTTGTATGGCATGTTTGTTCTCAAGTTTAGTCTAAAGACTAGTGGCAATGAGTCCCTCCTACACTCTGAGATTTGTATTGTGTGTCTGTTGCCCCATATGTAGTCTAAAGACATGTGGCGATGAGTCCCTCCTACATTTTGGGTTGTATGTTTACTTTCCTTGCACTTGCATTTGCATTTCATATATGAGAAAATGAAAAATAAATAATCACTGCATTCACTATATTCACTGTGTTTTACGTGTCTTCAAAACTATCTTCTATGTGTTCTACATGACTATAACTATCTTCTTCATGTTTTGTGTGCATGTTACTATCTTCATTGTGTTTGGCATGTCTTCACCATGCTTGGCATGTTTGTTGCATTTATTGACCTTACTTTAATGCATGTATTTGGCCTTGCATTTATACATACATTAAAGTGGAGGCTAAATGTTATGTCAGAAAATGTCCCCTTGGGGGCTTTTCCCTCTTAAGGTTTAGCTCGAGGGTTCTTAGAATGCGTTTAGAGCATCTTGCATGTTAACTATGATTCTCGATGAGAAAACCCTGAAGTCTTATGGAAAATAGGACCTAAGGGGTGTTATTTTGATGATCCTTGAACAAAAATGGGAGGGTGGACTTGGGAACTAGCTCCCTAGTCTTGCCCTATTTTGGGTCTACCCTAAATATAAATGTTAGTTTTATGACCATTGTTTAGGTCCTATGCCAACATCGCAAGTTTGAATTACAAAATTCTTAGAGATAATCTTTGTAGTTGCATATATAATCATGTTTAGGTTTCATTTGCAAACTAGAGATGGAAATTAGAGGACATTGTGAACTTATGACTTAATGTGAAAGTGATTCAAGGAATCCATTGTGTTGCAGAGTAGTATTTTGTTGTTATTGTGTTTGTACTTTTAGATTTGGCTCCATCTCCTAATGGCATGAAGAACATCCTCCTTCCATGAGATCTACACTTCAAGGTGATATCTATTGTGTTTTCAATCATTTATCATTTGAATTTCTGCCTCTATCTCGCTGGGATACACACTCTCATTTGACAACAGTGTTCAGAAGACTTGAATGTTTCTCCATAGATTGACTAAGGCAAGCCTCTAAACACCACAAACCCCTCCCACACTCCTTTGTGATTGTAGGTTACAGATACTAAATTTCGTAGAGTGGAGTTACAGAAAGGAGGTTGTGGATGATAAGGATTTAGGATCTGAAAGAAAGAGGACAGTGTTCAACATTTTGGGACAAGGGTTCTAGTGCCAATGTCCTCCATTTTTTTGAGTCAAAAATGGAAGACACAGTGCAAATCAGTGTCGGAAGGAAATCCAGATTCTGTGAAGAAAATTGTACCTTGGACTAGGGTGCTAGTCCCGGTGTCACCTACTATTCTGCATTTTGGATTTTAGAAAATAGTAAGCTAACAATCTCTATCCTTCACCTTAGTCAAAAGGGATTTGTCATAATTCATTAATTTTCTTACTGTTTTTCTTATTTAGGGTTTTAAGAGTAATTGAGAATTAAATTGATATATTCTTTGACACATCTGAGCTTCTACATCATTCCAAGAGGCAGCCCAACCTGATAGGTGAATGCTCTCGCTTAGTAGAGATTCAACTCGGTTGATATGACCTTGAATGTTTGGTGAGAAGGGAGGATTCAACTCGGTTGAGATTCAACTTCAAATTTTGACTATTATTTGCCTTAACAAGTACAATTATTTTTTGTTTCATTTTTTAGATCAATTCTTAGTATTTCAAAAAGTTAACTCAAAATTACATATCTAAAGTTTTATTTCTATTCATTTGTTGTTAACTAAATTTCCTAATCAATAGCATAACTAGAATATTTAGGATAGTTTAGTAAAGGTTAAAACATAACTTCTTTTTTGTTGAAGATAGAGATTCCAAAGTAGTGTCCTATAAGATGACATTATCTAGAGGGTGTAACTTTCTAGGTAGAGTTGTTATCTAATATGCTAGAGTTAGTTTCACCAGGTACCAAGACATGAAACCAAATTCTACATCTATCTTGAGCTTATTATGCAAGACCTCATTTATTCTAATACCATTCAGGTCTTTGGAGAAGGTGAAAAGGAAAAAAATCTATGGCTAGTCCTAACCAAAATCTCCAAATCTATATAGATCCATTTCTCATGCACTATTCCAACTTCATAGACTTGGACACTTCATCACTTGAGTTTGAAGGAGATGTTGGATCATCTATTTCACACTTTTATTTTATGATTAGCATAGTGGATGCTTGATTATCAGTGCCTCAGGAAAAATCTATTGTTGGGATCATTTTCACATTTTCCTTGGCTAACATTGTCCCAAATATACCTCATGGAGCTCTCTATAGTACTACTTGGGTTAATGAAAAATCTATTCATGGGGTTATGTGTTGAAAAAATCAAAGATCTTTTGCCTTTGCTTTGTATAGTAAAGAATGCAAAAAATTATAATTATACTAGTGAGTTCATGTTGCAATGTATTACAATATGGCTTTTATAAATCCTTTCAATTATAACTTGTTGAACTACCATCTTATGGGAATGTAACTAGTTAATTAATAATAATAATAATAATAAATTACAATTTAGTACATTAAACTTATTAATGTAAAGCCTTAATATTCCAACACTCCCCCTTAAGGCTTACATTACACAAATAGAACATATAATAAAACATGTTGATTACACAAAACAAATACACATTCTTGAGAAGATTTTTCTTTGAAGAAACAAATCCTGAATTAGGTGGAAGTCCATCAAGCTTCCTCATAACCCTCGGAAGGGTGTAGCTCCCAAGATAAATTCTTGAGTTCTTATATTATGACCTCCTTGAACTCTTGAATCATAGATCCCCTAAATTATTGAACAACAATCCATGCTTAGATACATCCATAGTGCTCCATCAAGTTGTCTCATGACCCTTAGGAAGGTATAATTCCCCAGATCCATAGAATCTTGAACTATCTGGACAATAATCGATATTGAGCTCACTAAATCCCTTCCTGTCTTCAAAAGATAACTTCACAATATATATGTGTTCTTTAATTTTGGCAGCATAAAAAGAACATAGAAAAAAAAACATATGCTTCTCATACAAGATACCATCTTTGAGCGAGAAGTTGGCTTGAGATGATAAAAAAATCTCTACCCTCTGGTGCCACCAGCCTCCAATATAACCATGTTACACTTTATCTATCACATTAGACTCTCTGATAGTACAAGCATGTGAATTTGAAATCTTTGTCAGACATAACATCGATGGCTTGGACAACATAAACATTATGTGAAGTAACCATGTATTATGTGGTTATATGCAAAAATGAAAATTTAAGTGTCAATTCTAACCCATTCCAACCCTTAATACACCGTTACAATGATTTTTATAAAATAAGACCAAATTAATCTTGTAACACCTTATTTTCCTTATCACTCCAATACGTACAATTTCGAATATCCTTTTCATTCCATATAACTTCACACATAGAAATATATTTAGAATGACAACAATAAAATCCTTATAAAATCCAAAGAACGAAACCTTCACCTATTTCAATGACGCCAATTCACCCTTATTTCTCCCATAAATGCACACTTTTTATATTAATGACCCTTCATAAATATTCTTGTATTTCCCACAATATAATATGCAATAAAAACATATAACTGCACACTTCAATGTTTAACTAAAAGCCAATTAAAAATTTAGATGCTTGTAATCTCTTTTAAGAGCACTCCCATCTTTTTTTTCATCAAAAAAAATTATATCAAATGAACAACTTCTCACGTACCTCCAACAAATTGTGGTTTCAAAAGAACCACAAATCACCAATGCCAAACCACTAATTGAAAATAAAAAAATCAATGGTTTACAATCTATGAACCCAACCAAGAAACCGCATTTCCAATCTCTATCTGTTGTACCATTTGATTAATTCAGGGGAACATAATAGCCAATAGCAGCGACTTTCACATAAGTGAATTTCTAACTGAATCTACAGAGTCACTAATCAAAGAGGATCAAACAACTTTTTAAAAACTACACAGAGTCACCACATACCATAAGACATGTTTCAATGCCAATGGGTAAATTGCAGCCTTAAAATAGAAAAAATGTCCTCCTTTCTTTACTCGCGATTCCTTGTGTGCACCATGATTAGAAAATTTGTGTAGTGTGGCAAGATACACGAAAAAACTCTTGAACAACCATGACAACGGTTTTAATAGCCATATGAATGTCAGCAACACCCACTACTGGTATGATAATGGCTTATTCATATCCAACAATAATGAAATATTATCCAATTTGCAGCGGCTAGAAACAATATGCAACATTTGCCTTGGACCATTTGGCAGCGTATGAAGAAATTGACCATGATTTTCGAATTAACCATGATTTTCTTTGATACCATGTTGAAAAAATCAAAGATCATTTACATTTTCTTTGCACAGTTAAGAATGCACAAAATAATAATTATATTAACGAGTTCATGTTCAAATGTATTACAATATGGCTTTTATAAAACCTTTCAAATATAACTTCATGAACTACCATCTTACGAGAAGGTAACTAATTATTTAATAACAATAATAAACTACAAGTCACTACAGTGACTTTATTAATGTAAACCTTAATATCCCAACATTATGATTGACCGTATTAGCATTTTCAATGTTATCATAGAGGAATTCCTTTTTATCAACCAACTTCACAAGGAGACATATGACCCCTCTAATGTCTCCATTAGAGCTCATGAAGGCATGTTCCTTCCCATTTTAGGATCAATCACATTATCAATCTAGGTGGAACCCAAGTCCTTGGATGTTTCAGTTTATTTCATCATTACATTAGATCATTTCTAGGTCTTGCCAGGCCAATCTTGGCTTGCAGAAATGCAAGAAATCTTCTCATTAGTCTATTATTCCCTAAAGTTTCCCCATGATGGGATCATACATATAGTTCCCCATAGTAGTTTCCAACCCCTCCAATAGTGGGGAAATTTCTCTTTGGACCATTTGTGGCCAACCAATATTGAGCCACTTCAAACCTCAGGTAGACCCTATGTTTAAGGTCTATTCATGATACAAGGAGACTCAAGTTGGTTCTAATGCTCCCATTGCACCTGGACTAGGCCTTTCTACTCCCAAGCCCATGACTTTTGGGCTTCTCCCATTAGAGTTCACCCAACTAGTGGTAACTTCTTCTATTCCTTATCCTACCCTAGTGGTAATAAAAGGAAAGCATCCCACATTGGACTACTCTCAAGGTCTTAAGAATACTCAATAGTTTTTGACTTTTCCCACTACTTCCTATGTCATGGGTAAGGGGAAAGCACCATAATTTTAGAGATCCACCACTATTAATAGGACCACCTAATCTATAGTCACTACTTCTAATCCTCTTTCCATTACTATGACAACTAGAGAAAAGAAGCTCATCCACTTAGATGCTACTAATCCCTCTACCTGCACTGGACATAATCAACTTGCACAAGCATGCATGAATTGACCAACATGTCATAGCCAGGGATTAGGGTGGTGGGTCAACATCTAATGAGTCAACACAAGATCCCATTCAATCTAGTTCCCAAAAGGTCCAAGTTGTCTTGAACCCCTCTCATGACCCTCTCATTATTCCTATCAAACTAGAATTAACACCCATCTCCAAACAACTTGAACTACCCGATGTTTTCATTATTCCTAAGGAAATATTATTCTTTGGTGTCATTCCAATGTACCCACCATTAGGTTTTTCTAGGCATTCTTCACATAGCCATGGTAGACATAGATGTAGTATGTCCCCAACTGAAGTATATGTAGGAGCATTACTCTACTCTTCCATATTAAAGATCTAAAACAAATATTCCCGCTTTATCCTTAGGGTCTTCCTCTTCTAGTCCTGAGTTGACGGAGGCTCCTCCTCCTCCTAACTTTATTGCTATTATAGACTCAGTATCTAATATTAGTTATAAGCATCAACAATAGATTGAGCTTTATGACAATATATTATTTTGGCACCCTCCTTTATTAAGGAGTTTGTGACCAATGTTGACATTCTCTTGTTGTCACCAATATTTATGAGGTTGTTGACCCTCTCCTTACCTAAGGATGTTGAGAATGATTCTCTAGTAGCTATCCTTCCATGTTCTAGCTGTGATATTGATGGCTTGTTTTCCACCATCCTACCATGATGATTGAGATTTGGAGAAGGATGAACTATTGGTTTCCAACCCTGAGTAGTAGTACCTACATGTCAATTGTGTGTGTATATGTATGTGGTTTTCCTAACTGTCTTATTATCCTTGTGTTCTTTCTTGACGTATGATTGCTGTTTTCCCCTAAAGGACCCATGATTACCTCATAGGGACATGGATACATAGGAAAAATATATTGTGACATTCTTTTGTGTGTATCTAAATTCTTCTATCTATCATAGCCTTCATTTTTCTTGATATTTTGGGGAAAATGCAAAGTCTTGAGACATTTAGGTCTCTTCCATGTTGACCCAAAAAAATTTTAGTTTTTCATGTGTCATTCTTCCTATGTTCTCATTCTTATACATTCTTGGGGTATGATGATAGTTCATTCCTTTTCCCTTCATGATTATTACTCCTAATATATTTTATACTAACCACAAGCATGTTGACTCCTTAGTGTTTCTTCATATATTTTTCTTGTTTCTATGATGTCTTTTGTGTCCTTCCTCAAGGACATTCCTACTACATTATTTCATACTAAGTGCATTGATAAGCTTGCTCCTTGCACCACTCCCTTTACCACTTGTAGAAGCATTTTTATCCCTACAAAACTCCCTTTCACCAATCCCAAAAGTGTTTGATCATTGCTCCTTTTTATTGCTCCCTAAAGTGTTTATTTTTCATCCCTTGGGGCATTTTTATATTTTATGTGTCCTTTGTATTTATATTTATAATATGTTTGTTCTTTTTCATGTATTAGATCACATGATTCGCTAAGACCAGGTTATTTTGTAAATTGTATTGAATCTAATCATTTACCTTGTAGGATTAGATGTTACTATGGTTTTGTATGGATTCTAGTTCTAATGCTTGGTTTTGTAGGTTCTAAACTAGGGGCATCACACTTCTTATCTAAAGGACCTTTATAGTTCTACAATATCTTTTTTATAGATAAATTTTATTTTAGAATTTCATTTTTGTACCCTACACTCTCATGTTGCTAAAGTGGCAGAAAATGCAACATCAAAAATTGCACACTCTACAATTTTCAAATTGTGTCTTGCACCCACATTATGACCCCCTCATATAGACCCAAAGTAATCCATCTCTAATGACAATTTGTTTTAAAAATCTAAATTAGGACATTATTTTTAAACCCTTGTTGAATCTACATCCTAAGTTTGGGGTCATTCTACTTGATTGGGCACATGATGCATAGATTTCTTTGTGATGCATTAGTGTCCTATATTGTACATTACCATAATCTATATGTTATGGTTGCATGCAACCATCTCATAATGGTAATTATCTATCATAACACTTTCTATTGATGTACCATGCTATTCTAGGCATGATTCCCTAAAACAAATATAGAAGAATCTAGAAAAATAGAAGGTTCCTTCAATTACCATTTTTTTTATCTATAAATTATGAGGATACTTATGTTGGCCCCCACTCCAGTGGAGGTCATAAGGGAGCCCTCTTTCCCATCCACATATTCAACTTACATTTTACTTATTCAACAAAGAAGCCATGATGGAAGTCTAAGAGCCACAACATGGAGTTCCAACAATAGGTGTTACTTGGGGGATTCAAACTTAGATCTCCATCTTGAGAACCTTATGGCCTTGCCATTTAAGCACAAGCCCTTTCATGAAGGTTCCTTCAATTATTAAGAGAATAGGAAAAGGGTAATTTCTTATGAGAAGAAAACATAAGAGAGATCAAAGAAAACTAGAGATGACTGAATCGGTAGAAAGGATTCTAAATATCCTTCTACATAATAGCAGTTCCTTTGAGCTCAACTTTTTTAGCATAGGAACATGATTTCATAGGACCCTGTTCCCATATGTAGTTTTGTAGATTCAAATCCAAGGAGAGGATAGCTCATGCAAGAGACGTAAAAGTATAAATTTTCTCCAAGGATTCCATGATTTGGTCATCTTTGTTCTCCAAATATTTCATGATCCTTGTTGTGCATTCAATTAGTAGCATACTATGTTTGATCTCTAGAATCCCTTTGTTTAATTCTTATAAATCGAGCTCCCTAAGAGCCCCACATTTTTTGATAAATCTATTTACATGTGCACTCAAAGTGAATTTGTGGAGAAAATCCACAGCTTCACTAACCATTCCCTTATTTTTTATCACCTTGCAAAAGCCTACCCATTTTCTTGAATCCACTTCCTATTTACCATCATTGTCATTTTGCACACTAGGCCTATTGTCCTCCCCATAGACTAGGGATGTGCTCCTAGAATCATTTTGTCATTACATCCTAGCTCCTAGACACACTTAGGTTAGGTACACATGCATTCTAAAATTTATTTCATTTCACTACTTGTGGAGGTCGAAAGATAAAAGAAAGGGTCCGACAATTCATAGAAGACTCCTTTGCAATCATAATCTCCTTCTCATCTCTATCATAAGTGGAATACTTGAAGGGTAAAAAACACACTAAGGTTTGGCTATAATTTATATTTCTATAAATTAGCTTATCGTTTCTATTAATTTGATCATTTTTATTTTGTTTAGATTATTTGACTATTTATGTATTATGCTTGTTGTTTTCTCTTTATTTTTTCTATACAGGTTGAATTCAAGATCATACAGGTGAAACAAGAACATTCTAGGAAAGTATAGATTGACATCTACAAACTCTACCATCCATATAGATTATAGCACAAAAAGTAGATGTCTACACAATGCACAAGTATCCTTGGTCAAGTCTCCAAGATTTTTGTGACAGGTTCTAGTTTGAGCACATTATTCCATGTTTTTAATTTTATATCTCAAAATATTTCACTATTTGGTCTATATAATTTGTAGAATTCAGATAAAATTTGGAAGGAGTTAGTCTATGTTATGGGACTTTTTCCCCAAGAAATGAATTAAATAAGTAAATTTTATAAGACATTATTAAAGAATAAAAAGAGAAAAGAAAAGAAGATTATTTAATAGTAAAGGAGGTGCGTAAAACAAAAGAATAAAAAGAAAGTTACTTTCAAGTTAAAAAAAGAAGTTAAAAGGTTAAAAGAACCTTATAAAAATAAAAAAACTCTTAGTTAAGTGATTATTACGAGAAGAGTGCAAATAAAAATAATTATATTCCTTAATTTGTAAGCATTGGGTGGGATGGTTGGAAGCCACACTTTGGGTTATTATTTAAACTCATGAAATGAATGTAAATGGGGGGGGGGGGGAATTATTTGAGAAATCATTGAGGAAAAGTATATAGGAAAATGTATAGGAAAGTATACATGCAAAAGTATACAGGAATCAGAGGGCACAAAGGAGTGAGGAATAGGGTCATTGGCTCGGCATTGAGCATTTGGAGAAGGGGTACACAGAGTGTGTTCAACTCAAGGTACAACGTACACATGGGAGTGTCCTACCTAGGGCTGTGTTTTTTTTGTCATGGGGCACGATTGGTTCTATGTAAGAACCAGTTCCTCTGGGGGTGATCTTTGCCAAGAATAGCTAGGACATGTGATTACTCCTCTGAGTATCGTATAACAACATCTTAGTGCTTCATGGATAAGTGATTTATATATTTATATGTAGTAAATATTTTTTTGGATGGTAAGGTAGATTATATTATATTGAAATATCAACAAAGAGGATTACATATTTGATGCCCCACAGGCTGCTTCCCATCTAAAGTTTTCTACTTGATAGACTCAAAATGACCACATAGGGTTTGATTCAAAATTGCCATGCAAGGCAAACATCATAGGAATCTATACCCCCAACCCAGACCGCCTTTATAGCCTATTCCCCACCCTGATAACTAACTGCATAGAGATATAAACATATAACAAAAACTTAGAAAAAAAGTAGTTCTCCATCAAGCTTCACCCTGCTCAAATAGATAATCCCTAAACTCCACAATCTAGTGAAAAGCCTCAACCACTATGAACTGGAGCATTTTCTTCAGTAAATCACGACATTTGTAGGCTCTAATTCTATAGAAGATCAGGTCATCACCATTTATATCTAGAAAGAATGGGAAATACCTCACCAACTCCCCAGGCTAATTGATCTTGCATAGGTCTTGTAGCCTTGGTAACCCTACTCCAAGCTCTGCAGCTTCCAATATTCTATCCAGCCCTTCTAATAAATCTAGCTTTAACAGCCTCTGCACCAGAACTCAAATTTCATCCTTGTGCGCCATCAAATCGAGCAGAGATGCCACAAAACACAAGGCAATGTCAGAATCTACTCTATAGCGCTCCCCATTTTCCACAAATACCATCCCCAAAATGAGCCTGGTGGCCTCAATCATAAATGCGTCATTCCACAGAAATACCCTACGTAGACATTGTTGTATGATTCTGCCTAAGAAAGCCATTTGTCTAACCTTGCTGGTTAGGCAGATGGGAACCTCCATTCCTCCGTAGGCTAGACTATATGCTAGAAGATGGAATAATAGTTATGGTGTGTCTTCCATTAACATGAAACCACAACTGCCACTGAATAAAGCATCCCCTTTCAATGAATACTTAAACCATGTTAACTTAGCCTCCATAATTAGAAGGGGACATGTGATGATCTCATCACCTTCATGCTGCTAGCTATGCCAACTCCTCTGTCTTGAGCCAAGCTCTGGAGAATGGTGAAACCATCAAAAAATGATGGAGGATGTCCTCTCATCCATACTTGGCCCTTATTGCACAATCACTTCGAGCATGTGAAGTCTTACTTCACTCTTCCTTGAGGAGCTGCCAACCTTGCTATTAATGAGTGTAAGACACTCTCCCATCGATCGTCCACAACCTCTGACCCCTGCTGACTAAGCTGCTAGCACACCCTTCCCTGCTAAGATGGCCACTTCACACTGTTGTGAAATGGCACCCGCCCTTCCACGCACTTTATTTGTAGTAAAATTACTAATTTTGTATTGATTAAATTATTGTTGCAAATTGATGTTATTAAAGTTTATTGATGAAATACTTGGTTGTACAATGTTATGTTTAACATTTATTTAATGTATTTAAAATAAATTAATTTATTTCTATTTCAAATAATTTACCTTAAAGCACATTAAATATTAGATGATATTTATGTTGATAACTGAGAGGGGGGGGTGAATCAGTTATCCTAATTATTTCTTCTTTCTAAACTTTCTTATTAATCAATGCAGCATTAGTTCAAATAAGCAAACATAACCATGAAATAGAGATACACATGACACAATATTTTTGACATGGAAACCCGGTTAAGGGAAAAAACCATAGGGTGATTAACCCAAAGATTATTCTCTGTTAGAGGAATAAGGAAAAACAAAATGGCACTTGCCAATTAGGGCTCACTGCCTGAGCACACTACTCACAAGAGGTACACTGCCTACAAGAGACTCACTGTTTACAAAAGGGATGTAATACAATACTTGAACTGATATAGAAGCATCTACATATACTGGAGTTCAGTTCTGGTTAGGCTCAGTACACTAATCTGCTGCACTTCATCTTTCTTCTTCTCTTATGCTGCTTTCTTTACATACCGGATCTTCCTTACTGCTTCTGCTCTCTACTTCTGCTCTTATTCGCACATCACTCACGAAAACAAACTAGTCTTACTACTAAATCCATCGTGTATATATATCCGCACAAGTAATTTCATCACCTTTCTAGTCGACACCCGGAATAGTCAATCTTTTCACTAATTCTGATCTGTCGGCTGAATCCTTGCACATCAAGTAATGCGGATCAAGTATATGCTTGTAGAAATCATTAATCATGTCAGTCAAACATGTTTCATGCCTTCATAACCTTTACCACAATCAGTAACACATCTGGAAAGTAGTCTGATGTTCTGTCAGTCAGTTCTTCCTCTATTCACACTGTCACTCAGGAATCTGGTACTCAACTATTCATATCTTTTTCTTCATCTATCACTGGAGACTAAATCCTTAGAATATACCACTCAAGGTAGTCCTCTTGACTTCCCCAAATCCGTACTTCATCAAGATACTTCCTCTAAGAGATCCGGACCTGTCTGTCAGACCTTGCCACATGCTCTGTTCTTGTTTACTGGACCACAACATTCTTCACTCTGACTTCCGGTAGAGACACACCATGTCCTGCGGATGTGTGGGATGACCTTTGTTGCCATCAATGACAACAATCATGAATCCATATAGTGTCTCTTGCCAACAATCTCTCCCTTTGGCATTGATGGCAACGCTTAGTGAAAAATGACTAAGTGTTTACACTATGCTCCCCCTTGGCTGATGCTCTGTCTTTATATACATTTTCTGGAACTCCCCCTTAGTTGGATTCCTCATTTTTCACTGCTCCTCACTCCCCCTTTGACATCAATGGAAAAGGGTAGGGTCCGTATACCAAAATTTTTAAAATTTTAACTATACTTCGCTGCATAAGTATATATATACAAGTTGTACTTACATATACTTAAGTATGTCTGAAAAAGTATTCTTCAACTGTACAACTTCTGTCGCCCAACTCTGCTTCATCCTGTCCAAAATTGAGATGTGACCACTCAACAGGAAAGCAAATGCTTTGGCCTTCTTAAGATCTGTCAGATCATTGGTCCGGGCTATAATCTGAGCATCATTTATGGCCTCATGCATGGCCTCTAACTTAGGGATAATAATCCTTCTAAGTTCACCCATCCGGCTAATTATGTTCTTCCTTTCCTTCTCAAAATTCTTTATTGCATTTGTGATTGCAATAGTTTGACACTCTTGATTTACTATGGAGGAAGAGAGAGGATCAAAACTTTGAGACAAACTTAGTAGTTTATCCTCTTGCTCTTTTATTTTCTTCTCAATCTCTACTGTTGCTTTGGACCAGGAGATACAAAATTTGTATACTTCACCACCATCCTTAAGAGCATTTTCTAGGCTCTTTATCCCAATACTCATATTTCTCCTATCATTAGTGATTAATCCTTGTACCTCTGAGTATCTCTTATCCAAAAACTCCTTCCGGACCTTTTTTTCAGTTGATTTTTCTAGAGAATCAAAATGTGTACTAACACTACTGACTAAGGTTTTGAGATTACCAAAAGAGGAGGCTATGGGATCCTTTTGAAACGATGGCATAATCTTTTCTAGCACTTCGGAAGTAGCTTCTATCAACTCACAGTCTTCCATATGAGACTTCAGGAGTTTTTCGTTAGCCTTAGCATTAGCAAATGAAGCTATCTTCATTGTCTATACTGGAGAAAGAGAATCAAAATTGAATGGACCTTATAGGAGCTCCGGTTCATCAATCTCCATTGTTTCTTTGTTCAAGAATTCTTGGACAGTTTGTGCAGTGTCTCTTGCCGGAGACAGATGTTTCTTCTCTTCTGCAATCTTGGAGTTGTCCTTTGGAGTTTTCTCTCCTCCTACATTCTCACCACTAGCAGTTGTGGTCTTTTCTGTTGAGGTCTTCTCTCCTTCTGCAACCTTAGCATTGTCATCTTCCTTTTCTTTTACCTCTGCTTCTTTCTCCTATGATTTTTCTTCTCCTTTAGATCCGGAGACTGTAGGGGAAATCAGAGGAGAAATGTTAGTCTGTTCAGGACCCACCTCTTCTATCATTTTCTTAGGAGTTTCTTCTACAACATTTGTGATAGAGGGGTCAGTACCCAAGTCCTCTATAATAGGAAGATTAAATCTTTTGAAGGTTTTCTAGAGAATCTCTTCAGTATCCTTGGCTACCTTGTCAGTCTCACCAAGCATAAGCTGATTCATCCTTGTAGTCTTTGAATACCATGTTTATTGTCTTGGGATCAATTGAAGGATATAGCTAAATAGCTATCTGTTCCCAGATCTCAAGGTCTTTTGCCATGGCATTGGTCTTTCTCATTTCCAACTCCTTTTCTAGACTCTTAGGAATTAGAGAGATAATTTCAATGAAAGCTTTATTGTAAATGTTCAAAAACTTAACTGTGGCTTCCTCCATAATCTTTTTATCTGCTTCATTATAATCATCATAGAATTCTGTTAAGGGTTGCAGGTTCCCATCCACTGTGACTGCTTTCACTACATCATCTAAGGAGAGAGTGGGGTTTTTAACAAATTCCTCTTCCTTCTCTTCTTCTCCTTGACCAGTAGAGTGTTTACTGGATGATTTCTTCTTCTTCTTTAGTTTCCTTATCTCCTCATCTAATTCAGTTTCCTCATCATCCTTTAGGCTAACATATGCCCTTGTTGCCTTTTTCTTTGTTCTCTTTTCTCCTTTTCCAGATGTCTGGACTTCCAGTTTTGAGCTTTTAGCAGGGACAGGTGCTGGTTTCTTTGATGATCTAGTCCGAGTGGAAGTTTCTACCGGAGCACTTTTCTTGCTTCCCATTTCTGCCTGTTTCTTCTCTTCCTCATCTTTTTGTCTCTTTTCTCAGTTGGCATCAAGTGCCTCCTTTGAGATGCCAAGGCCTTGGGCAATATGTTCTACTTCTTTTTTCACCTTTCTTTTCATCTCTGGTTCTCTGAGTTCCACATGAATTTTTACACTCAGCTCCTCAAAGGTTCCAAACCTCTTTGCCGTTGGATCTTTAGGCTGACTTAGCATGTGTTGAACATGTAGCTCCACAATCTATTCATCAACTTCTTACCCTACGGGCATGATCCAAACTATCCTTGGTTCTACTGCCTCCATTAGGCACTGATCAGTCTCTACCATAAAACAGACTGTGTCTTTGTATTTCTCTACAAGAGACTAGGGAATCCTTTCTCTTGCTTGCATCATGTTCTAAAAATTCTTGAAGTATCTCCACATGGCTGTATTTCTTGCTTTAGCATCCCCAAGCCCATGCAAATAGTCTCTTATCTGAATTGCAACCAGTCTATCATTCTACCATACCCAGCCATTGGATCCGGGAAGCTCATTCGTGAAATAAAAGAATAGGCAGAGTAACAAGCCACCATACTTGAAGGAGTTCTTATTATCATTCTTGATCTTTTGCAGATTTTCCAATAGTTGACTGAGAAGAAGTTCACACAGATCATAGTCAGCATTTTCTCTTAGCATTTGATAGGTTGTGTAAACTACAATTCCTGGTACTAAATTTTCCCTACTAGAGTGATAAATCTTGTAACCAATTACTATGGAAGCAAATTTGACATCTGGATTAGTGATGTCTTCAATTGTCATAGCTCTCTTGTCAAATTTTGATCCGGTTGCATCACTTACTATCTGATTCTTAACAGACTTGAGAACAGGTATTCCACCAGATGAGTGTAGACTGGTTACTGCCTTAATGGCATCTTTGGTGATCTTAAATGGTTTATTCAACCATAGGAAATTGTCATGCATTCTACTCAATACATACCGGACCCATTCATCTTCTTCAAAATAGGGGAAATGAATGCACTGTGCAAAATGCTTATCCCGGATGGCTTTATACTAAGGTTTAATCTTAAAAGAGTCATCTAACAACTATTTGTGATAGATATCTACTAACTTTGATTTCCCAAATTATTCAATACTGGCATGTATGTAAACCCTAATGTCTTCAATGTGCAAAATGCCATGCAGTACACTAGAGAAGGCTCCTAGGGGATCTACCTCCAAGGATTTGTATGGATGTTTCTTGAATGTGGGCCGAGGTCTATTAGAGATCTTTACTATATTTGGAGTAGTCATTTTTCAAAAGATTTGCAGTGAGATATTGAAAATGGAAAATACCTTATGCGCCTTCGGTTACACGGAGTTGGTCGGATTGATTTCTAGATGCAATGACTTCTGCAAGTGAGTTTTGATGAACTTGAGGAATTTTGTTGTAGAGCTCCACTTTTTGTTTCTTCTTATATGAGGAATGAATAAGTGGTTGAAGATAAAACCCTTATATTGCTCCACAAACCCTAATATCAAGTTGCAATAAATGCTCGACCTACATTATTCTGGTTTGCCTTATTCAATTGACTTGAAGAACCGGATCAGTCCTGATCTTTAAACAACTTGCGGATCTGCCAAATCTTAACCATAGTTTGTTTGAATGTATCCCTTATGAATCCTTCAATCTGCAACTCTTCTTGTGCCAGTTCTGGCACCAATTGACTAGCTGGGGGAACAAGGTTTTCTTTGTGTCTCCCCTTGAGCTAGAGCTCACTTTTTAATTTTTGGAAGGAATATCAGCACCAGAGTCTGGTGCGGATCCAACCTCTACATTCTCAGTACTTTTCTTCACCCAAATCTTGCTCATCTCACTTTTAACTTCATCCGCATTCTCCTTTTGTTTACCCTTATCTTGATTCTGATTATGATATACTGGACCTCTTTTGTCCTGATTCTTTCTTCTACAGACTTTTGCACTATGACCGGACCTATTGCAGATTTGGCAAACAACATTTCTTTGCATATTTGACTGATAACCTCTTGATCTACATTGATTAGCCATACGACCTACTCTATTGCATGTAAAGCATCTACCATTGAATGATTTGTTCATCTGCATATTTCTGCATTCATGAGACTTGTGACCATACCTTTTGCAGTTAAATCACTATCCGGAGAAGGATGAATTAGTCTGATTCATTCTCTTTCTACACTGATTAGCTTTGTGACCAAAGTGATTGCAGCTATGGCAGTATCCATTGAAGGATGGATATCTTTGAGCATTGGGCTGTCTTACCAGAGGTCTTCTAGGCCTGTTCCTTGGATTTTCTGGTCTAAAAGTCTACTGACCTGATTTGGAGCTTTCTCCTTTCTCATATCCCAAACCACACTTGTCATCTGCCCTCTTCTGACTTCCAAGAAGAACTTCAAGTTGAGCAGAACTTATCTTGAATTTCTCTTTATATTCATTTGTTGTTTGAAGATCCCTTTTGAGAGAGATAATTTGATCCTCAAGTTTTTCTTCATTTTCTTTAGCATCTTCAAGATCAAATTCAAGATGTCTGATAATTCTATCCATTTGGTGGCAATCTTCTAATTTCTCCTTGAGAGATTGTCTTAGATTGTCTTCAGTTTTTCTTTTCTCTTCAATCTCTTGGGTAAACTTTATAACCCCTGATTCCATTTCATGTCTTACCATAATGACTTCTTTTGATAACTTTTCACATAACTTGGTTTTCTTAGTCAGCTCTTCATTTGCATTATTTGCTTCACTTTGTCTTGCCAATTGCTGAAGTAGTTCCTTTCTCTTTTTCATAGAGAGACTTAATTTGTCTTTTAGTTCTCTCATGAAATCATCAGCCTGTTTGAGTCTTTCCTTTAATTCATTGACTTCAGATTTTGACTATTCAAGATCCTTAATGGTAGTCTTGAGTTACTCTTTTAAACCATATGCATCCATTTGGATTCCTAGATCTTCCTCAAGCTATTAGACTCTGTTAGGAGGAATTTAGCTCTGATACTAATTGTTGATAATTGAGAGGGGGGGTGAATTAGTTATCCTAATTATTTCTCCTTTCTGAACTTTCTTATTAATCAATGCAGCATTAGTTCAAATAAGCAAACATAACCATGAAATAGAATACACATGACACAATATTTTCGATGTGGAAACCTAGTTAAGGGAGAAAACCATGGGGTGATTAACCCAAAGATTATTCTCTGTTAGAAGAATAAGGAAAAAGAAAATGGTACTTGCCAATTAGGGCTCACTACCCGAGCACACTACTCACAAGAGGCACACTACCTACAAGAGACTCATTGTCTACAAAAGGGATGTAATACAATACTTGAACTGATATAGAAGCATCTACATATGCTGGAGTTCAGTTCCGGTTAGGCTCAATACACTAATCTGCTGCACTTCATCTTTCTTCTTCTCTTATGCTGCTTTCTTTACATATCGGATCTTCCTTACTGCTTCTGCTCTATACTTCTACTCTTATTCACACATCAATGACGACAACAAACTACTCTCACAACTAAATCCATCATGTATATATATCCGCACAAGTAATTTCATCACCTTTCTAGTCGGCACCCGGAATAGTCAATCTTTTCACTAATTCTGATCTGTCGGCTGAATCCTTGCACATCAAGTAATGCGGATCAAGTATATGCTTGTAGAAATCATTAATCATGTCAGCCAAACATGTTTCATGCCTTCATAACCTTTACCACAATCAGTAACACATCAAAAAATTAGTCTGATGTTCTGTCAGTCAGTTCTTCCTCTGTTCACACTATCACTTAGGAATCTGGTACTCAACTATTTATATCTTTTTCTTCATCTATCATTGGAGACTAAATCCTTGGAATATACCACTCAAGGTAGTCCTCTTGACTTCCCCAAATCCGTACTTCACCAAGATACTTCCTCTGAGAGATCCAGACCTATCTATCAGATCTTGCCACATGCTCTATTCTTGTTTACCAGACCACAACATTCTTCACTCTGACTTCTAGTAGAGACACACCATGTCTTGCGGATGTGTGGGATGACCTTTGTTGCCATCAATGACAACAGTCATGAATCCATATAGTGTCTCTTTCCAACAATTTATAATTGTTAAGAAAAGAATAACTCTCTAGTAAATGAATATTACTTAGGTGAAAAGGATATCACTGTCTAATTTACAAATCAACTTAGTAAAATTAGGTTTGAATTTAGTTAGAGTAGAATACTCTTTTTTATGTCACATAAATGTCCATGTTATTATAAAATAAGTCTTTGATAGATACCCTAATAGTGTATATAAGTAGTGATCTGCATTGCAATATATGCATCTAATTTTATGAAGCCAACACAATAGTCTAGATTGCCAAATCCTTAAAACAAAAAAAAAAACTAAAAATAAAACCTTGTTCCTTCATTATTAGTGAAGGTCTAACATGGGTCAAATTATTATAGTGTGAGCCTATTTTTTAGCCCATTTCATTTGGCATCACCAATAATATCCACAATAACATTCTCCCTATTTAAAATGATTGAAACAAATTACATCTCTCAAATAATCTCTTACAACAATCTTGGTGATAAATTTCATTAGATTGTGGAAATCAACAGATACTCGAAGGTTCCTAAAAACTATAATAGTTTTTTTTCTAGCAGGTGTGTCAAATGAACAAAAAGCAATTTGCCACATGTCACTATGGTTGGAGAGAAATATCTTTTTTTCATCATTTTCCACATCACGAAGTAAATATCTTGAATCTAGAAAATACCTTGTTGTGTTCATCTCCAAAGCCAATTTCTCCAACATTGCATATATCTATTGTGTATATGGATGTGATCTATCTCCTACATATAAAACACATACCATTTTATTTCTTTCAATCCAACTACATCGATTGATCTTTTTAATTCCTTTGTCTTTCATCAATGTCCTTACCCTTTGAACCTCACACTGCCTACCCACTTTTGCATAGATGTTTGAGACAACATTGTTGTGATGTTCACAACATGCCCCATTTTGCTCCTTAGCAAAATGAGGACCCCTACTATTGCTTTGCTTTTGCTTCTGCTTGTGTTTTTTCTATTTGGTGGTAAGGGAAAAAGGGAGTCAAATTTGCAAACCTTGTTAAAAATATAGAAAATTGCATTTCTCAGTACTAATGCATGATGTGGTTGGATTCCTTATGAAAAATGAGCTAGGGTTGTTTTTTGAACCGTCTTAAAATTCATTATATTTTGCAAGTTATGATCGATTTGGTAAAAAGCACTATCAGGTTTTGCATGATAAACAGTCAGTTGTTTGCCTTTTTCCTTGTTGGCATTCATTTAAAATTTTGAAATATTCATACTTAGTGGTTTTGGGTTAAAGGGAATTTTGTCTGGGTTCCACTCTATATCTCACAATTGTCTGTTTGAAAAAAAAAGTGCATCGGCACACTTTGATCGCCATTATTTATTCATTGGCAATGTTTTTAAGGTTCAAACCTGCATGTTGAACCATCTGATTGAACCTTTCTTTCAAAGGTTCAATGGTTCGGGGTTTAAATGGTTCGATGTGTCCAAAAAATATCTCAAAGGGGGGCGAACTGTTGTTTTGAAAAATATTGATGAACCGCTGCGTTGAACCATCCGCTTGAACCTTTCTTTCAAAGGTTCAATGGTTCAAGGTTTGCGGGGTTCATTTTTCTTCTAACATGTCGAGTCATGCAGTTTCCTTGGAGGGATGTGTCATTGAACCACCTCATCGAACCACTGCATCGAACCACCATATTGAACCACGTTCAAAGGTTCAATGGTTCAAGTTCAAGGCTTCGGTGATGGATGGGAAGATGGCGAAGAGGCCATCGGCCAAACAAAAGTGATCGGTGGAGTTTGAATATGTGCCACCGAAGTGAAGTCTCTCACCAATGGCCTTCTGCCATCAGTGTAACAAATGTCGTTGGTATTATTTGGAAATGTTTTGCCGAAAGGGGTGTCTCTTGCCGATGATATAGGTCATCGGCATAACATTCAGCGTCGGCCGAGTTTCAAAAGGTCACCCAAAAACCATGTGGTCTTGCCGATGGTATGCCATTGGCATAACTTACACCATCAGTGGAGTTTGGGAATGTCCGGGCGAAGAAGGGATCTCACGCCGATAGAACATGAGAGGGGCGACATCAGCAACACTCTCGCCGATATAAGGTATCGGCATAACCAATGTGATCAGTGAAGAAAATTTTGGGCTTGCCGATAGGCAAGCCTCATGCTAATGAAAGCGATGAACGAGTAAGCTAGGCCATCGGCCAAACAACAATGATCGGCAAAGAAGTTTTTACTTACGCCGATAATGTGGATCACACCGATGGAAAGAAATAAGGAGGAAATAACAAGAAATGCCATCGGCCAAATAACGAGCATTGGCCAAGGAATTTTGGGGCTCGCCGATAGTATTTATCACGCCGATGGGTGGGAAATGGAAAGCGATGGACTTTTAAACACATTTTTTTGGCGCCCGTGGCATTTTTTTGGTCAGCGATGGTTGACCCATGACATTTTCAGCGTCTGTGTGCATTTTGAATGCAGTTTCTACTGATTTTGGACCCGATTTCTACTTTTTTTTGCACAGTCACCTTGATTTAAACAGATATTTTAGTTTCCTGCTATTCATTTGATAAATGTGATACTTATTGCTTGTCTTGTTTTGTAGGCTTGCAGTTAAGGAAGTAGCTGGAACTGATCATAGTGACATCATGGAGGAAGAAAATCTGATCTGAGGAGCAGGAAGATAAAGATCAAGTGTGAAGAAGTCAAGGTCATTCAATGACAAGGACAAAAAGTAGCTGAAGTATTACTACAGCAGACAAACAGAAGTTATTGTTGAACTGCTAAAGCTTCTCAGAAGGGGCAATATTTGGCCCAAATTTGACACTGCCTAGAAATATTTTGGAGAACTGGTTCACCTGCATTTACTGCTGTAACCAGAGGTTTGAACCAGGGGTTTAGTTAGGTTTTTGCAGTAGTGAGGACAATCAGAAAGTCTTTATATTGTGCTTCTCTGCACTGTAATACTTTACAACAGGGATTTTAGGAACACAGGGATTTTAGCATTTTTCCAGAATTGTAGATTCTTTCTGGGCATAGTTTAGAAGTAGAAGAAGGAGGTCACATGTTTGTCTACAATAAGGTGTGCGTGGAATGTCTCGCTTCATTACTATATATGTGAAGCTTGTAAGTTCTTTGTAGTTTGATCAATGAAACTAAGAGTCATTCCAACATTGTAAATCATGTATGACTGTTTGTTTCTAATACAATAGAATCTAGAGTTCTGCATCTATCTTCTGAGTGTTCTCCTGCTCTTCTTTGTGTTTTGAAATATTTTCTTTGAGAGCTTGCAATTTTAAATGTATGTTTGTGAAAATGCTCAGAACTTGCATTTAAGGTTTTTACTATGGATTTGATCAAATTACTATAGGATTTACATAGTGCATAATAGAACAATTAGATCCTTTGGTAGAGTAAATGAGGTGTAGATTAGATCTTTCTAACTTTTTCCAACCCATCTAAAATATCTAGCTGAAAACGTAGAAATCTAAAGAAAGTTGTCTCAAAGTTGAAGAAGCATGCACAACAGAGTTAAAGGTAGACAGTTTTCATAAGTATATAAAGGAGAAAGCTGCAATAATTTATGAAAACCATCTAAAATTTGCAGCACAGTAACACTTGTATGCAAATGAACAAAATACTTGTTGATATCTATGACCTTTTGCATAATCTTAGTCCAGTAAACCACAAAGAAACCCTAAACTACGTAAGACCCCTTGAACATTACAGCTTCACATTGACCAAGTGAATTTGACCAACAATACCATTGTAAACTTGGGATTAATTGAATCTTAAATGATTCCTTCTTATCTTTCAAGTATAGTTTTAGTTCATTATATGTGAATTTTAACTTATTGTTATGATTGCATCAAAACAATCACCAACAATTTTTTGGCGCTAGAAGGAGGGCCTCCTGAGTTAGAGTTTGTTTCAAACTGGCTAATAACAGTAATAGAGTGACTAGATCTAAATCTGGTTCAGAAGATATATTTGTGCAACTACCTGATATAAGGCGAAGTAAAAAACCTTTAATTTGGAATCTAAAAATATCGCAAGCATGAAGTTCATCTGGAACACCTCCTGGGTCACCTTTTAACATTTGTAGTATTGTGAGTCCTAAGAGATCACTATTCAGATCTTTAAATCTTCGTTCAGGCACTCCTAGAGGTCTCAATCCTCCTGTAGATCCTAATCCACCAATCAATCCAGGTATTTCTACAAGTTCATGTCAAGCTCAAACACCTGCAATGGCTTATTTCAATGTCAATTCTCCCATATCCTTCAATGATTATCATGAGATGCCCAAAAATCTAGAAAAGATATGTCCCAAGTACTAGTTGCATCAGGATCCAGAAGATCATATTAGAATATTTAAGGAAGCATGTTTTAGGGCTATGTTAGAGCACGAGGATGTGGTGTGTAGATTGTTTCCCTACACCTTTAATGAACAAGCCTCCAGCTGGTATGTAAACTTACCCAACGGTTACATTTCTTCCTGGTCACTTATGGAAGAAGCATTTCTGTCAAGATTTAGAGGACCCATTGACCCTTGCGCTTTGTATCATAAATTGGCTGCTGTAAAACGAGGTGAGGGAGAGTTGATTAATAATTTCAATGACAGATTTCAAAAGGCCTATTCTAGGCTGGTGGCCCCTTATACCATAGATGATGATCCCTTGTTGGCTATGTACTATGTTGCCTTGGATCCTCTAACTGCCATGTTTGTCAAAAGAAAACCTGACATAGATTCAATATCCAAAGCCTATAAAGAGGCAGCCTTAGTGAACCAAGAGATGAGGCATACAACTTATAGCCCATTTGTTAATGGAGGAAATTTTGGGGTGCAGAATCAGGCACAACCCTGGAATGGAGCCCCTATGCAACACACTCCACTATTAAATCCGGTCCCTCCTTACACACCTATGTATAGTCCTACCCCAATCCAAGCTATAACTCCTTACATAGCTAGTACTTCCAATAACAGTCAAAATAATGGTCAGCCTTTCTTCCAACCTCCTAGGAATACAACTGTGGCAAAAGCACAAGAGGATAGGGAAGAAATCAAAGAGATCACTGCACATTTGAAAAGGTTAACCACTGAAGTGACACAACTAAGAAACGAGAACCTCTATGGAAGAGGCAACCAAAACTGCAGTCAACATCAAAATCACAACCAAGGCCAAAATCAGAACTATAGTTTCAATCAAAATCAGCAGTACAACCAGAACCAAAACTATAATCAGCATCAAGGCCCCAACCAGGGGCAACCAATGCATAATAGAGGGCCAGTGATAGATAATAGGACCTGGGGCAATAATAACAGAAATCAGAATCAACCTAGGCCACCCAAGACATGGAACACTGGGCCCAACAATGGTACTCTAGCTTCTCCTTTTGAGAATATAGATAATCATGATACAAAACAAATAGCTAGCATACAGATGACCAGTATAGCACCCAAAAATTGGTGCAGATTTCACAATACTAATGCCCATGCTGAGCACGATTGTCCATAGTTCCACTTAGCAGCCAGCATTTTTAACATAGATGTGCAGCCTCCTACCTCTGAATTTCTCATTCCCAAGGGTAATGAGGTAGTACCCTCAAGATATGACATAGCATTAGTCTTAGAAACATTTACCTTTGCAACTGTAGAAGAGAAAGAGGATGATAGAAGATGGACCATACTGTTGTGAAAATCTTTATCTTGAATCAGCCTTTGTGTTAAATGCTTTTCAGTTTCCCTTTGAATCTAAAAATGAGATATTAAATGAAATAGAGGAGGTGCAGGCCTTTCAACAGACAAATAAAAACAACACCTACAATTTGAGGAACAACCCTAGGCTAGGAGGACCTTTTACCACTTCCGTTCCTCTGAATAACTTCAATACACCCCCAGATCAGAATGCTAGCAACAATCCTGCCATACTTAAAGCTAATCAGCACACAAATAACGAAACAGAAATACAAAAGGATCAAACAAGTAAAACTGAAACAATAGAGACAACAAGATTAATGAGTTACTTGTTAGAGGAAATAAAGAAAATTAAGGTCAGTATACCTCTAAATGAATTATTGAAGACCCCAGGGATTAGCAATACTTTTATAAAATCTTTGGGTACATCCATGATAGATGAGGTGTCTGCTGATACAATTGTTCCTAATAGAGATTCACCGCCTAAAGAGAAAAATAAGAAAGTTGAGCAACCTTCCAATACAAATGTAGTGATACATGCGGATAAGAGGGATACTCCCCCTTTCTTGTTAACTGTTAGATTGTGTGGGAAGAATATACACAATTGCATGGTAGATTCTGGTGCCTCAGCCAACGTAATGCCCTTAGGAATATGTGAGACTCTCGGGCTGACTTCCACCAAATCTGCCAAGGTTGTTACATAATTAGATAAGACTGAGGTTAGCGTGATAGGAGAACTCATGAACATTCAAATGCAATTAGCCTCAGACCCTAGGGTAAGCCAAATCATTGATATTCAAGTAGTGGATATACCCATAAATTATGGGATGTTGCTGAGTAGGGATTGGTCTAAGACATTAAATAGATATATGGCCACTAACTTTTCACATATGTGGCTACCTTGGAGAGGTGTCCCAAACCAGATCAGAATAGAGGCAGAACCCAGAATGAAACATATGATAACAGAGTATAATCAAACTAATGAAATATTATATGCTGCTGTTGATCCGGGTGTGTATAGAATTACCAACAATGGGGTGTAGATTGAAGAGATCATGATGTTAAACATTAGAAAAAAATGTGTCAGCAATAGGGCAGCATTATTCACTGAGTCTGATGGAAATTCTTCAGATGAAGAAAACAATGCAATAGACAAATTTGGTCATGCCATTAGACAAGAGGTGGAAGAATGCGTTAAATACAATCTGTCGGTCCAATGTAAATTATATAAAAATAGGTGTAGAGTCCATGATAGGCAACATTCTGAGGAGAGTTATGAAATATGCAAAGACATCATTGAATATGAATACAAAAAATGCATAGGGAGGGTAGAGTTACAAGAGGAAAATGAGAATCCGGATCTAACACAGAAATATGTTCAGGATGATATAGATGCCTTGATTCTAGATTTAGGAGAAGAAATAAAGTACAAGGGTAGTTGTCTTTCTGAGTTGCAAACTAAAAACACACATATGCAAGTTAACCAAATAGAAAAACCCATGAATAAACAGGACAACACCCCACAAGCAATAAAAGAGACAATGCATGCTAAGATAAAAGGTCAGAAAAGTAAAGATGGCATGTGGATGTTAAAATGTGATGGGTCCAAATCAAAACAGGGCGCAGGTGCAGGTGTTGAACTCATAGATCCTCAAGGTAAATCACATCTGGTAGCATATAGATTACAATTTTCCTGTACTAACAATATTGCTGAATATGAGGCCCTAATTTTAGGACTTGTCATGGCCATCAAGAAAAGGGTGAAAACCATCAAAGTATTTTCAGACTCTGAATTAGTAGTCAGACAAGTGAGGAAACTATATGCCTGCAATTACAAGAAAATGATTAGTTACAGACATAGAGTATGGGGTTTAATAGATTTGTTTGATGCTTTTAACATAGAGCACATCCCTAGAGAGCTGAATCATAGGCCGGATGTGCTAGCAGTTGTTGCTAGTACATTAGAACCATTGGCACTGTTAGGATTGAGATGATTTGTTGTTGAGCTAGTTAACGTGCCCAGTATACCAGACAATGTTACACACTTTCAGGTATTTGGAGAGGATCAACAAATTATTAATATTCTGACTTGTAATGAGGCATTTGAGGCTCAAATCATTGATGAACAAGAAAGGCTTGAAGTAACATGGAACAAAGAGGATATAATCAGCTTGAAGAGCAACTTCTTACCCAAAGGAGTAATTGAATTAGAACATATCTTTGACTTCGATGGAGTAATGAGATAGAAAGACTTGCCCAAAACAGAAGGGGGTAAGTGTGATTTACATAACTTAGGGACAGAGCAAAATCCACAAAATGTACTAATTGGGAAGGCTTGTTTTGAGAAAATTAGAAAAGAGGTTTTAGACATTCTGAAAGAATATAAACATGTCATAGCATGGACGTATGAAGACTTGAAAACATTTGATGAGTCCATCATAACTCACGTAATACCTTTAAGAAAAGAAGTCAAACCATTTAGGCAGAAACAAATGCC
Organism: Cunninghamia lanceolata; assembly: GCA_027924645.1. Classification (NCBI taxonomy): domain Eukaryota; kingdom Viridiplantae; phylum Streptophyta; class Pinopsida; order Cupressales; family Cupressaceae; genus Cunninghamia; species Cunninghamia lanceolata. The sequence goes on from BSBN01000567.1 coordinate 3,992,872, forward strand.
TATGAATGCCATTCTAGAGCCTTTAATCTTTGAAGAAGTTAAGAAATTGTTGTCTGTTGGAATAATTTTCCCAATCAGACATTCTGTCTAGGTAGCTAACTTAGTACCAGTAAGGAAGAAAAACGGAGACATCAGGTTATGCATAGACTTTAGAAATTTAAACAAAGCATCTGAAAAGGATAATTATCCTCTACCTCTGATAGATGAAGTGCTGCAAGTAGTAAACGGGGGAAAGATGATGTCTTTTTTAGATGGTTTTTCAGGTTATAACCAGGTTTTAATTTATAGAGAAGATAGACTAAAAACCACCTTCACTTGTAAATGGGGAAACTATGCATATAGAAGAATGCCGTTTGGTTTGATCAATGCAGGTGCCACTTTTCAGAGAGCCATGGACATTGCATTCTGTGGATTATCAAGCAAGTGCATTGTTGTGTATATGGATGATTTAACTGTGTATTCCAAGGATGCATCCACTCACACTGAGGATCTCAGGAAAATACTCAAGCGATGTGAAAGGTATGGGATTTCCCTTAATCCTAAGAAATGTATATTTGGTGTAACTGAAGGTAAATTATTAGGCCATGTCATTTCTGAAGGTGGAATTTCAATTGATCTGGATAGAATAGAATCCATAAAAAATTTGCAAATATCAAACAGTAGGAAAGAGTTGAAATCATTTTTTGGAAAAATTAACTTTGTTCGGAAGTTTATAACAGGTTTTGCAGAGATCGTGCAGCCGTTAAATGCCATGTTGAAGAAAGATGCACAGATGGAATGGACGCCAGTGGCCAGAGCCACATTTGAAGATATCAAGGAGACAATTTCTAATGCCCCTATATTGGCAAGCCCAAACTACACAAGCCCATTTTACATCTACTCCTTTGCATCTTCTCATTCAGTCACGACTGCCTTGACACAGAAAGGTGAAAATAATGAAGAGAGGCCCATAGCATTTATGAGCACACCTCTGAAGGATGCGCAGATGAGGTATCTAGACATCGAGAGGCAGGCATTTGCATTAGTAAAGGCTGTGAAAAAATTCAGACACTACATTCTGCACAGCCAGGTCAAAGCCATAGTGCCAGACGCAGCAGTAAAGATGTTGCTGATGCAGAACGAGCCTGGAGAAAAAAGAGCCAAGTGGATCACCACGCTGCGAGAATTCGACATGGAAATCATTCCCATGAAGCTAGTCAGAGGGCAGGCGTTGGTGCAAACAATAGAAAATACAGATCTTAATTTGATAAAATAGCAGTATGTATTGAATTCCTAGAGTGCATCAGACTGGTATGATGATTTGAGCACCTTCTTGATAGCTGGAAAGTACCCAAACAGGATGAAAGCTTCTTAGAGGAGAGCTTTGAAGATTAAGGTACAAAAATATATGGTGCAAGGAGGTCTTCTATTTAGGAAGAACCATGATGGAATTTATCTAAGATGCATAAATAGAGTTGAAGCTGATAAAGTGTTGATAGAACTACATGACAAGTACAGAACCAGCCATGGTTCCCATCTAGCTACAACACACAAAATACTGAGGATAGGCTATTACTAGCCCACGATGTTCAAAGACACTAAGAGTCACATCAGAAGTTGCCACACCTGTCAGACTGCAGTAGATAAAGGGAGAAATCAGGCCAATCCACTACAACCTATGATTGAATCCAGACCGTTTGCACAGTGGGGCTTGGATTTTATTGGAGTCATCAATCCCCCATCTTCTGCAGGACCCAAATTTATACTGACAGTAATAGACTACTATACAAGGTGGACTGAGGCCACCTGTTGCAAATTTTCTACAACTGAGGTAGTTATCAAGTTTCTTGAAGAAAACATCATCACCAGGTTTGGAACTCCCTATTCATTGGTATGTGATAATGGCCCTGCCTTCTCTTCTTTAAAGTTTTCTAAATGGGCATTTGAATACGGGATCATTTTAAGGTTTTCTTCAAATTATTACCCTCAAGGTAATGGACTGGCTAAATCAACGAACAAAATTTTATTAGACATAATCAAGAGGTTAATTACAAAGAGTCCTAGAGAGTGGAATACCCTGTTAAGATATGCATTATGGGTAGATAGGACCAAATTTAAAATAGTTTTAGGTAGCACACCTTATCATTTAGTTTATGGGACTGATCCCATACTTCTAGTAAATCTGAGAATACCAACCTGGAAGTTTGCTAATGAGTATCTAGGCTTTGATAACCATAGGGAAGCCAGAATAGTGCAAATGCTACAACTAGATGAGAAAAGAGGTCAAACCATCGAGAAATTTGCCAAACACCAAGTGGTTGTTAAGAGGTGGTTTGATAAAAGGGCAAGAGTCAAAACATTTAGGATATCAGACATAGTGCTGTGCTAGGACAAAGCACATGAAAAGAAAGGAAGCCATGGAAAATTTGATAAATTATGGCTGGGTCTATTACAAGTCTCAGAAATAATAGGAGATAACACATTCAGACTTAAGACCTTGATTGGAGAAGATGTGCCATTACCAGTTAACGACCAACATTTGAAACACTACTTCCAGGCCTGAGGTAAAGGGCAGTCCATTTTGGTGTAAAGTGCTGTAAGTAATGTACAGTTCTCCTTTTGTTGTTTTCTTTTTTGGGTTGGCTGTTTGTACAGTTTGTCTTCTGTTTGTTTCTGTTTTCTGTTTCTTTCTATTTGTACAGTTTTTCTACTTTTTTTTCCTTTTGTATAGCCCGTTTGTTTGGTTTGTTTGTTGTCTCCTCAGCAGGGATCTTTGTTTTACTTTAGAGTATTAAGAAGCAAACTAGCAACCATTCAAAACAGTATAAAATTTAGGATATTCAAGTGAATCATTTGCAATTTACACATAGCTTGTTACTATCATGAATGTAGAGAGTTATTTATCTTCTGAAGTTTCATATTCAATAAATGTGATTGAGAATTCGAAGCAAGTTTCTCACGATGACACACCTAAAATCCTTGGGTTTGTTGAACTTACTAGTGTAGATATTAGGTGAAAAATCTGAGGTTACCCTTGGTACCATTGCAATTCTCAGCTTAATTTCAGTAAGTGTCCACTCCTTGCTTTATGAAGTTACAAATTGCTATATCTTGTGAAATCTTTCAAAATCAAAAAATATAAAATATATATAAAAAAATAAATAAATAAAGCAGATTATACTGAAAATCCAGATTAAGCCATCTAAGTAACTCTACCGGGGCTATAGACACTCACTGGCAGTGGGGCTCTACTTAGGAGAATTGTAACGATAACCTTATCGGGGCTATGAACGCTCGCTGGTAGCAAGGCTCTATTTGGTCAGCTATGAGGGAATATCCTCACCTACGTAGGGTAATGTCAGTCACTGGTTTGTTCAACCGATCTTCAAGATAAGGATAATTTATCACGTGCACACAATTAAACTGAAAATGGAAATTCATGCACCCTTATTGAATACCTTAAGTCTCAAGCTGAATAGTAATTTGTAGGAAGGATAGTCAGAAGTTATGAATTTATTTCACCTCATTTTCTTGAACACTTTGAATTTAATTGTTTTGTTTGGTTGCTAATTGTTGTGATGTTCACAACATGCCCCATTTTGCTCCTTAGCAAAATGAGGACCTCTGCTATTGCTTTGCTTTTGCTTCTGCTTGTGTTTTTTCTGTTTGGTGGTAAGGGAAAAAGGGAGTAAAATTTGCAAACCTTGTTAAAAATATAGAAAATTGCATTTCTCAGTACCAATGCATGATGTGGTTGGATTCCTTATGAAAAATAAGCCAAGGTTGTTTTTTGAACCGTCTTAAAATTCATCATATTTTGCAAGTTATGATCGATTTGGTAAAAAGCACAATCAGGTTTTGCATGATAAACAGTCAGTTGTTTGCCTTTTTCCTTGTTGGCATTTGTTTAAAATTTTGAAATATTCATACTTAGTGGTTTCAGGTTAAAGGGAATTTTGTCTACGTTCCACTCTGTATCTCACAATTGTCTATTTGAAAAAAAAAGTGCATCGGCACACTTTGATCGCCATTATTTATTCATTGGCAATGTTTTTAAGGTTCGAACCTGCGCGTTGAACCATCCGATTGAACCTTTCTTTCAAAGGTTCAATGGTTCAGGGTTTAAATGGTTCGATGTGTCCAAAAAATATCTCAAAGGGGGGCGAACTGTTGTTTTGAAAAATATCGATGAACCACCGCGTTGAACCATCCGCTTGAACCTTTCTTTCAAAGGTTCAATGGTTCAAGGTTCGCGGGGTTCATTTTTCTTCTAACATGTCGAGTCATGCAGTTTCCTTGCGGGGATGCGTCATTGAACCACCTCATTGAACCACCGCATCAAACCACCGTATTGAACCACGTTCAAAGGTTCAATGGTTCAAGTTCAAGGCTTTGGTGATGGATGGGAAGATAGCGAAGAGGCCATCGACCAAACAAAAGTGATCAGTGGAGTTTGAATATATGCCACCGAAGTGAAGTCTCTCACCGATGGCCTTCTGCCATCAGTGTAACAAATGCCATCGGCATTATTTGGAAATGTTTCACTAAAAGGGGTGTCTCTTGCCGATGATATAGGTCATCGGCATAACATTCAGTGTCGGCTGAGTTTCAAAAGGTCACCCCAAACCATGTGGTCTCGCTGATGGTATGCCATTGACATAACTTACACCATCGGTGGAGTTTGGGAATGTCCGGGCGAAGAAGGGATCTCACGCCGACAGAACATGAGAGGGGCGACATTGGCAACACTCTCGTAGATATAAGGTATCGGCATAACCAATGCGATCGGTGAAGAAAATTTTGGGCTCGCCGATAGGCAAGCCTCACACCGATGAAAGCGATGAACAAGTAAGCTAGGCCATCGGCCAAACAATGATGATCGGCAAAGAAGTTTTTACTTATGCCGATAATGTGGATCACGACGATGGAAAGAAACGAGGAAATAACGAAAAAGGCCATCAGCAAATAACGAGCATTGGCCAAGGAATTTTGGGGCTCACCGATAGTATTTATCACGCTGATGGGCAGGAAATGGAAAGCGATGGACTTTTAAACACATTTTTTTGGCGCCTGTGGCATTTTTCTCATCAGCGATGGTTGACCCATGACATTTTGAGCATCTGTGTGCATTTTGAACGCAGTTTCTGCTGATTTTGGACCTAATTTCCATATTTTTTTTGCACAATCACCTTGATTTAAACAGATATTTTAGTTTCCTGCTGTTCATTTGATAAATCTGATACTTATTGCTTGTCTTGATTTACAGGCTTGCAGTTGAGGAAGTAGCTGGAACTGATCACAGTGACATCATGGAGGAAGAAAATCCGATCTCAGGAGCAGGAAGATAAAGATCAAGTGCGAAGAAGTCAAGGCCATTCAAATGACAAGGACAAAATGCAGCTGAAGTATTACTACAGCAGACAAACAGAAGTTATTGCTGAACTGCTAAAGCTTCTCAGAAGGGGCAATATTTCGCCCAGATTTGACACTGCCTAGAAATATTTTGGAGAACTGGTTCACCTACATTTACTGCTGTAACTAGGGGTTTAGTTAGGTTTTTGTTGTAGTGAGGACAATCAGAAAGTCTTTATATTGTGCCTCTCTACACTGTAATACTTTACAACAGGGATTTTAGGAACACACAGGGATTTTAGCATTTTGCCAGAATTGTAGATTCTTTCTGGGCATAGTTTAGAAGTAGAAGAAGGAAGTCACCTGTTTGTCTGTAGTAAGGTGTGTGTAGAATGTCTGGCTTCCTTACTGTATCTGTAAATCTTGTAAGTTCTCTGTAGTTTGATCAATGAAACTAAGAGTCATTCCAACATTGTAAATCATGTATGACTGTTTGTTTCTAATACAATAGAATCTGGAGTTTTGCATCTATCTTATGAGTGTTCTCCTGCTCCTCTTTGTGTTTTGAAATATTTTCTTTGAGAGCTTGCAATTTTAAATGTATGTTTGTGAAAATGATCAGAACTTGCATTTAAGGTTTTTACTGTGGATTTGATCAAATTACTGTAGGATTTACATAGTGCATAACAGAACAATTAGATCCTTTGGTAGAGTAAATGAGGTGTAGATTAGATCTTTCTAACTTTTCCCAACCCATCTGAAATATCTAGCTGAAAACGTAGAAATCTAAAGAAAGTTGTCTCAAATTTGAAGAAGCATGCACAACAGAGTTAAAGGTAGACAGTTTTCATAAGTATATAAAGGAGAAAGCTACAATAATTTAGGAAAACCATCTAAAATTTGCAGCACAGTAACACTTGTATGCAAATGAACAAAATACTTGTTGATATTTATGACCTTTTGCATAATCTTAGTCCAGTAAACCACAAAGAAACCCTAAACTACGTAAGCCCCTTGAACATTACAGCTTCACATTGACCAACTAAATTTGACCAACAGTACCATTGTAGACATGGGATTAATTGAATCTTAAATGATTCCTTCTTATCTTTCAAGTATAGTTTCAGTTCATTATATGTGAATTTTAACTTATTGTTATGATTGCATCAAAACAATCACCAACAAACATAAGTCACAACATTTGAGGATCCAAATGAAAAAGTAGTATTTTTGTAAATTGATGAAGGGGGTAAATCCAAAAACACACAATAACAAAGATTTCTCACAGAAAATAGGAATGTTCTTTTATTTAACTAAAAAAATTACGTTACAGAAATTACAATACAGCTTCTTTCCTCTAGATTCTGGAACCTTCTGCCTTCTGTAGCTTCAAATCTTCTAGGGTTTTCTTTCTTTCCTCCTTTTCATGATTCACCACTTTCTCCTCCTATACTACTCAAAAGTTTCTCGAAAAATGGTAATAAATAGCCCCTTTTGGCACCTTCTAGCCAAAATTTTGAAATTTGTAGCTCCCTCCAAAAATAGCCCAACTTCCTGGAGCCAATACATTTGATTTGAGTGCCTGATTGATGAATCACCTAATGTGTTGGAAATCTCGTGAAGAGATCTAGACCCTTATAATTAGCTCTTCCAATTACACCCATTTTCAGGGTTGTATGGGGCCCATAAGTTCCTCATATTTGACTTCAAAACTTTTTCAAGGTTTTTTAAAAATGGAAAATTTAATATCTTTCAAGGTCCCACAAATGATATTTGGCCAATTCCTTCACCAAAGGTTATATTTTTCAATTTCAAATCTTTGAGTAAAATTTCATTTCCATGCATGCTCAAATGCAAACTTTCTAAAAATAGCAGGTTGCTATATTTAGCTAGTTAAAATTTTTGAAGGTTCTAAATCATCATTCAATCAAATGGGTATCTATAAATACCATAATTAAAAATAACATTGTTACCATTTTTTCACCATAGCTCAAAAATTGGCAGAGCTGATGCAACAAATTCATTTTTAGAGTGAAGGTTAACATTCTTCTATTATAAGTTACTTGCATAGTTATTGTGTTTTAGTGATAATTGCAGTGAAAGTTCAAGATAAGAAAGAGAAGGTCATAGTCATCATTGTCTTGAAGGTTTTCAATCTTTGAAGTTGTCTTCTGTTTCTACTCCGGATCTCAATGTGAACCTGCAAAAATGTGGAAAGATCATTTTAGAGCTCCAGTTATGAGATTTCTATATCGTATTAGAAGAGGCATAACACTTTGTTTATAATGCATTGATCAATGAACATCATCCACATGCAAGAAGAGCTGAGAATGAAATAATCATGGAATTTCAATGTTTTATTCTAATCTGTATAGGATAAATCATGTAGCTGATTGAAGACAAATTAGCATGTGGAATAAAATGGGCTCCCACAAGGGTTGAGCTTAGCATGCTACCCCAATTCTTGAGAAGATTGTGAAAAGAGTCTGAAAGAGAAAAGTGTCACATAAAGACCCTGCAAAATAAAGACAGATGTCACATTTTTCAATCATATCTTGAAAAATATGACCTGAGTTCTTGAAATTTTTGGATATGAATTAGAAGACAAGAAGATGCAAAAACCCTTTAAATTTCTCACCAACCTAGTTTGCAGTTTTTGAGGAACTGTCAGAAGCACAATACACAACAAAATAAAGATAAAGTCACGTGTTTTAATAATATCTCAAAACATATGATCTGGGTTTTTGAGATATTTAGATAAAGATGAGAATGGAAGAAAGCACAAAAACCCTTTAAATATTTCACCAACCCAGTTTCACAATTTTGTGTAATCTTCATAATAGTGGACCCTCTTTCTTTTGCAAATTTGAAGCTGTAAAAAATTATTGTAAAATGACATCTAAAGCAATATCCTATAAATTGCTTATAATATTCATTATTTATGCAATTAAAACAAATTAAAGCAAACAATATCTTTTTTTTTTTTAATTTTCTTTCTTTTGGGAAGATATGGACAAAATACGACTTGTAAGATTAGGCAAATTAGAAGGAAAAGCTGCATGACCTATTGTAAGACAAATATTAAAGAAATGTTCTTTATAAATTGCTTTTAATATTTCATCATTAAAACAAATCAAATCTTTTTCTGGATTTGCTCTATTTTGAGGCAGATGAGGACAATAAAAAAAAACTAAGCTTTTATTGCGCAAATAAAGCTTTTTTTAAAGCCGATTTTGGTGAGGTCTACCTTGAAGAAGATTTTGGTAGCTTTCACATATAGATTGGAGGTGATTTGAAGGTTTTATTTTTTGGCTTTTTAGTGGAGCTAAAAAATGGATCAAATTTGTTATTCTAGGAAGATTTTTCATCTTTTTCCTTGGGAGATCTTTGAAGTTATAAATAGGGGAGAAAGATTTAGTTTTAAAAGGGTTGATATCTTTATTTCTTCTCTCTTGAGCACAGGAAGAGAGTTTGTAAACTAATATTAGCTCATATTTTTTAGAATTAGATGTACCCCTTTCAATTAAATACAGTAAAGCTTTCCTGTTTCACATTTGTTGCCTCTTTTATAACTTTGATTTGATGTTTTCATTGTGATTATGATGTCTAATCCTCTAATTATGTCTCAATGTTATTAAAATTTGTGTAGCTATTTCCCATCTAATCCAAGTTGTGTGTTGTCTTTTAATTAAGCCTTCATACAAAGTAGTTTTGGATTGTTGGACTTAAGTGAAACTGAGAAGGTTACAGGCTTGAGAGTTGTTTGTAGGTAAAATTTTAGATTTTTAGATCATCTTTAGATAAAATAGAATTTCATTGCAGTTATTCCTCATCCCTTTTCTCAGACAAGTGATTAGTTTAGAAAGATCATAAGGAGAATCAACTCACTTTGGAGATTCACTCTCACTATAGGAAACCCACATCCTGAGAGTGTTTCCATGTTTCAACAGATAGCTAAGTCTTTTGTAGGCTTAGCATAGGGTGCATATTTGATTGATAACAGTTTTTGGCACGCCTGGTGGAACTCTAAAAGTAATTTCAAATAATTTTTATACCCTCATAGCTGTTGTTTTGGTATATGCAGCAGTATTCCAGCCTTTGGAGGCTTTCACAATATACCTGGTGACTTGTTACGTCTTGTCTTGCATGTAGATTAGTGTTATCAGCTTATGAAAACTAGATTGAGTTCTAATCCTTTTGAGTATTTACAGTTGTCCCCGCCAAGAAGAAGAGGTGGATCAGTAACCAGAACAACCGATTCAACGAGGAGATCAAAATCAACACCTCCAACTTCAACACGAAGAAGCATAAGTTCAGTGCGGATAATTTAAATACCCATAATGGCTAGGCAGTACGCATTTGTTGCCTTTAATGGAGGCAGCCCACTGTAACTTGCTCAAGGTGATGATATTCCAGTTCTAGCCCTTGAAGGTCTGCCATATTTCACCAAAGAAAACCATACTATAGTTGCTAAGCACATTCAGGATGTGGTAACCATTTGTTCTATACACAATGTCACCCAAAAAAATGTGGCAATTAGACTTTTGGCTGCATCATTGAAAGGGAAAGCCTTGCAATGGTTCAGAGGACTTGCTAAAAATTTAATAACATCATGGGATCTACTGGGAGATGGATTACACAAACACTTCGAAGACAAATCTGATCATCTCTCATTGCTGGAGCAGTTGAGCACCACCAAAAGGGCACCCCACGAACACATAGTAGATTTCAACTACCGATTTCAGAGAACCTGGGATAAAATCCCCGTAACAGTAAAGCCCTTTCCAAGGCATGCATTTCTATTTTACCTTAAAGCTTTGAATAGTGAAATTTCTGTAATGATCTAGTCTATGGGAGGAACCACCCTTCCCGATTCTTTTGAGATTGCTATCAGAGTAAAAAGTTGCCTCATCCAAGCAAAGAAGATAGCCCCAAGGCCTCCCCTACCCATTTTCCCAAAAATCTAGCCATCTGTGCCAATAGCAATGCCTAGCAATAACCCATCAACCTGTAACCCAAGAAAATCATGCTCCAGCTCACCTCCAAGAAATCCAAGAGTTGAAAGGCATGATTCAGTCCATGGGAAAAAGCTTTGGCAATGAATTTGTTAATATTAAAAAGTGGATTGGTCAAGAAACTAAGCCTTACCAAGCCCCGTATCAGACCATTCAACAATATAGACAGTCGTTTCAAGCTAATCCTCAGGGTCAAAGAAGAAACTACAACCCTCGACCTTTCCAATATTACAACCCAAATACTACCAGTACCTCAAGGGAGCTTGTACCAACAAAGAATGACTTAGTGCAAGATAGTGACTGGTGTTATCCATGTCACCAACCGCATAATCAAGTTGTGTGTAGAAATGGAGTAAGAAATCAAGCACTCATGGTGCAGAATAGTTATGCAAGTTCGAAAGGTGCCCCTAGTGAAGTTTCAACTTAGCCAAATAATGTTGACGTGGCCTTGATGAACTGGCAAGAGAGTGATTTATGTGGTATAAATTACCATCAAAGCCAAATTCAACAACATACACCTGTTTCAGCCAACACAAGGTCAAAATAGAGGGCTGCAAATCTTAATCAGCAAACTGCAGTGGTACAACAACAGCTTGTGAGAGATACAATTCAAACTTTTCAGTCAGAAACTACCCATGTACCACAGCAAAAAGTGCAAATTCTGCAAAGGGATCAAACTCTACCAATAAAGAATCAGTGAAAAGTACAACAACCTTCACAGAGGTAGAATGATGCTGCTGCTATAAAAGAATAGCAAAAGGTAAATCCTGTTTCTTTCAACATAGTAGATCATCTTAAGAAAGCTACAATGAGCATGTTAGTTATGGATGCATTGTGTATTCCTGGCCAAAAGAATCTGCTACAAGAAGCATTGGCTAAGCTTTCAATTTCTGAGTGTTCTAATCAAGGAAAAGCCAAAGTTGTGCTTGCCAACAACTTAGAAATCAAGAGTGGACAACCAACAAACAAGGTAAAGCCTCCTCCCTTTTACCTAAGTCTGATAATTGGTGACAAAATTGTTCATAACTGCATGATAGACTCTGGGGCAAGCATTTCAGTCATGCCCAAAAGTCTAACTGATTCACTAGGATTGATTTATGAGCCCCTTACAAAAGGAGTTATCCAGTTAGACGGGTCGGCACTTAGTACTGCTGGAATAATAAAAAATCTGCCACTTACATTACATGCATGTCCTAATTTTGCCATCCATCAGAATATTTACATCATCGATCTGTCACCTAGTTTTGCAATATGCCTTTCTAGGGAATTCACTGCCAAATTGGGTGGGTTTCTATCTTCTAATTGGTCCCACTTATTTTTCAGAACAAGATATGGTATGAAAGTAACCATACAGTCTGAACCACTTGCAAAGGACCATGTTGAGCCCTATGTTCCCAACCCAATAAATGCTAATCTCTACATCACCCATGGAAAACATGACGAACCCATGAGCCTAGATCCTAATGCACCTATAGAAGACATAAACTTAGATGATTGGGTAGTTGAAGATCATGAAAGTGATCCTTTCTGTCACACGGATGTGGTAGGATTAGGCATCTATATGATACAAGAACCTGATGCAGTTATTCCTAATCTAATTAAGGACCAAAGTCAGTTGGAACGAGAAGAAGACCAGCTTTGGAAGCTGTACTTTGATGGATCGAGGACTAAAATAGGTGCTGGTGGAGGGAATATGTTAATCTCACCTAAATGAGACAAATACTATGCAGCCTTGAGGTTCACCTTTAGCTATACAAACAACATGGTTGAGTACAAGGCCCTAATTCATGGTTTAGAGTGGGCTCGAAAAAGAGGTATCAAATCTATACAAGTTTATGGAGATTTTGAATTGATTGTTAATTAGGTTAGGAACTTGAATGCTACTAAAAGTGACCTACTCAAAAAGTACAAGCATAGAGTGTGGGATTCAATTGAATTTTTTTATGCATTTAATTTGTTTTCGATTCCTAGAAACCAAAATAAGTAGGCAGATAATCTTGCAACTTTGGGATATCAATTTGAGGTTCCTAATCAGATTCAGAACATTGAAGTACAACCATATGTCAAAGTAGTTGTCAGGCCTTTTGTACCTAACAATAGTGTTTCCTGGCAAGTATTTGATAGTGATGATCAAATCTTAAGTTTTTTGAGTGCAAAGGCTAAATTTGCAGTTGATAATCAACAAAAATACCAGCAACAATTTGAAGACCAGATTGTATAGTTGAGATCGAACAAGCTACCCAAGGGATTGGTGACACTAGAATCAGTGTTTAACTTAGATGATCAATTCAGAAAGGACAAGTGCAGCATGACGGTGAAACAAAAACACTATGAGGTAGTGGAGATTTTCAAAGACAAGTTGTTGAAGCTCAGAAAAGTATGTACTAAAGGTGAACAATAGTCATTTATTTAGTTATGCCAAGATTTTTCTAATATTTTTGCATGGGAGTATAAAGAATTATGGGGGTTTGATCCTAGTTTAGCCTAGCATACCATTGAATTTGAGCCTAATGTCAAACCTGTTAGACAGAAACAAAGACTGCTAAATCAAAAACTTAAGCATTTAATGATGGCTGAATTAAATAAACTGATTGAGAGTAGTATCATATTCCCAATAAAACATACCTCCTAGGTTTCCAATTTGGTCCTAGTCAAAAAAAAGAATGGAGAAATCTAACTTTGTGTTAATTTTCATGATCTGAATCATGCCTCATTGAAAGACCACTACCCTCTTCCGTCCATGGAACAAATATTGCAAACTGTTTCTGGTTCTGATGGATATTCCATGTTAAATGGTTACTCAGGTTACAACCAAATTCTTGTCAAAGAGGAAGACCAATATAAAATAGCATTCACGACTAAGTGGGGTACCATGGCATACAGGAAGATGCCATTCAATTTGTCCAATGCAGGGGCAACCTTTCAATAGGCAATGGACATGGCCTTCCATGGCCTTATGAACGGAATAGTGCTGGTGTATTTAGATGACAACTATTTTTTCCAAAGATGCTAATGATCATTTTGAACACTTGAAGCAGATTTTTTAGAGATGCAGGGAGTTTGGGGTTTCATTGAACCCCAAAAAGTGCATATTTTTAGTTCATGAAGGTAAACTTCTTGGCCATATTGTTTCAAAACAAGGTATTTCTATTGACCCTGATAGAGTTTCAGCCATTCTAGATATACCACTACCTACACATAAGAAAGGCTTGAAAATCTTTCTTGGCAGAATTAATTTCATGAGAAGATTCATTCCAAACATTGCAACTTTGTTACAACCTCTTACGGCCATGTTGAAGAAGAATGTGCCATTCAGCTGGACTAAGGAGGGAAAAGGAAGCTTTGAGCATATTAAAGAAGCCCTCGCTACTGCCCCTACCCTGATTAATCCTAATTATGAGAGGGATTTTATTTTGCATGCTTTTGGAGGAGCTGGCACCATCTCTGCAATGTTATGTCAGCAAAATGATGAAGGATTGGAGCAGCCAATAGCATTTTTCAGCCAAGTACTGCATGATTATAAGGTAAAGTACTCTTTTGTTGAAAAACATGTTTTTTCTATTGTTAGGAGCCTCAAGAAATTTAGACACATGTTGTCTAATAATAGAATTCACTTAATGGTTGCTCATCCTACTGTCAAGAGTTTTTTATTAAACAGAGATAAATGACAAGAGAGCTGGTTGGATAACCAAAGTTATGGAATTTGATGTTGATATCAAAGTGACCAAGCTAATTAGAGGCAACGGCTTATGCGAACAACTTGCTAAAAGTGAATAAAATAGTCAAGAACATGCAGATGACATAGAAACAATACTAAATAACAATGTACCAGCCACTTTACCAACTCCTACAATTAGCTGGGTATAGCAGGTGATTAATTATTTACAGTCCAGTTAATGCCCCGAAGGTTTGGATAGGGTAGGAAGAAGGTATTTCAGGCTACAAGCTACTCCTTATGCTATCATTGATGGTATTTTATATACGAGAGATTTTAATGGTGTATTTTTGAGATGTATTGGACTTGATCAAGTTGACAAGTTGTTAGAAGAATTTCACATTGGATGTTCAGGAGGTCACTTTGCAACTAGAACAACTGCTTTGAAGATTATGCAGGCTAGTTATTACTGGCCTAAGTTGTTTAAGGATTCTTTTGCTTGGGTGAGAAGATGTGAGAAGTGTTCATTGTTTGCCAGTTCACAAAGGCTTGTTGCCTTACCTCTACATCCTATTAAAGTTGAATAACCATTTGTAAAATGGGGTCTGGATTTTATAGGACCAATAAACCTGCCTTCAAGTGCAGGCCACAAGTGGATCTTGATTGCCATAGACTATTTTATCAAGTGGACCAAAGTTGTTGCTTTAAAAGAAGCAAATGAATTTGCTGTTCTAAATTTCTATCAAGATTTAGTATCAAGATTCGGTACACCAGATTCAATCATCTCAGATAATGGTTTAGCTTTCATTGGATTGAGAATTTCATATTGGTCTATCAAAAATAATATCTTTTTCAATACTTCTTCTAACTATTACCCATAGGGTAATGAGCAGGTCGAATCTACCAACAAAAATCTGATAAGGATCATCAAGAAGACTGTTGAAGACAACTAGAGAACATGGCACGAGAAGTTGAAGTTGGCTCTTTGGGCCAACAGAATTACACCCAAGAGAGCTATTGGTTGTTCTCCATATGTACTTACTTATGGTAAGGAGGCTAGATTGCCTATTTCAGTTGAATTACCAACTTTGACTTTTATCAAAGAGCTTGAGCTACTAGAGGAACAACCTTTAGTAGTCAGGCTAGCTCAGTTTATGGAGTTAGAAGAAATCAGGAAAGAAGCCTTGAAGAAGCTTGATATACATCAAACTCAAATGAAGAAAGCTTTTGATAAGAGGGAAAAACTAAGGAGCTTTATTGCTGGTGATTTGGTGTTCAAATGGAATGAACTGAGAAGTAGACCTGGAAAGCATTCCAAATTTGATGCAATTTGGGATGGGCCTTATGTAATCACAGAGTGCAAAGAAAATAATGCATTTCAGATGTCCAAGTTAAGTGGAGAGGTACTGTCTATCCCAGTTAATGGGATCCACCTCAAACATTGCCTCTAACGATAAGTACTACCTTTGTATATAGCAGAGTAGAGTTGCAGTTAATAAGTGCTCATGCACATTTACTTTCAATATTTTTGTTTCAATAAGTGTTGCTACACATGTTTTCTGATCGTCAAGGCCTATTAGTTTTCTTTAGTTTAGTTTGTTTTTAGTTTTCTACTACTGTTTGAACTGGTTGGGGAGCTAAATTCTAGTGTTTCTAAGTTTGAGAAGAGTAGAGTATGACTTAATGCCCAATGGATATTCAAGGCAACTGATCCGATGCTTAGCAGGCAAGCATATAGCAGAAGTCGCCATAATGATTACCATTTTTTCACCACAGCTCAAAAATTGGCAAATCTGATGCAACAAATTCATTTTTAGAGTGAAGGTTAACATTCTTTTGTTATAAGTTACTTGCATAGTTATTGTGTTTCAGTGATAATTGCAGTGAAGGTTTAGGATAAAAAAGATAAGGTCATAGCCATCATTGTCTTGAAGGTTTTCAATCTTTGAAGTTGTCTTTTGTTTCTGCTCATGATCTCAACGTGAACCTTCAAAAATGTGGAAAGATCATATGAGAGCTCCAGTTATGAGATCTCTATATCCTATTAGAAGAGGCATAACACTTTGTTTATAATGCATTGATCAATGAACATCATCCACATGCAAGAAGAGCTGAGAAAGAAACAATTATGGAATTTCATTGTTTTATTCTAATCTGTTTGTTTCATGTGCAGGTCTAGGATAAGTCATGTAGATGATTGAAGACAAATTGACATGTGGAATAAAATGGGCTCCCACAAGGGTTGAGCTTAGCATGCTACCCCAATTCTTGAGAAGATTGTGAAAAGTGTCTGAAAGAGAAAAGTGTCACATAAAGACCCTGCAAAATAAAGATAGATGTCACATGTTTCAATCATATCTCAGCATATATGATTTGAGTTCATGATATTTTTGGATATTAATTAGACAACAAGAAGGCACCAATACCCTTTAAATTTCTCACCAACCCAGTTTGCAGTTTTTTGAGGAATTGTTAGAAGCACAATACACTACAAAATAAAGATATAGTCTCGTGTCTTAATAATATCTCAAAACCTATGACCTGGGTTTTTGAGATTTTATGACAGTAATGAGAATGGAAAAAAGCACAAGAACCCTTTAAATATTTCACCAACCTAGTTTCCCAATTTCGTGTAATCTTCACAATAGTAGACCCTCTTTCTTTTACAAATTTGAAGATGCAAAAAATTATTGTAAAATGACATTTAAAGCAATATCCTATAAATTGCTTATAAATATTCATTATTTATGCAATTAAAACAAATTAAAGCAAACAATTTTTTTTATTTAATTTTTCTTTCTTTTGGGAAGATATGGACAAAATAAGCCTTGTAAGATTAGGCAAATCAGAAGGAAAAGCTGCAGGACCTATTGTAAGACAAATATTAAAGCAATGTTCTTTATAAATTGCTTTTAATATTTTGTCACTAAAACAAATCAAATCTTTTTAGGGATTTTCTCTATTTTGAAGCAGAAGAGGACAATAAAAAAAAACTAAGCTTTTATTGAGCAAATAAAGCTAGTTTTAAAGCAGATTTTGGTGAGGTCTACCTTGAAGAAGATTTTGGCAGCTTTCACATATAGATTGGAGGTGATTTGAAGGCTTTATTTTTTGTCTTTACAGTGGAGCTAAAAAATGGATGAAATTTGCTATTCTAGGAAGATTTCTCAGCTTTATCCTTGGGAGATCATTGAAGTTATAAATAGGGGAGAAAGATTTAGTTTTAAAAGAGTTGATATCTTTATTTCTTCTCTCTTGAGCATAGGCAGAGAGTTTGTAAATTGATATTAGCTCATTTTTTTTAGAAGTAGATGTATCCCTATTTCACATTTGTTGCCTCTTTTATAACTTTGATTTGATGTTTTCACTGTGATTATAATGTCTAATCCTCTGATTATGTCTCAATGTTATTAAAATCTGTTTAGCTATTTCCCATATAATCCAAGTTGTGTGTTGTGTTTTAATTAAGCCTTCATACAAAGTACTTTTGGATTGTTGGACTTAAGTGAAACTAAGAAGGTTACAGGCTTGAGAGTTGTTTGTGGGTAAAATTTTAGATTTTTTGATCATCTTTAGATAAAATAGAATTTCATTCTAGTTATTACTCATCCCTTTTCTCAGACAAGTGATTAGTTTAGAAAGATCATAAGGAGAACTAGCTCATTCTAGAGATTCACTCTCTCTATAGGAAACCCACATCCTGAGAGTGTTTCCATGTTTCAACAGATAGCTAAGTCTTTTGTAGGCTTAGCATAGGGTGCATATCTGATTGATACAAACATAAAATAAAATCATTATTTGTTGGGTGATGCAAGATTGCTCTTACATAACTAGATGCTCCTGCATCATAAATGTTCCTAAGCCTATATTCATATGTGATGTATGTGCACCAAGAAAACACATCCACACAACCACCACAAGTTTAAATAGTACCTTAATAATAAAATTTAGGGTGTCCTCAAGATAACCAACATGGGAAAGGAGGTTAATCATGCACATAATGATCAAGTGTAGGTGTAACCCAATAAGGGTTACCCATGAAATTGAAGTATGCACAACCCCCATTCACTAAACCTGCATGGATGCATACACATAGAATAGAATCAAATCTTAAAATGTCAAAAGATGTTCTATAGTGCTTCAATAATTCAATAATATTGAGAGCATCCTCGCAAAATCAATTTTGTGCTTATGTTTGCATTCCATGAGATCATATTTCTTTGAAGCATTTTTCCATTTGAATACTTCATGTTCCTTGCCTATACTTGCACATTTTACATACATGTCTACCAAGGCAATTGAAGCTACAACATCTAACAAAATTCCTCTATCCTTTATCCTTTGATGGATGTCCATAACCTATTCGAAATCTCCCATGTTGGCACAAGCAAGGAGGATGCTAGTAAAGGATGTAGTATTTGGCTTTACAATTGCCAATTGCATTTGCTTGAAAGTTTCTAGAGCCTTTTCAACAAATCTGTTTTGCACATATCTTGCAACCATGGCATTCCTTGAGACCACATTTCTTTGAAGCCTTCTTGAATCAAACAGTTAATGTGCATTGCCAATGCTTCCACATTTTGTATACATGTCTACAAAAGCATTTTGAACTACAACATGTAATAAAATTCCTCTGATGGACTTTATGCTTTAATGGATATGTATACCCTTTTCCATAGCACCCATTTTGGCATAGGCTAAGAGCACACGGGAAAATGTAAAGTGACCAAGTTGGAGACCTATTTGTTACATATGGTGAAATAGTGTGGCTGTCTCATGAGGACATCCATGTCTTATTTATGCTAAAATAACCACATTCCATGAAAGGATATCTCATTCTTTTATATGATCAAACACTTTATGGGCATCCAGTAAAGATTTCCAAAATAAGAACATTGTGTTTGAGTTTTGTTTGGATATGCATAGGAATTGGGTGACTAACTACTAACCACAATTGCTTAGAGGAACAAAAATGGGTATGGTTAATGGAAAGGATTTAGTGGGCCAAACATGTGCCACCTAAGCAGTCAAAGCTTAGAATGTGTGAAACAAATCTACTTGTTAATGAAAGACTAAAATTAATTTATAAAATTATGGAAATATAATACATTAAAATAAATTTAATAAAAGCCCTTGAGAGTAGACAAGACAGTTAAGCCATTGGAAAACATAGATGCATGGGTAGATGACGGCTCATGTGGATGAATGTTATAGCAATGTGTGTTAGGACCTCACACTACAGGCCATACCATGTGTTCAATTCCTCCCAAAAAAATTAAAAGAATTAAAAAAATAAGTTTTAGTTTTTAGTTTTAGATTATTTTCATGATTTTTATGAAAAATAAATACAAAAAAGAACAAGAGTTGCGCAACAACAATAGTCTGTGCCAAGTGCTGACAGCATAGAGCATGGCTTTTGTGTTATTTTATTTTTTTTTTTCAATTATGCCTATATCTATGTTGACATAGATATGGAGAAGTTGCTTCCTAACAAAATAGTTTATATATGGGAGGGATTGAATGGGAACAACCCATTGATTATGAAGTTAATCCCTCAGGTGAGTATTTTGCCATGAGCATGGTCATATAGCAAAGGGTATGTTCTTCCCAAGAGCTTCAACAGAAAACACCTGCCTAATTCAACATAGAGAAACAACCTCAGAAGAAGCAATAAACTAACTAGATTTCAAAAAGAGGAACAACTATAAAATAAAAGGGCAGATCTTTAAAAATCAAGGATAACTTCCAGAGAGCATATGCTTGCAAAGGCCAACCTTAGTAGGGAACAAATCAAAATGACAATCACTTTCTATGCTTTGGCCTCAAAAGAAGACAACAAAGACATCACAGTTGAACAACTAAAGGTGTCATCAAAAGCCATTCAGAACTGCTAGGACTAAGGAATAAATAATCAGAAAATCTTCTTGCAGCAAACTCCAATCAAATACTTTTCACATCAAACACCAATGCTACAAAATTAATAATCAAATCAAGAATTTCTAATGAGAAAGCAAAAGGCTCAGTCCAAACTTGAAGCCTTGATCCTACAATCTAATCACTTCATTTAAAAATGAAAGCCAATATCAAGTGACTCAAAAAATCCCCATAAGGAAGCACTAGAGAGCCCACAAGAAATACCACATATGGGTTTGCATGGATTCAATAGAAACACTTATGTAGATTCTTGGTGGCTACGGTAGCTCTAGAATGGTTATTAATTATGTTGGTCCAAAGACTAGTACACTCAGCAAGCCAGTACAACATTGAAACCTGACAGATTTAAATGACTAGTAATATCTTTGATCATGGTATAATTTTTTTGTGGATTTTCTTGAACTTCCAGAGTTGAATTTTTTTTGTAACACTCCTTATGGTAGTAGTTGGGCACCACAGTTGTTGATGTTTAGATTTTGATACTATAATTTTGTTGTTCACACCTAATTTTGATAGCAAACTAAATGTTGAAGGAATTTAAAAGTTTCTGGAATCCAAAGTCATGCTTGTTCAGTCGAGCATTTTTTTCATCTAAACATATCCTCTAGAAATACGGAGATCATTTGAAAGTATCTCAATAATCATTGAGCGTCATCCAAAAACTAATTTCCCCCAATTTCTAATCAAATTAAATTTGAAGCCTCTTATACTTATTTTTTTCAAAATATAGTTAATATGGTTAGAACCATGTATCCACAAACCAACTTTCATTAACAGGATTTGCTAGCAATGGAAGGAAGTTGGGTGTCAAGGCCAACAACTAATTTTTTCTTTAATCTCAATAGCATGATCTTTTGGTTTAAAGCTTATAAGATTTCTTTTTTCAGCATTACTTCCAATAATATGTATATTTCTATCTCTTAAATTTACTCTGATTCTTACCAATTATAATTTTGTTTAAATATACATTATTTGCAAAACCTCCATAGTATGACTAGTAGCTAGAATAGACTATACTCTCCCCTAGTAGGTAGAATTTTGAGGCTGATAGTCCATTGATTTGGACATTGCATTACTTTGTAAGTCTGAAACTATATAAGGTGTATTAAGTTTTCCCTCTAGTAAACTGGAACTATTTTTGGATTGGCTATTTGTAATGCCTAATTTGAAGTTATTACTCTCTCTCTATATATAATTTATTTGTGTATGATGTTGTAAATTTGTCAAGGGTGGAATAATATAACTTCTATTATGAGTAAAAATTTAGAAAGGGAATATATGAGCTCTCTTAGGTTCTTATAGCTCAAATCTGGAATGATTTCTATATCTGGTCAATTCAAAAACATCTACAAACTATGATATTGTTATAAGTTTTTGAGTTTTAGTTCACACTTATGGTTATGAATTTTTGAGCTGTACCTATTTACTTGGTGTACATCATGGGTACTCACCGATGCATCAGAAATGATATTTAAATTAGTTGGTGTAAAATAGAATGGTGCTTTAATTGACGTAATCATGTCCTTTCTCAATGAAGAATTAGTACTACAGAGTTTTGTCAATTTCCAACAACAAACCCTAGGTCTAGAATCCACTACTCATGGACATTGCATATTTAAAATTATTTAACACCAGATAAAAGTTAATTTGAATTTACTCTTGAAATATAACACAATAGAGCTAGGGATAAAGTAGGAAAAATTGGCCTAGATCGCATAAAGAGCCATCATGTCTTTTCTAAATTAATAGAGAGATGGCATTCAGATGGCATAGTCTTATCTTAAAAGGGTAGAATATGGTAAAGGCACTCCATAGAAAGGCATTTAAGAGCCATTTTCAGACTACATCTTCCTCCTCTCCAATTTTAAAAGAAATGATGAATTCCAAATAAAAATGACATCATGTGGTCCTAGCAATAATGCTTGGATTGGGAAGCTATCTATCCTGGTAGTTCACAATTTATTTTTATAAAAAATAAAAAATTTATTAATGATACATTTTAGTACAAGGATAGCTCACTTCCAATTGATGAAGGCTGAAACTTGTAAGCTATGAAAGATAGGAAATCCCTTGGTGAGAGTGTTCTCCCATTGAATTGTACAAATATGTTTTAATACCACTCATGTATTCCTTCAAAATGTATCAAAACATTGTTGTCTCTAAATATGTAACGCCCGCCTTGAACACCTTAAAGGAACACACACTTATGCTAAATAAAACAGGAAATATTTTTTTTTAAAAAAGATGTTTAAGATAACAAGTAACGTTAACATAAGCATATTCTTAAAGATTCAAGGCTACATTACTTAACAAATCAACTAACATAACTTAACATTCATCAGTAACTGATCTAAAACCAATACACAATTAAACAACTTATTCACATTCATTGCATATCATCAAATAGTATAATCCACATGATCAATTACATAACTGAAATGCTTTCATTACACATAAGTACATCATTACATCATTACATCATGAATGACCTATTGCACAAATCAGGTACAAGATTATACACATACATTCCCATTAACTGGTGCGAGTACAAATGTCTGCAAACTGGAATAAATCTTTTCTGCACATGAATTTCGACGAGAGTAACCAATGGATAATAAAGCTCTTCCACCTGACCATGTGGAACCCTAAGGTCCACCCCCCGAGCTAGGAGTTAAAATGAGGTCCCAAACAATGATAGTCAGGTAGACAAAAACTAACATGAACAAAGAATGACCAAACGTCAATACAACACATGGCAATAACAACACAGCACATCTTAACTTAACTTCTAGAGGCGACACATAACATAACATAAGTGGAGAGACCAAACAAGGAATGCTAGGTTGTAGTAGGGAGAGTGTCATCGCACGGTCCTAGCATGGGTTATCCTGACAGCCTCTCACTAGGCGCCGGTCCCCATCTATGGTTATCCTGACAGCCCCTCACTAGACGCCGGCCCCATAGGGTGACACATGCGGAATCGACCTTCCTTTCATGAGGACAAGGAAGTCAATCATGCCGACCAGGCCTTCTCTACCCATCCTTAGTCTAAACAAGCACTACAGGCCATGGGAGAGGAATCCATTAATCTTGTTTAATGTGAATTCTACCCTGAACCCCCTAGTTCATTTTAGGTTATCACTTGATTAATCTACTTTCAACGGGTTATCCTGACTGCCACTTTAGACACCGGCCCCACGTTGAAAGCCACTCTCCTTCCTAACACCTAGTAAACCCTAATCATCACACAAGGCATAATAACATTACACTTACATAAACACTGCAAGGCATAAACCCTCCTGCATCACAAACAAAATCATAATACCTCTTTGTTCCCATCACTTATAACATTAGAACATTTTGCTCTATTTCAGTTTCCAAGTCTCTCCATGCACAATTTTGACAAAACGGATACTAAATAGTCACAAGTGGCTAAATATCCCATCCTAAGATTATTACTTCACAAAGCACTTAGTCAACTTGGACAATACCTCATTATACTTCATATCACATTTAATCCACATAATCATTATTACATCACAAGTATAGAACAATTGTATACATGTTGCAAGCACTCGACTATATCAACTTAGCCTCTGGAATTCAAATTTGACCACCCTCAATTCGACTCCATATGACGACTCTATTAGTTCAACAAGGATTACAATACAATTCCTTCTCAGTTTAGTGTAAACCACTTCCGCAATAAAATGAACACAATATTTCTTCCAAACCAATTAATTTTAAATTAAATGCAACAATTAAACTAATAAATTGCAACCTAGGCCAATTAAATTCTCCTCATCTTTATTCTTTCAACTATGGGTAACTCACTAGTTTTATCTAGCTAAATTCCAATAATTCACTCTGAAAGAATCACTCAACTTATTATAAGGAGAAATTCATAATTTACTTTAAACGTTCTCTCACACATGATATAATTATTGTATCTGATTAATCTGTCATAAAAATTTGACCTACCTGACTATAAAATAGCAAAAATAAGGTTTTATTAACTAGTTGAACATTTAACTATAATTTTTATATTCATACATATATATATTTTTGTTTAGCCGACATCAATAATAATATTAAAAATAATAAAAATAAAATTATAATGACAAAACAACAATAGTGTCTATTATGAGTCATGGGACGGCAGATATCCTCCACCCGTGAGTAACAATCCGTTAATTTTCCTTATTGCATTTACTACTGCATTCTAGGTTTTGTATGAAATATAATAACTTCCAGTAATAGCGAAGAGAGATTTAATTACCTAACTAGTCACCTAATATAAAAAATCACATTCAAAAGTGAACTATATCACCATAAACCAAGACAAACGAATTGCTGAATAATTGCTTATGACTTCCAAGCTTTGGCTGGGTATTGTTTCTCGCTGCTGTGCGTATTTATGGCTGAGGAAGAACAATAATAGCAGAAAAATACACTGTTCTATATGTGATGGTTAAAACGGAATTGTATCTTGACCTAATGATCTACCTTATCATTGAGACAACGGTTAAAACTGCAGTGGTTGCATGTTTAAGGTTGCATCAGCCGCTAGTATACACCAGTGGTGTCTAGCTGGAAACAGCAATCCAAAAATGTTGAAAAGTTTGCAGAAAAAAAGTGCGAAATGGAGGAACTTCCAAGGCAGCGTCCTACCTATTTAAACCTTCCCAGCAGTGCGCCCAGCGAAACAAAACAGCGATCTATAATATGAATGCGTTGTAGGGTTGGAACTTCTGTTTAATGAGCTTTGTTAAAGGTTTGCCTAAACTGTGGGCTTAACAATACATCTATTCTCTTTCAGCAAACTAAATTTCTGATGCAGTTAAAACTAAGCAGCCATATATGTGCAGCCCAAACGCTATATGCTCGGAGGTTTCATTCTAAAGCAACGTCATATAATTGAATCCTACGGTGGTAGGAACACATCGGCAGGTTTAAGAAAATGTTAAATTTAAAGAAAGAATAACCCCATCTATTCTGAAAATGAGATGATTGCAGGATAAAACCACGATGGATACAAAGCTAAATGACAACTAGACAAACAAGATAGCGCTGCCAAGGTAATGATTGTTGAAACTAAATATACTAAGGTGAACTATCATTCAAATTATCAGATCTAAGACTACGGAATAAGACTGACGGCTTGTTTAAACACTACAGCCACCTTCATCTTCTACAGATGGTAATATTCACCCAGCTCAAAGGTAAATATCTATTTGTGGCCCAGTGAGATCACGGCAGCCCAACCTATGAGGTAGAATGGACAAAGGGAAGCATCGCCCATAATTTTGATGAATGACGGAGACCCTCAGAAAGGATATGTTGAAACGACTTCAGACACTTTCAATGAACGCGAAGGACAAGACACAAACGGCAGCGAAACTGCCCAAAAATTCTGCTCAAATTCCACGCCCTAATATTACCAATCTTTAGCGATACATGCCTTATTCTAATACTAGTGAAAATACAAAAGTAAATATATAGGTTCTCAGACAAAATGTTTGACGAGGGTTTTAAACTCATGGCTGGACAATAAATCTGTGCAGGTTGTATGGCGTATTTCCTTGGGACAGACAAATCCAGTTCAAGAGTGTTGCAGCACTGCTGCTCCCAGATTAAAACCCTAATCACAATGCACTTCCCTTGTGCTATTCTTAGACAACTATACTACAAGGGCGAAACACAGTTTAATAGTTTGACCGCAAGTAAAGAAAATATGGTATAAACGTTACCTAATTCCCTACAGCCTCAAGATCTAACATCTGGAACATTTTCAAGGTAGACGTCCCACGGAGTGAAACACTTGTAGGATTTGAACAAAGGAATCTGTTGAAAAGACAATAAAATCATAGTTTGGGAAGCTTACACCTTACTATTAGACTGATTCACCTGTTAGGGTTAGCCAGCAGAAGATATCAATTAAATGCAAATAAAGATTAAATAGAGAAATGGAAATACACAGAAATAATAATAGCAAGAGACAATTTTTAACGTGGTTCACCCAAACTCGGGCTACATCCACCAAACAGAGAGTCCAATATTATTATCCAGTAAATCAAACCAATTACAATCAGCAATCCCTGCAACTCAATACTGCTGCAAAATGCTACAATACAATATATCAAAACCCTAACCCTTAGCCGCTTTTTATCAAGCTTTTTGTTGGTTACAAAATAGGGTTTTCTTATGTCAGTCAATGAAAAAATTAACTCCTGGTGCATTATAAAATAATAAAAAACTGTGTGAGGTTTCGGGGGCATTGCCCCCGAGCCCCCATGGGGGCGCTACCCCTCGACCCCGCCCTGTATCGCGAAGGGAACGCGCCAGGGGCGCTGCCCCTGGACCCCGTCTTGGGGGCGCTACCCCCAAACCCCCGCAAGGGGCGCTGCCCTTTGACCTCGTAGGAATTTGGGGGGAAACCGCGCCGATAAAAGTGGGGTAAATATAACCTCTGAGTCTAATTAGGCTCCATATAACAACAATCTCCCACTTGGAGACTGATCAGACTCCACACCATATCATATCCCACTTGGAGACTGATCATAACACCACTGACCCGATAGCTCCCATTGGAAATAAGCACCCTGGACTCTGCTATTTGATTTTTGTTGTGTTCAGTCTAGAAGACCAACTGAAGCTGAAGAGGAGCTCAGCTTCTCCCTTGTCACTGCCTTTGTAAACATATCTACTGGATTGTCATCTGTATGTATCTTTGCCAGCTGTAACTGGCCATCATCCAACACCGACCGAATGAAGTGATACCTCAACTGTATATGTTTGGTCTTTGAATGCAAGGCAGAAATCTTTGCAAGATGTATGGCACTCTGGCTGTCTATAAACAAATAACTGTTAACCTGTTGTGTGCCCAATTTATTCATGAAAGATTGCAGCCATATCATCTCCTTGCTTGCCTCTGTGGTGGATAAAGCAACCACCTTTTGCAACCTGGAAATCCAACTTACCGCTGTTCCACCTACAGTAAAGACATAACCTGTAGTACTCCGCCTGGTATCAATATCTCCTGCCAAATCTAAGTCTACATAACCTGCTAAATCAGTATTAGAGCCCCCAAAACATAAGTGTTTATTGGATGTACCTCTCAAATACCTGAGAATCCATTTTACCGCATTCCAATGCTCTAATCCAGGATGACTCATATACCTGCTAATGACTCCTACAGCATGTGCAATATCCAGTCTCGTGCATACCATGGCATACATTAAACTGCCTACAGTTGAAGCATATGGTACCTTGGACATTTTCTCTTCCTCCTCTTGTGTCTTAGGACACATGTCCTTAGTCAATTTCAAATGACTAGGCAAAGGTGTGCTGACAGCTTTTGCATTCTCTATGTGGAATCTCTGCAACACCTTTTCAACATAAACAGCCTGAGATAGAGTCAATTTTCTGTTCAGCCTATCTCTGCAAATTTTCATACCAAGGATTTGTTTTGCTGCCCCCAAATCCTTCATATCAAATGATTGTGCTAACTGCTGTTTTAACTCTCTTATGTGATCCATGTTAGACCCAGCTACAAGCATGTCATCAACATATAAACATAAAATAATGTAGCTGTCATTATCTAACCTCTTAAAATAAACACAATGGTCAGAATTACACCTATTGTAGCTTTGCTCAGCCATAAAATTGTCAAATTTCAAATACCATTGCTGAGGTGCTTGTTTTAGGCCATACAAACTCTTCTTCAATCTGCACACTAGTTTCTCCTTACCTTTGACCTCAAATCCTTGGGGCTGTTCCATATAGATCTCCTCCTCCAAATCACCATGGAGAAAGGCAGTTTTAACATCTAGCTGTTCCAAATGTAAATCTTTAGCAGCCACAATACTTAAAACAGTACGAATAGAAGTCATCTTGACAACCGGAGAAAATATCTCATCAAAATCAATGCCCTTTTTCTGTGCAAATCCTTTTACAACTAACCTGGCCTTAAATCTTTTCTTACCTCCATCTTCCTCTTTCAGCCTGTAAACCCATTTATTCGGTAAAGCCTTTTTACCTATAGGTAACGTACATAATTCCCAAGTCTGATTTTTCTGCAAGGAGTCCATTTCTTCTTTCATTGCAAGCTCCCACTGAACCTGTGTATCCACCTGCATAGCTTCATCATACCCTTCGGGTTCACCAGCATCTGTTAACAAAATAGAATACAAAGAGGGAGAAAACCTTTCAGGAGGTCTACTGATCCTTGTTGACCGTCTAACATTCACTAGAGTTTGTGGCATTTCTGGTTGCTGTTGCGGAGCATGAGGAACCACTGGAACATCACTATTTGGAGTATCGTCTAGCACCACATAATCCTTTTCTTTCTTCTCATGCTACTGCAACTGATCTTTGTACAACACCTTCTCATTGAATATAACATCCTTGCTTCTCACAATTTTCTGATTTTCAAAATCCCAAAGCCTATAACCAAATTCATCAATGCCATATCCAACGAAGGTACATTTTTTTGATTTCGCATCCAGCTTGGTTCTATTTTCAGAATCTATATGTGCAAATGCTTCACAGCCGAAGGTTTCCAGAAAAGAATAACTCACCTTCTTTCCTGTCCATGCTTCCTCTGGAATACCACAGCCTAAAGGAACTGAAGGACCTCTGTTAATTAAATATACAGCAGTGTTGACAGCCTCTGCCCACATGTTTAAAGGTAGCCCAGCATGCAATCTCATGGTCCTTGCACGCTCCATTATTGTCCTATTCATGCATTTAGCCACTCCATTTTCCTGTGGAGTCCCTGGAACCATTTTCTGCCTGCGAATTCCATTAAGGGAACAATAATCTTCAAATTCTTTGCTGCAATACTCACCGCCATTATCAGATCTGAGACATTTTAATCTTTGACCCGTCTCATTCTCAACCAAGCTTCTCCATTTCTTAAATGTTTCAAATACATCAGATTTCTGTCTAAGAAAATAAATCCAGACCTTCCTAGTTGCATCATCTATGAATGTAACATAATACCGAGAGCCACCAAGAGAAGATACTTGAGCTGGTCCCCATACATCTATATGCACAAGTTCCAACTTTACATTTTTCTTTTGCTTCCCATCCTTGAGAAAACTAACTCTCTTTTGTTTTCTATACACACAACTTTCACAGAAATCTATATTAATACATTTCAGACCTGGTAAAACTTTCTTAGAAGGAAGTACCTTCATACCTTTTTCACTCATATGCCCAAGTCTGTTATGCCACAGTGTTGTCTCAGAACCTGCAACAACTTTTCCAGTCTCTTCCTGCAAACCTGCAGCAACTGTTCCTGAACCTGTTTGTTTTTTTCTGTAACAACTAAAGTAGAAGGAACAGTATGACCTGTACAAAGATATAAGGTGCCTACTTTCACACCTTTTGCTACTACTAAGGCACCTTTTGAAACCTTCCAATTTTTATCAGTAAATGTAACAGTGCAACCTTGTTCAGTTAGCTGCCCCCCTGAAATTAAATTCCTATTGAGCCTTGGAACATGCCTTACCTCTTGTAGTAGCCAATGATTCCCATTCTGCAACTTAATCTTGATTCTTCCTTTTCCAACAATCTGATAGGGTTTGTTATCTCCCAAATAAACTAGCCCAAAATCCCCTTGGACATAATCAAGGAAATAACTTCTATGGGGCGTAGCATGAAATGAGGCCCCTGAATCTAAAACCCATGAATCATCAGCATTATCTAGGGAAAGAATCAAAGCATCATCTTCAGACTTATTGCTTACCACATTTGCTTCCTTATTGCCTTCTTGTTTGTCTCCTTCTTTATTCTTCTGAGACCAGCAATCTTTCTTCAGATGACCTGGTTTTCCATAGTACCAGCAATCCTTATGTCCTTTTGGTTTGGGATCTTTTGTCCTTTGATTTTCCTTGTGACTTCCCATGACCTCTAGAACCTTTTCCTCTCTCCTTTGATCTGCCCCTGCTTTCTGCACTCAAAACACTGCCTAATTTGGATCCACCTGAGCTTTTCTTATGAATTTCCTCACTCAAAATAACACTAACAACATCATCAAATTTTAGGGTATTTGAGCTAGAAACAGAGTTACTAACCGCCATTACCAAACTATCCCAGCTTTCAGGCAATGAACATAATATCAAGAGAGCTCTAACTTCTTCACCAAATTTTACATTTACAGAAGTCAATTGACTGACAATCGTATTAAATTCATTTAAATGACCTGTCACAGATCCACCTTCAACCATTTTCAAATTAAACAACTGCTTCATGAGAAATACCTTATTTGAGGCTGAGGGTTTTTCATATAATTTTGCCAAAGCTTTCATCAGACCATCTATTGTCTTCGCTTCTGTTATATTGAATGCCACCGATGGTGCCAGGCACAACCGAATGGTTCCTAGTGCCTTTCTATCAAGAAGATTCCAATCCTCATCAGACATTGTTGCCGGTTTCTTGGCTACTCCTTCCAACGGCCTCCATAAATCCTTTTGATAGAGGTAATCCTCCATCTGCATCTTCCATAACTGATAGTTCTGCCCATTGAATTTATCAACCTTCATTTTACCCTCGTCCGCCATTGCTCCCACTCAACCTGAGACTTTCCTGCAGACAATAATCGAACACAACCCGCTCTGATACCACTTGTTAGGGTTAGCCAGCAGAAGATATCAATTAAATGCATATAAAGATTAAACAGAGAAATGGAAATACACAGAAATAATAATAGTGAGAGATAATTTTTAACATGGTTCACCCAAACTCAGGCTACATCCACCAAACAGAGAGTCCAATATTATTATCCAGTAAATCAAACCGATTACAATCAGCAATCCCTGCAACTCAATACTGCTGCAAAATGCTACAATACAATATATCAAAACCCTAACCCTTAGCCACTTTTTATCAAGATTTTTGTCAGTTACAAAATAGGGTTTTCTTATGTCGGTCAATGAAAAAATTAACTCCTGGTGCATTATAAAATAATAAAAAACCGTGTGAGGTTTCAGGGGCGCTGCCCCTCGACCCCGCCCTGTATCGAGACAGGGAACGCACCAGGGGCGCTGCCCCTGGACCCCGCAAGGGGCGCTGCCCCCAAACCCCCGCAAGGGGCGCTGCCCCTTGATCCCATAGGAATTTGGGGGGAAACCGCGCCGATAAAAGTGGGTTAAATATAACCTCCGAGTCTGATTAGGCTCCATATAACAACATCACCAAATCTCAATTCTAAAATGTATTGTCGTTTCCATGTCTTCTGGCCTACTCACAACACCAATGCAGAAAAGGCAGGAGCAGCCTGGTGATTGAACCGGTATGGAGGGGTTAAAATGATCCCTAAGCATAGTAGGTTTAAAGGCCTTAAAATGGTTTACACTAGACAAAGAGGAAACGGTTCATACCCAAGGACGAAAAGGTTTTCTTTATACTGCTGTTGGAAAACAACTTTGCATCAATGGTCATGGGAAACCAAACACTAGCGAAGGAAAATTATGATCATAGATTAAATACAAAATCGACTTAATCCCACATCAGACATTCAACAAAACATTCATCACATGCAGATTTAGGGATTGAGATAATTTGTGGAACCTGGAATCCTACGCTTGCCGATGGAAGATTGCAATTCAATCAGCTACCTCCTCTATGTCCTAGAACCTGTAATTTTCTCCTCCTCAATCCTTCTTTTCCCCTGCCAAATTCCCCCTCTTTGCCTCTACAAGGTTTCTTTTTATAACACAGACCCTTCCTTCCTCCAAGGAGCTCGGCACGCGATCCGGTGCCTCTCCTTCCTCGAGAATATTTTATTTAATTTTTTTTTTTTTGATCCCAAAAGGTTATTATTATTATTTTTTAAATATTAGTACGTAGTTCTGACAGAGTTTAATTACCTTATGGCCGACCAACTAAATAATTATTAACAAAATTGTAATATTACAACTATCAATAATTTTATAATTATTTTTTTAATTTATTTTATTAATTGAGTTGTAAATCACAATTTACAACATAACTACAACTATTTAATTTATTTAAATATTTATTATAAATAATATTATATTAAATAATACAAAATTTCTTACAATTTTTATTTAACAACACTACTACTAATAAAATAATAATTTATTTACAACAATAATTAACAACTATCGACATTGAGCCCAAATATCGACTTTTATAAATGTATTTAATTATCAATCAGTCATTATAATTTTCGTAAAAAGATTCTATTTGATGCACAATGATACTTAACACATTTAGACACCTTCAGACCTAACCAGACTTCAAGGTGCAATATTACCTGACTGCAAGCCATGATCGAATGACAAACAACAACCACAAGGGTAACTGACGACCAGACAACACTGACTAGGGACCTCACGTTAACTCCAATCAACTAATCCATTGGCGAAGGCATGCTCAGACCTGGTAATCAGGTGGAGTCGGTGCCTAGTACCTGCATCCTGCAGCAACGCATAGTTAACCATACAAGATATATATATATATATATACATCCACATGCAGTCCAATAGTGAATGGAAATCGCAGTGGGGTAGGGTACTCGAGAGCGAGTAATATGACACTGTTCCATTCACATTTATGAATAAACAACTAACTATATTGTACAAGGTATCTGATTACTAGTTATCAACATAAAATGATCAACTGTCTCACAATCCCATATAGTAAATATCATCAAGCATCTGTAACATCTAATTCATTTATCAAGTTCTAAAGCATAAAATAATAGAATCCAACATCAACAATTGTTACCATACTGATCAGATCCATAATGAATTAACAACATAACAAGAGATCCACCATCAATCTAACTAAAATAATGTCATAATGTCCAATACTACTAAGCAAACATCAGTCTGATAGATGACTAGTTGAGGGGCACTACAAAATATCTCAGTGCCTTTACAAATGGTGGGATTGTTAAATTAGTTCCAAAAGGCACAATTAGGGATATCATTGCAGGTCTCAAATCATTAACTTTATTGAATGTGACCTATATGGTTTCACCGTAGTTCTGGAAGAGACTAGCTACTAGAATCCTTAAGCAGGTACACAAACTTTGCGGTAGAAATATTTATCCTTGATAAATATTATATCTAGAAGTAAAGTTGTTGAATGAACAAAACAAAAAGTACATAAAACATTGTAGATAGAAATTGAGTTTGAGAAATCTTACAAAATGATGGATATCAGATTGGATTAGGTCTAAAATTCAAAGTAGTAGCTAAGTGCCTTTTCTCTTAAGAAAAGTTATATTACAAATTATAGGGCATCTTTTATCTTTGATCTAGCCCTAGAGAGATATTAGACAAGGTTGTCTTGGATTTTTACTGCAGGTTGCCAGGGCAGGGAATCAACCTTCCAAATGCTCAAGAGATGTTTTGGTGTTTTGAATGCCCCTTTCTAGATCAATTGGATTTATCTCCAAAACTATCTAAGCAGTGATATCAATTTTTTTACCATATTTGCAACAAATTGAATATGGAGGTAGACAAATAATAAATAGATTGAATACGGAGAGGCAGACAACTAATAAATAGATTGAATATGAAGAGGTAGACAAATAGATAATGCAAATGGTAAATATAGATATTGAAAAGAATTTGAAGATTTTACAAGCCAATTTAGCATTTAGAAGGATTTAGAGTGCTACATCTATTTATGCCCTTCCTTTTGGATTAGTAGAAGTGATAGTCTAAGAATAATGGAAAGATAAGTGATACAAATTTTGTTCTTTACCATTGAGGCATATTGTAAGAGTCAGGAAACTAAAATTCAAGCCAGTCAAAAATGAATTGTTGCTCTGCAATTTCCACTTGAAGATAAGGGATGCTTGAATCCTTGATGTTTGACCATTTGTGGAATTTGACTATCATAGACTACCTATCAGAGTTTTGAGCTCTTTATCTGATCTCAGAATTTCTTTGTTATTTGGCACTCCCTTGTGTTAAGTGCCCTCAAACCACATAAATCAGAAAACTTATCTAAAAGTCCTCCTATGAATACCCATGAGCTATCAAAGATTTACAAATTGAACCTAGCATGCTTCTTGTGTTGGATAAGGAACTACAAATTGAATGTAGCATGCTTCCTAAGGTGGACAAGCATGTGCTACCAGTATTAGTAGGAATCGAAGGTTTGCCAATGTTAAATAGTTCTTGAAGGTTGTGATGAATTGTGAAAGACATCTTTTGAAGGGTAGACATATTACACACACTACTAGACAATTTCTTGAAATTATCACAGTGGCCAAACATAGATTATCAAACACCAAAATGGTTTATATTCTATTATTTAGATTGTGTAATCTTCACAAATTGGGGCATAGGTAGGCATTTCAAAGAAACTAGAAAACAAAAACATCAAATCAAGACACACCAAATGAACTAAACTATCAGATATATTATAGACTACTACCCAATAGCAATCCTAAACCATGTAAAATGGCACATAACTACAATATAGCACACAATAGGTGATTTAATAGGGTTGTCAAGGGGTTTGGATAGAATATCAAGACACAAGATTAGGAGTCAATTCTCATCTTCTTCCTTTGGTAAAAACTAGGAAATTGAGATATTTTATTGTGGTGACCCTTGGTGAGAGACTGTAAGATTAGGTATACTTTATTAAAACTACACCTAATTCCAACCCATTTGCTTCAGTGAGTGTTCAAGCACTTTGATTAGAATCTAGGCCTAGACCTAGCTACACACCATTATAGTGGCATAAATCCAAAAGCATCTTATGTAGTGCCCTCTATTCTCACCATGGATGTACATGTGATCAGGTGAAGAAGCATGAAGATGAAGGTAAAATAATAGGAATATTTAGGGTATGTTAGACATGATGAAGGTAGACTTACTATTATGATGTTAGTTGATGTTATCTAGTTAATGATTAGACCCACTGCTTTGATGACATTTGATTACGTGTGCTTATGTTTATGCTATGACAACCTTATGGACATACTAGATGTTGTGGATTAAATTTATTCTTTAAGTGTTATTTGATCATGATTGTGATGCTATTATTGATGATTACCCGTATTGATTGTTATGTAACTAATTGTCTTATCTTGATTGTTTAGTAATTGATTGTTATGTGTAATGTAGTTACTTGTTGATGTGTTTTTGTGAAAGGAACAATGTCGCATTACTCATGCATGAGTACCCTACTATATTGTGACTTCCTTTCACTATATATATATGTTTGACTGTGTTGTTTGCTATAGGCTGCAAGTACTAGGCATCGACTCCACCTAAATTAACAGGTCTGACTATGCCTTAATAAATAGAATTGTTGAACAGAGATAACATATGGTCCCCTGGCTTAGCCATCATCCTCAAAGAGGATGAGTACTCAGTCCGGTACCCTATCGGTATGGTCAGTTGGGCATGATTATGAGTCACTATTGTTTAATTGTGTTTTGCCGCTAGGTATGGTCAGCATGTGGTTTAGTAGGTTGTAAATTGTGTGATTATACTTTTGATTAATTACTTCATTAAAATGGAAATTATTAGAGCACTTTAATAAATAAATAATAATATAATTGAGATAAATAAAGTACTTTAATATGAGAAAATAATTTATATCAAGTAATAATATGTTATGTGTCCATAAAATAATAAATTTATTATTTGTGTGTTGTCATAAAATATTCTATATTTATATATAAGTTGTCTCATATAATAAATACGATATAAATAAAAATAGTAAAGAATCTTTCTGTCTAGTGGAAATTAAATGGATGGATATTTGTGAAAAGGGGAGTAGAGGAAGAGAAAGTGGGTGGTCAGTAACGGCTAAGGAATTTATTGCATTTGCTATTTGTAAGAAAAGAATGAAGATTGAAATTAAGGCCTTGAGTGGAGGAGGTCTTTATGTTTTGGAATTCTTGGAAAGATGGATTTATATTGCAAATCTGAAGGATGTTGGTGGGAGGAGGGGAAAACTATTTTCTATGGAGTACCTGGTTTATTTTTCTATGTCTCTATGATATTTCAGCCCATATCATGCTCCATGCCAAGGTAAGATTAAGAAGTTTTTTTTTTTCAATTATGCTATTTGTTCTATGATATTTTCTTTTAGCTATGTTTAAAAGAACAAAGGCATGGTCTGGGTACCTCATCAGTGACTCCATAAATCACATTCAAGTGAATCTCTGTATTTTTTTAGTTGTAACATTTTTGGCAAAAGAAACTGCCTTCATTTATGCATTGATTGGTTCTTCATATCTTATTTTATTGGTCTCTTTATGATGCATGATGTCAAGGATCACAAAATCAAGATTTTTTTCTCCTACATGCAATTGTTGTGAAATCTTTATCAAATCCATTGTCTTGATTACTGTATTCCACATGATACCTCTCTAAAATATTCTATTCTTTTAATTCATGCGACTTTCCCTAATTCATCATTTTCTGTCACATGACAGTACTTCCCACTGCCATTGGTTTGAGTGTATTATTATTCAAAATAAATTTGTACACCAAATTTGTTTGTGTGTGTCCTGCAATCATTAGATAAAATTTCATAAACATTTTAATTTGCCTTGTGATAGGTGTCAAATCACAAGGGCTTTTCTACTCGTTTATTAGGTGGTAGTTCTAAACTTATCCATATTAGTATTTCTTTTTGGTGAAGAGACGACCTGAGTAGAGAGTTAATCTTTGTTCTAAAAAAAAAAAGCATTCTTGGACTATGTCTTTAAACTAAATTATCTTCATTTCATCATTTTGCTTAGGCTTTTCAGGATTTATTCTGCAATCTTTGCATATCTGAAGATAAAATCTCATCATCATTTGGTCAAATAGATTATGTGCTTTGTTTATGTTTCAATAATTTGGTATGCCAATCTTAGAGGAGCAGATTAGGATGTTTATAATAAACTTGTTTGTTTCTATTTTAGACATGAGTTGGAGTTTGCGTGTCTTGTTTGTGCATCAGTTTCCTTTGAGAGAATCTTCAACTCAAGATATGAGGAGCATGGGTAATGTTTGTGAGTCTAGTTTTGTGTTGTCATTTTATGTAGTTTCTTATCAGCAAGTCCATTTTGTACATATAAAATGATTATTGCATTCCATGAGATAAGTAATGGTTGTAGTTCCCTGATTTGTTTAAAGTGAAATACATTGAGAGCAATGCTATTGTAAGCCTGTAATTTCAAAGGCATATTATATCTGTATCCATTCTATGTCTTCCAGCCATCATTGCTCTTCATGAGATGATATCTCTTTGAGGCATTTTGTCAATACTTCATATGCTTCCACTTTATGCATCGTAACTTCGTGAGTTTTTCCTGATATAAAATTCCACCTTTAGTTGTTAATAGGGAGTCATATTCTGATTCAACATTTTTGTTTTGGCAGCTGGATGAGAATGAATGAGGACACAGTTGTTACACCTATAGGTTGTTCCTTACAAATCCATGTTGTGCATAGCCTCCAATTATTAATGTCCATGTCTTCATAATTATTTAGTCCTCTTATGAAATAATGCATGCATGGCTTCCCAAGCTCTTTCATTTTCAGCCTGTAGTATAAAATTTCCCTTCCATTAAGCTATGATGGACATTCCTACATTATTACCAAAGATGTGACATAGCACATTATTATAGTGCAAGCCTATTTTAATTTTGATTTCTTCATGCTTTGAGTCTTGTTGCATGTAGATTCCATCTTAATAAAGGCATTAGAGATTTCTAGTGACACTTATCTTTATTTTCAAGATCATAACAATTTGATTAGGAATTTTGATCCACTATTTCAATTTACAATTTAGACTAAATTCCTGTCGTGCATATTAAACTTGAACTTGGACTCTCATTTCACTAGGATGAAGAAGGAAATTTTTCATGCTGCATTGTTGTATCCATGTGATTATTGTTTTTCCCTGTTCCAGTACTCATTTTCCAGTTCTCCTAGCAAAGGAGACTTGTAACCCATAGTCTATAATGGTCTTTCGGGTTATTCAGAATAATGCAACAAGTTATTCAGACTTATACAAGTTTTAAGGTTCTTTGTTTATTACATTCTTATATTCTTGTGAGCCAAAAGATTTATATACATGTTGTGAAAGAGTCTTCCTGTTATCCTATTGTAATTATACTGTCTAAAATACCAAACAGTTAGTAGGAGTCTATTTTGGTTTTTGAGTGGCTTGAGAGGATCTAGCCAATAACATTATGCCCAGTGTCTACATTGATAACGCTATATGGGAATCCACTTAGTTTAGATAGTAAGGTTGAGTTGTTGATAAATCCAATAGTTTTATCAGCGAAAAATCATTTTTATTAAAAGTTCCACTCATGGTGTAATTCGTATATTAGAAAATTTTATTAATTTTGGATTCTTTATTAGGAGGTACTTTAATTGCAAATTGTATTATTTAGAAAGTTTCCAAATCCGCAAATGTATATGTATCAATCAATGAATAAATTATAAATTTTTATGTATATTCATAATATATTTGAGTATTAAAAAAAACAAGATATGTATGTTTATATTATAGTTGAGAACTATTTAGGTCAATTTATTGTGGTTGATTAGGTTGTTAATTTATTGACTTTAGTTGTAAAAGAATTTTCTTGTTCTCTTTGTTGCCTCTTTAATGTTAAATAGTGATATATGCAAGTACTTCTTTTTTAGTTTAAGAGGGTTAGGTTTTCTTATAGATATAGAACTTTAATGTTTCTTTGTCTAAAGACCACAATTATATTATAAGCTTAAGGTGTCGGTTGTTGAAACTTCAAGGGTTGATCTACTTTTTAGTTGAATAGGTTTATAGTGATGTTTAGCATGTTTATAATGCTGGTGTTAAGTTAGTCTTGTAAGACTAGTGTTGAGTGTAGGATAAGTGGTTTCACTAGTTTGGTATTCAATTTGAAGAGTAGACACCTTTAGCAGAACTGAGAATTAGATTGGAATATTTTTGACTTGGTAGTTGATTTAAAGATATTGATCAAATTGTTAATCTAGGTTATTCTCTTGTCCGCTCATGTGAAGAATAAGAATATAGTAGTAATGTTCATGTTAAGTTATAGTATAGGAATTGGATTTTACGTACTTTACTTTAACTATATGTTAGATGTGTTTAATAGGTTGATTCCAGAGGCCTAGGAGGGTGTGTTTGTGTGTGGGTTGGCTTTGTGTGCATCATGTGATGTATTTTTCTTTTTGAAATTATGTCTCCTATTCATGTGTATATGATACATGTGTAAGATGGATAATGCCTTGCTCAGTTTCCTATTCATTTTGGTATGATACATGTGCAAGATGGTTTGTGCCTTGCTTAGTGTACTTATTCATGTGATTATGATGATTATGCAAGATGGGAATGCCTTTCCCTGTGTAATGTGAAATGATGTATATTTGAGGAATGTGATAGTTCATGCTTGGTTTATGTTTTGGGAAAATGATATAATATTTGGTCCCTGTGATTATGGTCTGAATGAAAGAAGGTAAATGCCTTGCATTGTTTATTGTCATTGTAATGATAATTGTCTTGCTTCATGGATAGGGTCTTCTAGATGTAGGTAGGAGATTGGGTTTCAATGTGGGGCGGGTGCCCAAATTGGCTGCCAGGATAACCCATTGGAAGTTTTTAATCCAGTGATAACCTAATTAATAAATCTAGGGGTTGGGTAGTTTTCACACTAATTAAGATAATTGGATTCCTCATCCTTATTGTTCAGGCTAAGGATGGGATGAGAAGGCCTAGTTGGAAAGATCAACTTTGTTGTCCTCACGAAAGGAATGTTGGTTTCACATGTGTCACCCTATGGGGACAGCGTCTAGTGAGAGACTGTTAGGGAAACCATAGATGGGGCCAGTACCTAGCGAGGGATTGTTAGGGTAACCCATGGATGGGGGCTAACATCTAACTAGAGACTGTCAGGGTAACCCATGGATGGGGGCTAACATCTAACTAGAGACTGTCAGGGTAACCCATGTTAGGACCATGCGGTGACACTCACGCCTACTGTAGCCTAGCATTCCCTAGTGTGGTTGGCTTTGGAAGTGCTATTGAGATGCTTGTGATATTGACCTATGTTGTTGGTGTCATGTGTTGTCTTTGTTCCTTATAGTCTTATGTCTACTTGACTTGTTGTTGTAGTGGGACCTTATGTTATCTCCTGGCACGAGGGGTGGACCTCAGGGTTCCACCTAGTCAGGTGGTTGTGCTATACTCCATTAGTTTTCTGGTGTCGTGGCCCATGTGTAAAGAAGATGTATCTCACATGATTCTAGTTTTGTACCTGTATTTGAAGGTAGATATTTGTATTATTTGTATCTAGATCTATTATATTAGTGGAATTCATGATGTAATTGATGTATCTAGAAAAAGAGCTTTTGTATCAATGAAATTATGTAATTTCTCTTGTAAGATAAACTATTTTGTACTTGTAACCTTTATTGCTAAGACAATGTTGATGTATTTATCTGATGATGTAATGAAAGATGTTAGTTTGACTTATTTCATTTATTTAAGCGAACTAAGTATGTAGTTGATTGTTGTTATATTGCAATAATGCATCTATGTAATCCCTAGAGACGATAGTTTAACTTTGTTGCTATTAGTTTATGTTATGTTACGTTATCGTTTCTTCTTTTAAAAAAAAATTCCACCTTTTTATTTTTTAGTTAAACTTATCTCTAGGGTTCAGGGTGGGGCATTACATTTGGTATCAGAGCCAAGTTTCAACACTGAGATCTCTGGATTGTTGTTGCTGCTCTAGGTCAAGCATTTTTCTCTTTGTGGTGAGTTGGTAATAGTACCTCCCACCTATGTGCTTTGGTATGATGTTAGAAGGTTGATAAGTTTATAGACTTTCTCTGTAAGAAATGAATTCTTTGTCTGATTTTATTTATGTGTCTACACTGTATTCTTTCTTCTTCTTTCCTAAAAATGTGATGATATATTTGACAATATGAGTTTCCTGAACATTAGTGCTTGCTGATTTGTTGAGGCCTCAAGTTACTCAAGTTACTCTTGTGATCTCCAGTGCTTTAGAAGAAAGAAGCATGGTTACTATTAGTGCATGTAATTAGAAGTGTGGTATTTGCCCTCTAATGACGTGAATATCTTGTACCCATGGTCCGTGGAGTGTTGTATAAGGCAAGTGGTGTTTCGTGTTCCCTGGTCAAGTGAAGTAATCATACTTGAGGGTTATGTTTAGCTATGGGGGTGTAAGCACCATACCACCTTTATGTTAATTGCATTCTTTTTATATATGTGTTGTTATTGGAATGATTTAATCATTTGGTGGCATCATGCATCATGAATCATGTGGTTGTTTGATGTTGTCATGTGTACGATATCTTTACGTGGTTTCTTGATAATCTATATCTAACTCCTAGATGGTCATGACCTCATATTGAAGAATTGTTGAGATTTATGAAAGTTATCATTTTGTATGCCTGTGTGAGAACCATGTGTATGAGATCGAAGGGGAGCTTGCATTGGACCCATGAGATCATGAATGTGATAGTATAAGACAATTATAGTTATCAATTTTTCTTGTGTGTGACATCATATATGTCCTATGTAAATATCTTCTTGCATGAGGAAGTAATTGCATATTTTCATAAAGGAAATTGTACTATATTAAAGATAGAAGTTGTTTGTAAATAAGTAGCGACTGTGTTGCCTTGAATCTTTGTATAAACAATGCTTAGATATGAGAATGTAGATAACCTAATGATCTGTGTGTAGGGTGTACGATCTCTAACGCATTATAGATCTTGTGTCCTTAAGTGTTGTGTAGCGGATACTCCCTTTTGTGGCAAAAATTTGTCACATCGTGATGTGAATTTGCTTGTAATTTGGTTGTTTTAGAATTTTTTAGTGTTGTTTCATGTGAATTTTCCTTCTTTTAACTTTCTTATGATAGGAGTGATCACCAAAACTATTTTCTTTATACTTGATTTATTATTGAAAATTGTCAGTATTTTGTGACTTAAGATTGTATTTGAATATTTCCCCACTTGGGTTTGCATTTTTTTTAAATTGCTATGGTGGCTATTCGGAATGTTTGTTTTTGTTGACCCCATTTCATGTTAAATGTTGTTTTTATCATGTTCATTTTGAACCTCTGATAGTATGTTCAAGGGAGGATTCTGCGAAGAATTGTACATTGCATGTTGGGTGATTAGTTGGAACCTTAGTGTAAATAAAAGATGAGATATATTTTTCCTTGTTAATATGTGAATACAATTCTCTAAATTGTATGAAATTCTAAAAATATGTGTGATTGGTTATAACTAGATCAAGTGATAGACCTTAAAGGTAAGGAATTGATGTTCTTCTTGTCTTTATTGAATGATTGTGTTTGTCTTATGAACAATTGCTTAATATGGTTACGTATGTTGGCAATAGAAAATTGTAATACTAATATGTTATGTTTCCACTATAGTCTACAACTTCAAGGAGTAAGTCAAGTTTTAGTGGGGGAGGATGTAGTGCCCTCTATTCCCACCATGGATGTACAGGTGAATGGGTGAAGGAGCATGAAGATGAAGGTAAAATAATAGGAATATTTAGGGTATGTTAGACATGATGAAGGTAAACTTATTATTATAATGTTAGTTGATGTTATCTAGTTGATGATTAGACCCACTACTTTGATGACATTTGACTATTGGTGCTTATGTTTATGCTATGACAACCTTATGGATGTATTAGATGTTGTGGATTAATTTTATGCTTTAAGTGTTATTTGATCATCGTTGTGATGCTATTATTAATGATTACCCGTATTGATTGTTATGTAAGTAATTATTTTATCTTGATTGTTCAGTAATTGGTTGTTATGTGTAATATAGTTACTTGTTGATGTGTTTCTATGAAAGGAACAATGTCGCATTACTCATGCATGAGTACCCTGCTACACTGTGACTTCCTTTCACTGTATATATATATATATATATATATATATATATATATATATACATGTATACATACATATATGTATGTATATATGTATATATACATATATGTATGTAGGTATATATATGTATGTATCTATATATATAAATATAATTGTTCGACTGTGTTGTTTACCGTAGGTGGCAGGTACCAGGCATCAACTCAACCTGAATTAACAGGCTGAGCATGCCTTAACCAATGGAACTATTGAATGGAGATAACATATGGTCCCCTGGCTTAGCCATCATCCTCGAAGAGGATGAGTACTCAGTCTGGTACCTTGTCAGTATGGTCAGTTGGGCATGATTATGATTCACTATTGTTCAATTGTGTTTTACCGTCAGGTATGGTCAGTGTGTGGTTTAGTAGGTTGTAAATTGTGTGATTATGGTTTTGATTAATTACTTCATTAAAATGGAAATTATTAGAGCACTTTAATAAATAAATAATAATATAATTGAGATAAATAAAGTACTTTAATATGATAATTTAATTGATAATTTTAATATGAGAAAATAATTTATATCAAGTAATCATATGTTATGTGTCCATAAAATATTAAATTTATTATTTGTGTGTTGTCATAAAATATTCTATATTTATATATAAGTTGTCTCGTATAATAAATATGATATAAATAAAAATAGTAAAGAATTTTTCTGTCTAGTCAAAATTAAATGGATGGTTATTTGTGAAAAGGGGAGGAGAGGAAGAGAAAGTGGGTGGTTAGTAACGGCTAATGAATTTATTGCATTTTCTATTTGTAAGAAAATAATGAAGACTAAAATTAAGGCCTTGAGTGGGGGAAGTCTTTATGTTTTGGGATTCTTGGAAAGATGGATTTATATTGCAGATCTGAAGTATTTTGGTGGGAGGAGGGGAAAACTATTTTCTATGGAGCACCTAGTTTATTTTTCTATGTCTCTGTGATATTTCAGCCCATATCATGCTC
Organism: Cunninghamia lanceolata; assembly: GCA_027924645.1. Lineage (NCBI taxonomy): Eukaryota > Viridiplantae > Streptophyta > Pinopsida > Cupressales > Cupressaceae > Cunninghamia > Cunninghamia lanceolata. The sequence continues at coordinate 4,036,691 of BSBN01000567.1, forward strand.
CATGCGAAGGTAAGATTAAAAAGTTTTTTTTTTCTTTTAATTATGCTATTTGTTCTATGATATTTTCTTTTAGCTATGTTTAAAAGAACAAAGGCATGGTCTGGGTACCTCATCAGTGCTTCCATAAATCGCACTCAAGCAAATCTCTGTATTTTTTTAGTTGTAATGATTTTGGCAAAACAAACTGCCTTCCTTTATGTATTGATGGTTGTTCATATCCTATTTTAATGGTCTCTTTATGATGCATGTTGTCAAGGATCATAAAATCAGGATTTTTTTCTCCTGCATGCAATTGTTGTGAAATCTTTATCAAATTCATTGTGCTGATTATTGTATTCCACATGATAACTCTCTAAAACATTCTATTCTTTTAATTCATGGAACTTTCCCTATTCATCATTTTCTGCTGGATGATAGTATTTCCCACTGCCATTCTTTTGAGTGTATTATTATAAAATATAAATCTACATACCAAATTTGTTTGTGTGTGTCCTGCAATGATCAGATAAAACCTCTTAAACATTTAATTTTCCTTGTGATAGGTGTCAAATCACAAGGGGTTTTCTAGTCATTTATTAGGTGGTAGTTCTAAACTTATCCATATTAGTATTTGTTTTTGGTGAAGAGACAGCCTGAGTAGAGACTTAATCTTTGTTCTTGAAAAAAAAACCATTCTTGGATTGCGTCTTTAAACTAAATTATCCTCCTTTCATCATTTTACTTAAGCTTTTTAGGATTTATTCTACAATCTTTGCATATCTGAAGATAAAATCTCATCATCGTTTGGTCAAACAGATTATGTACTTTGTTTATGTTTCAATAATTTGGTATGAAAATCTTAGAGAAGCCGATTAGGAAGTTTATAAAAAACTCATTTCTTTCTATTTTAGACTTTAGTTGGAGTTTGTGCATCTTGTTTGTGCATTGATTTCGTTTGAGAGCATCTTCAACTCAAGATATGACGAGCATAGGTAAAGTTTCGAAGTCTGGTTTTGTGCCATCATTTTGTGTAGTTTCTTATCAACAAGTCTATTTTGTACATATCAAATGATCATTGCATTCCATGAGATTAGTAATGGTTGTAGTTCCCTAATTTGTTTAAAGTGAAATACATTGAGAGCAACGCTATTGTAAGCCTATAATTTCAAATGCATCTTATATATGTATGCATTCTATGTCTTCCAGCCATCATTGCTCTTCATGAGATGACATCTCTTTGAGGCATTTTTTCAATACTTCATATGCTTCCACTTTATGCATCATAACTTCATGAGTTTTTCCATCTATATTATCTGATATAAAATTCCACCTTTAGTTGTTAATAGGGAGTCGTATTTTGATTCAACATTTCTATTTTGGCACCAGGATGGGAATGAATGAGGACACAGTCATTACACCTATATATTGTTCTTGACAAATCCATTTTGTGCATAGTCTCCAATTATTAATGTCCATGTCTTCATAATTATTTAGTCCTCTTATGAAATAATGCATGTGTGGCTTCCCAAGCTCTTTCATTTTTACCCTGTAGTATAAAATTTCCCTTTCGTTAAGCTATGATGGATGTTCCTACATTATTACTAAAGATGTGACATAGCACATTATTATAGTGCAAGCCTATTTTAATTTAGATAGCTTCATGCTTTGACTCTTGCTACGTGTAGATTCCATTTTAATAAAGGCATTAGAGATTTTCAGTGACACTTATCTTTATTTTTAGGATCATAACAATTTCATTAGGAATTTTGATCCACTATTTCAATTTACAATTTAGACTGAATTCCTGTCATGCATATTGAACTCAGACTTGGGCTCTCATTTCACTGGAACAAAGCAAGAAATTTTTCACACTGCATTGTTGTATCCATGTGATTATTGTTTTTTTCTGTTCTAGTAGTCATTTCCCGGTTCTCCTAGCAAAGGGGACTTGTAAGCCATAGTCTATAATGGTCTTGCAGGTTATTCTGAATAATGCAATAGGTTATTTAGACTTATACAAGTTTTAGGATTCTTTGCTTATTACATTCTTATATTCTTGTGAGCCACAAGATTTATATACTCATTGTCAAAGAGTCTTCCTATTATTTTATTGTAGTTATACTGTCTGAAATACCAAATAATTAGTAGGAGTCTATTTTGGTTTTTGAGTGGCTTGAGAGGATCTAGATAATAACATTATGTCCAATGTCTACATTGATATCATTATATGGGAAGCGACTTAGTTTAGATAGTAAGGTTGAGTTGTTGACAAATCCAATAGTTTTATCTATTAGAAATCATTTTTATAGAAAGTTCCACTCATGGTAATTCATTTATTAGAAAGTTTATTAATTTTGGATTCATTATTAGGAGGTACTTTAATTGCAAATTTTATTATTTACAAAGTTTCCAAATCTGCAAATGTATATGTATCAATCAATAAATAAATTATAAATATTTATGTATATTCATAATATATTTGAGTATTAAACAAAACAAGATATGTATGTTTATATTATAATTGAGAACTATTTAGGTTAAGTTATTGTGGTTGATTAGGTTGTTAATTTATTGACTTTAGTTGTAAAAGAATTTTCTTGTTCTCTCTGTCGCCTCTATTGAGCTTGATTTTGTGGTATTCCGGGTATTGTTAAATAGTGATACATGCACGTACTTCTTTCTCAATTCAAGAGGGTTAGGTTTTCTTATAGATATAGAACTTTAATGTTTCTTAGTCTAAAGCCCACAATTTTATTATAATCTTGAGGCATCGGTTGTTAAAACTTCAAGGGTTTATCTACTTTTTAGTTGAATAGGTTTAAAGTTATCTTTAGCATGTTTATAATGCTAGTATCAAGTTAGGCTTGTAAGACTAGTGTTGAGTGTAGGATAAGTGGTTTGCCTAGTTTGATATTCAATTTGAAGAGTAGACACCTTTAGAAGAATTGAGAATTAGATTGGAATATGTTTGACTTGGTAGTTGATTTAAGGATATTGATCAAATTGTTAATCTAGGATATCCTCTTGTCCACTCATGTGAAGAATAAGATTATGGTAGTAATGTTCATTTTAAGTTGTAGTATAGGAATTGTATTTTATGTACTTTAGTTTAACTAGATGTTAGATGTGTTTAAAAGGTTGATTCCAGAGGCCTAAGAGGGTGTGTTTGTGTGGCGATTGGCTTTGTATGCATCATGTGATGTTTTTTTTTTGAAATAATGTCTACTATTGATGTTGATATGATACATGTGTAAGATGGTTAATGCCTTGCTTAGTTTCCTATTCATGTTGGTATGATACATGTGCAAGATGGTTTGTGCCTTGCTTAGTGTACTTATTCATGTGATTATGATGAATATGCAACATGGGAATGCCTTGCCCTATTTAATGTGAAATGATGTATATTTGAGGAATGTGATAGTTCATGCTTGGTTTATGTTTTGCGATAAGGATATAAGAATTGGTCACTATGATTATGGTCTCTATGCAAGAAGGTAAATGCCTTGCATTGTTTATTTTACTTGTCATTGTGATGATAATTGTCTTGCTTCATGGATAGAGTCTTCTAGATACAGGTAGGGGAGTGGGTTTCAATTTGGGGCCAGTGCCCAAATTGGCAGCCAAGATAACCCATTGGAAGTTTTTAATCCAGTGATAACCTAATTAATAAATCTAGGGGTTGAGTAGTTTTCACACTAATTAAGATAATTTGATTCCTCACCCATGCCTGTAGTGCTCGTTCAGGCTAAGGATGGGATGAGAAGGCCTAGTTGGCAAGATCAACTTCCTTGTCCTCATGAAAGGAATGTTGGTTTCATATGTGTCACCCTATGGGGCCGGCGTCTAGTGAGAGACTATCAGGGTAACCATAGATGGGGGTTGGCACCTAGCGAGGGACTATCACAGTAACCCATGGATGGGAGCCAGTGTCTAGCTAGAGACTGTCAAGGTAACCTATGTTAGTACCATGTGATGACACTCACCCCTATTGCAGCCTAGTATTCCCTAGTGTGGTTGCCTTTGAAAGTGCTGTTGAGATGCTTGTGATATTGATCTGTGTTGTTGGTGTCATGTGTTGTCCTTGTTCCTTATAGTCTTCCATCTACCTGACTTGTTGTAGTGGGACCTAATATTATCTCCTAGCATAGGTGGTGGACCTTAGGGTTCCACATGGTCGGGTGCTTGTGCTTTTTTCCATTAGTTTTCTAGCATCATGGCTCATGTGTAAAGAAGATGTATATCTCATGATTCCAGTTTTACACCTATATTTGAAGGAACATATTTTTATTATTTACATCTAGATCTATTGTATTAGTGGAGTTCATTATGTAATTGATGTATCCAGAAAAAGAGTTTTTGTATCAATGAAATTATGTAATTTCTCTTGTAAGATAAACTATTTTGTACTTGTAACCTTTATTTCTAAAACAATGTTGATCTATTTATTTGATGATGTAATGAAAGATGTTAGTTTGACTTATCTAATTTATTTAAGTGAACTAAGTATGTAGTTGATTGTTGTTATATTGCAATAATGCAGCTATATAATCCCTAGAGATGATAATTTAACTTTGTTGCTATTAGTTTATGTTATGTTATGTTATCATTTCTTCTATTTTTTTTAATTTCCACCTTTTTATTGCTTAGTTAAACTTATCTCTAGGGTTTCATGGCAGGGCATTACATCTTACCTTTATTGACTGCAATCACCTCTACTTTGCTGAGGATATCTATTGTCCATGGACTCAGATCTCACATAACATCTAATTAGCAATGGTGCCTGAAATCATAATTTAGAGGAAATGGCATTTCAAATTGTTTCATCATCATCATTTAGGATATATTTAGAAAATGTAAACATGACATTTATCAAGAGCCTCAACGATGACATTGTATGTATGTTTAACCATGCAACCTCTATTTGCATCTAAACCAAACTAGTAAATGAAATGGAAATCAAAAAGACCTTTTCAATTAGATCCAAAAAATCTTGATTGTTCACAAATTCAATGTAGCTCAAATCAGTTTCTTCTCTTATGTATCCATCTTGATCCATCTTAAAGACATGTTGCACCACATATACAAAATCCATGGAAAAAGTAAACATTCTATGCAACAAAATAGTATTAAAATAACTGAGCAAATACACCCTAGGATAAAATTTGTTGTGAAATTTATAAAGAATGCATTTCTAACTAAAATACCAATAACTGACCTAATTGAAATGTTGTGCTATGGTTCTAAAGCATAATCGACTATCCATTACAGTATTTATTGTATCTTTAAATTTGATTTTTAAATTCAATTTAAGATATCTTAATCTTTCTTAGAAAGATTCTATACATATGAAAAGTAGCAAGCACACAGATTGACACTAATCTTCAGACAAAAACCATTTCAAATTACATCCAGCAAAAGAAAAAGCACTAATATTTATTTTATCAGTGGTACAATCTGGCCCCATTAAAGGCCACAACCTTATGTGAATTGGGCATTCTCCATTTAGGGTATTTCATCAAAGAAATATTGCTTATGGGAAAGCAAAAAACCCAAGTCTTGTGAATGATTAAATCAATTCCTACAGATATTGTGAAAAAAATTCATTGATTATGAGTCCAAGCAATTCGTTGGGAGCATTGGCAGGAAACCCATGTTATCAATTACCTCTTTGATACTCTTCTTCATCTTTCAAAAAGCCTTGCTATATTTCATCTTTCAAACTCCCAGCCTTGTGTCAAAAAGGCAATTGTCCTTTAGTTGGTTGTTAATTGCATGCAGTGTTCTAAATGATAGACTGTTTATTTCATTTGTTTCCATTGGTTGTGTCCTATAGGGCAAATCTTATCATTGGTCCTCAGGTGTTCTAGATTTAGTACCATTTCTTATCTAAGGATTGGACTTAATCTAGACTACATGTCCCTTAATCAAGTTTTGTCTTTATGCAAATTACTTGTATCTCCTTGTTCCAATGACAAATTTTGGTGACATTAGGACATCAACATATATATGTTTTTCAACCTCTCTTTCAAATTTTTATAGAAAGCTTCTAGCATCTGCAACTAATAATCTATTGCAAAATAACACCTTCCTTATCACTGTATATGACTCTTAAATGATGATGACTATGGTATGTATTTATTGCAACTTCTTGTGGCTGGCTTGTAAGCCTCTATTGGAATGCAAATACACAATATTATTGAGCCTATTCAATGCTTTGTACACTGGGTGAAAATCCTCTTCTATGTATGTTTTTCAACCTCTCTTTCAACTTTTTCTTGAAAGCTTCTAGCATCTCCAATAAATAATCTATTACAAAATAACACCTTTCTTATAACTGTATATGACCCTTAATGATTACTATTGTATGAATTTATTGTATATTTTTATGGCTAACTTGTAAGCCTCTATTGGAATGCAAATGTACATGATTATTGAGCATGTTCAATGCTTTGTACGCTTTCTAAGGTGCTTCCACAACAAAAGAAAATATCAAAAACAAAACAAAATACAAAGGATGTTTTAAAATTTATTAACTCAGGTTTAACAAATAAACTAAATGAACACAACATATAGTTACTGCTAAAGATAATTCATGTAGCACAAAGCATCTCTAGAATATAAACATTCTAAATATAAATGTGGCTCCATAGCTTAAAAAGGAGAAGGAATCAATAACTTTAGCATTTTACAAAGCAATACAATGGAAAATAGAAATATGATTCCATAGCTTATATAGATGAAGTTGTAGCTTGCAAAAAATGTTTCACACCAATAATGAAAATAATAAGAGTAAGGTTTAGTGGTTCTTTGTACAATGACATGAGCAATAATAACAAATTATTATTCAAAATCTAATTTAAAAAAAAATTATAATAACTTTTAACTCACAAAACAAATTTAAAATTTTTAAATAATAATGTGATGCATGCCATGTAACATCCTGCCACGTAACCCCGAAGGGCTAAGAGCCAAAAGAGGACATGATAATTTTTTTTTGACATAAGTGGACAACATACACAAATTCGGTTGCCGATTCGATAGATTGACAACGTTCATGGCCAAGTATGGCTGAATGCACAACCTGAAATAGAGAACTAATTCACTCTTTAGAGGAAACATTAAAACAACCATGTTCAATTCAATCACCAAATCAAATATTCCTAATCCCATACCTAATATAAACATGAATCCATAAGCATCAAAGTATAAGTGGATACAATACCTACGTCAGAATCTGTAAACCAAATAGGAAACATCTCATTTCTTCTCATTAAATTCAATGATTAAAACTTCTCTCTTAAAAGAGTACAATTATATAACTGCATATATAATTACAATGATATATTCTAGAATATGATACAAGTACAACAGCATAGTCCTCAATATGATACAAGGACTAAATGGGTATAGTAACTGAGTGAAGTCATGGAGAGAGAGAACATCTCCACTAGTGCTCCAAACCTATTCACCAATCCCCAATGGTGGTGAAAATTCCTCCCAACCATGTGGACTCATAAGAGACCATTCCACCATGCTTGGAGATAACCAGAAGGCTGAAATGGATGAACAACAACAAGGGGATACAAAATGGCCAACACTCATATCAATCACAGATTAGACATAGAGAACAATGCATGCAGCTAAAGTCATAACACATGTGAACTCATCCAAGTCATAAGTTGGGTACTACTCATGACTGCTAAGGTGCTAGATACTAGAGTGTAATCATATAGAGTTTCATCATGCATGATCAAAGGGATGGTACCACATGGAACAGAGTACTCCTCTCATGTAGACGAGGAGACTCAATCGTGCCTGAATCCACACCCTATAGATGGATGACTCGATGCCCAGCAGATGGATAGGCCTTCCCATTACATCCTTAGCCTTTACCAGGGCCCAAGGCCATGCACGAGGACTAATTATCTTATTAATGTTTTTACCCCAATGTTTTCATTTAGTTATCACTTATTAATATAACTCTACTACTAGTTCCCCTGGTAGCCACTTGCGGGCACCAAGCCCATAGAGAGCCACTCCAATAGACCACTCTAATGCCTAGACCTTGTTCATCTTGTTTGACTAATCAAGGAATCTAAAACAGTAAAACAATGAAGTAGAAATTAGAAATAGAGGAATGTGATCTACAAGACAAAAGCTTCCGTAGGAAGTGTAATTTGTTGAAAATGGCCTTTTGCCAGTTAGATCAATTTTGTAATAACTCCCATGACCCTAGCTTGATCACTCTTTACAAGGGATAGCAAGGATATTATAATAAAAGCATGGAAAATGGCATTTCAAACCTCCTCACAGCATAATATTTGCATAATGATTGCCATATTTAACATAGTAATATAAAATGTTAAAAAGACTTATAAAAATGGAATTCTCAATTTTGCTCCTACAATAGTTCCCTTAGATCCTTGGGTTGAGTGATAGGTTTTCTTTCCAAATAGAGTTTATGTGACCAATTTTAATGCACAAACACAGGTAGATGATTCTAAGGTAATTTAGTGCCATTTCATTCTTTAACTCAAAGATGGTGGTTTCCATAAGGCTAGAGATTTAATCAGGAAATGACCGTAATGATCAAAACTGAGTCACTTAGTTTTATTTAAGAAGAGTTGCTATGATAATCTCATCAAAGAGTCAACATATAGCACAAGGGTTCCATGGGATGTAGATCTCTTCAATCTCTATTATTACTTCGTAGTTTATTCGTATGGCTGCACTCATTTTAAATTTGCTATAACAAAATTGACCTTCATCTGTTTTACCCAAAACATAAAAATCAAAACCCTCATGATCTTTTTAAAAAAAACCCAATTAACAAAAGAAGAGGAAATAATTCTTCCTAGTGAAGATGATTCAAGGAAAGAGGGAATGTAAATATCTTGCAATGAAATAATTTTTGCATATATCTTAAAATGGCAGTGATTAGGTTTTCCATTTTTTTCTGTTCTTATGAAAATAGCGACAAACATATTTGATTTTGAAAAGTAGAAATGGGGTTCTGATTCCTTTGTGCATAATGAAATATTAGTTAACATATTGTAGTTTTGTTTAAAAATAAGAAATGGGTTTTGGTTTTCCTATGCTAGTGAGACTACAATAGACATATTCTAGTTTTTGTATCTAAAAAAAATAATAAAGGGGTTTCATTTATTTTTTTGTGCCTCAAGAATTAATAGAAAACATATTTTCTAGTTTATGTGCTGGTAAACAATGAACTGGGGGGTACATACCTCTCACACCTCCCACACTTCCTTTCCTTAGTTGGTCGATCACTCCTTCCCCACTGTAGCGCACCTCTTCTCTTGCAATTTGATGTGGTTCCTGAGTTGTTTGATCTACTCCTCTTTTTCCTGTCTCTCATTTTTCTCTCTCCCTATCTTTTCTAATTTTTAAACCCTCTCCTATATACATTCTCTTCCCTTTGGTCAAAGAGATATTTTGCTACAGTATTAAATGATAGCCCACCTCACCCAAAGCCATCGTCTCCTTTAGAGATATTTCATATTGCCATAAATATTTCATCCCCCTCCTTGCCATGACTTCATCCTTCCTTTTTTTTTATTTTTATTTTTTGGTGTTTTAAAAGCCTCTAAAGGATATGAGGTGTTGACTCAACCTATCTTTTTCCCACTATCCTCCTCAAAGAAAAATTCGGTCAAAGTAGGTTGTTACATCCTACCCCCTAGGACGAGGCTTACTCCAGGAATTCTACAACCACTAAGATGCATCCAAAGCACACACTAGTCCAAGAAACTCAATACAAGAAAAGGAAGTCAAGGAGAAAAGTCTCAACAAATGGACTGGAAAACTACACATGACCATAAGGTAATCCGGACGGTAAGACCACAACATGGGAACACTGCACTAACTAGGTGTAGTGGGCTAGGGTAGGTTATAGGTTCTGTGACTATCTCTAGTAACCACCATTAGGGATAATAAGAGTACACTCAGGCCTATGAATCTAGGCAGAGTTGATACTCAATACCTACAACACTCCAAGCACACGTCAAGGTACCTGTGCATATACATACATCAAATACCAGAAGCAACATCAATCATGTAAGCATGAAATCCATCGTAAGTAATAATAATGTCCACTTCATAATAGTATCATGATTGCACATCATTGGTCCTAATACAAAATAATAACAAGATGCATAATCCAAGACAAAGTATATAGTCATCCAAGTCCATCAAGATAACAAAAAACATAATATGAACACATGAGTCATTACATTTCCTAGAAGTCTGCAAAAAGATATGGATAAAGGTCTCTCATCCTCACTGCATCTTCTTGAGATGCTAAGGACTCACCATCAAGATCACATTAGACCCTTACCTGCTCTATGTCCCGACCCCTAAGGGTCAACCTCCAATGCTGAAGGATGTGTATGGGCTCCAAAGAAATCTGCCCATCTGCCTCGACTTGCAAAGTAGTCCAATCAAGAACATGGGTCACATCAGGAATATATTGTATAAGAATTGGTCCAACGTGGAAAACATTGTGGATGCGTGATAGACTCGATGGTAATATAAGGAGGTAGGCAACATGACCAATCCTCTCAAGGATCTCAAAAGGTCCAACAAAATGAGGTGCCAGCTTCGAGCCTTTCCCATAATGGATGGGGTTGTTCCGCGGATGAACTCTTAGAAACACACAATCACCCACTGAGAAGTGGCAATCCAACCTATGGGCATCGACATACTTCCTCTATTGATCCTGGCCTATATCCAACTGCTCTCTAATCCACACTACCTACTACTCCATATCCTGAAGCATCTCTAGACCTAAAACAACTTGGTCCTCTAAGCGATCCCAACTCAACGAAGTGCGACAAGGCTCCCATACAAGGCCTAGAAAAGAGACATACCGAGAGAACTATGGTACCCATTATTATAAGCAAACTCAACTAGGTACAAGTATTGCTCCCAATGAGACTGTTGATCCATAATGTACATCTAAAGCATATCCTCTAAGACCTGATTAACCCACTCCATCAGTCTTAGGATGGTATGTAGAGCTGAAATTATGTTGGGATCCCAAAGCATGTTGAAGAGAAGTCCACAAAGTTGAAGTGAACACTGGATCATGATAAAAAATGATCCTACAAGGAATACCATGTAGATGCATGATATCCTCCATAAACACTCAAGCTATGGATGCTGCAGTGTAGAAAGATCTAATGGGTGAGAAGTGTGCCACCTTGGACAACTTGTCCATTGTAACCATAATAGCTTCATGACGACATGAAGACATAAGTATCCCCACAATGAAATCAAGAGATATCATGCCCCACTTCCATCTAGGGATGGAATGAGGCTGCAATAGTCTAGCTAGGTGTTGTTCCTTCACTCGCTGACACTCAAGACACCGAGCCACAAAATTGGTAATATCTCACTGCAAACTTGGCCAATGATACAACTATCAAAGATCTGTATGCGTCTTCATGACAGTTCGATGAGCTGAGTAGGGTGCATGGTGGGCCTTTGACCAAACCAAGGAATGGAGATCACCAGAATCTAGAATATAAATACGACCAAGATGTTACAAAAGTCCATTAGACTCAAGAGAGAAACCTACAAACCTACCCTTAAGGACTCTCCCAGAGTCAATCTCGACTCTCACCTCCTGATACCAAGTAGCACTAGGAAGTGACTCCAAAATATGGCTCTGCAAATCAACTCCAAGAGACAAAACTAAAATCTCATGTCTCCTCCTGCTCAAGGCATTCGCAATAACATTCTTCTTACCCTGAATGTAGCGAACCTTGAAGTCATACTCATAGGGGAACTCCATCCAACAGCGCTATCGAGCATTCAAATTCAGTTGAGTGAAGATATACTACAAATTACAATGATCACTATGCAACTCAAACCAATATCCCAAGAGGAAATGTCTCCAATACACAAGTGCATGGATGACAACTGCTAACTCCAAATTGTGGGTGGGGTAGTTCAACTCATGGTCCTTGAGCTTATGGGACTCATATGCAATCACTCGTCTCTCCTACATAAGAAATGCCCCCACACCCTCTAATGAAGTATCAGTGCACATTACAAAATCACCTGAAGGATCTGACACTACTAGGATAGGTGCACTGGTCAACCACTCCTTAAGAGCCTAAAAATCTGACTCACACTAATCTAACCATACAAACTTCTTCCCTTTCTGTTGAAGAGAAGTGATGGGATGGGCTACCTGAGGGAAATCTTTCACAAATTGGTGATAGTAACCCACCAATCCCATGAAACTATGAACCTCAGCCACATCCATCGGTGCTTGCCAATCCACAATGGCATAAATCTTAGAAGGATCAACTAAGATACCTTCTCCTAAGATGATGTAGCCCAAATATCTCACCTTAATCTAGAAGAACTTACACTTGGCCAAATTACCAAACAACTGATTATCTCGCAAGCACTAAAACACTTGCCATAAATGGCCTTCATGCTCCTCCATAGTCCTTGAATAAATCAAAATATCATCAAGTAACATGACAACAAACTGGTCAAGATAAGTGCAAAACACCCCATTCATCGAACTCATGAAAACTGATGGAGCATTGATCAACCCAAAAGGGACAATCGTGAACTCATAATGCCCATAGCATGTACAAAATGTTGTCTGATGAATGTTTTCCTCATGAATGTAAAGCTGATGGTATCTTGACTTTAGATCTATCTTGAAGAACACCTTGGCTCCCCTCATCTTATCAAACAAATCATCTATCTGAGGCAACGGGTATCAATTTTTCACCCTTACTTTGTTCAATTGGCAATAATCAATGCACAAGCGAAGAGATATGTCCTTCTTCATGAAGATGATAGGCACTCCCCAAGGGGATACACTAGGATGAATGAAACCCTTCTCTAGTAACTTCTCTAACTGCAACTGTAATTCACTCAACTCCTAAGTAGTCGTGCGATACGGTGCCCGAGAAATAGGCTCCACACTAGGAATGAGATCAATAGAGAAGTCTATGTCACGCTTAGGAAGTATACTTGGAATATCACTCGGAAAGACATTTGCAAACTCCTAGAGAATAGGATGATCATCAAGAGATACCTCCTAAATACCACCCTAAGCAAGATCACTAACTAAAATAGAAAACATCTAACAACCTTTCGACATGGCAATTTTCAGCTACATAGCTGAAATCACACGGAGAGAAATGGGTCTTTGAACCCCAACTAACTTAACACTCTCTCGAACATCATCAACACACCAAACTAACTTATGTTGACAATCTATACTGGCCAGGTGGCTCTCAAATGAATCCATGCCTAAAACAATCATGTAGGACCCTCAAGGAAACTCATGGAGATCCACTGTAGTAGTGAAGGTGCCCAAATCCAACACACAACCACAAACAAGGTAGTTTATAGCCACCTTGGATCCAGTAGTTAACTCAACCTACCAACCAACATCTTACCTTGCCACCACGAGTCCACAACACTCTGTGAGAGAAGGAGAAATGAAGGAATCTAAATCCCCTAAATCAAACAAGATAGATGTGGTAACCCCACATAACACACCTGACTACTTGACCATGGTGCCCTGATGCTCAACCTAATAGTTATCAACTGCCACCAAAACTCTATATGACCTACCAGCATCATCTACCGTAGGCTCCAAAGTAGCCTGTCTCTAACTACCTCCAGCCACTAATCTCTGAGGACACTAAGTAGCTATATGACCATGCTGCCCACAAGTATAACAACCACCCCTACCAAAGCCTCGACTCAAAAATAGTGCACGTGATTGTTGGGATCCACCACCCCTAGAACTCTATTGTGCACTCTAAAAACTCTGTGTCAAACCACTTTGTTGCCTACTCCAAGAATGATGATGCAAATGATCTCTAGAAAATAGAGTACCAGGATTCTGCTCACTCTGCTTAAACTGAGCAGGCCTATGCCTCTGTCACTGACCGAATCTAGGAGGTGTAGTATGAGATCTAGATGGTCCAGCCCCCTAAGACTGTGTATCCCAAGCAACTTATCTTGAAGGAGAGGCACTACCAATTTCAACACCTACCTGACCACCAAAGCCTCTAGTTAAATTCTCCTCTATCAACCTTGCCTTCTCCATGACGATCTCTAAGGTCTTTGGCTCAAACACACAGACACCACCACTGATACGGGCATTCAAGATGCTAATGAAATGTCGTACTAACATTGGCTCATCATTAGAAATTCTAGCATACTGCTTAATCTCAAAGAAGTGGTGCTCATACTGATCTACTGTCATAGTCAACTGACGAAGTTCATGGAACTCATCAGCACATCTCTGTCGGTAGTAGTTTGAAAGAAATCATGCACGGAACCTCTCTAAGAATAATCCCCATGACATGGAAGCAATATCTAGGTGAAGCCTCTGTTCCTCTACTCTCCACCATGTAGATGCAAAACCTCTGAGATGCATAATGGCACATTAAGCTCTAGTATTACTACTATAAGGATGTATAGCAAAGCATTGATCAAGATTGATCAACCAAGTCTCTACCTTGGTACCTATACCAGAACCATCAAAAGTAGTGGGATGAGCTCTAAGAAGATCCCTTATGTGACCTATAGCCACACTGTCTCCATCCATCCTATCCCTCACAACAACTACGCTTGAATGATCTAGACTATGGGAACGCTCACGCTCAGCTCCAACATCCTGACCATCCTAACAAGAAGGGTGTGATTCTGCCTCATGAGATAGCTCCTGAAAATGTCCTAATCGATCCATAATCTACTATAAAAGAGCTAAGACCTGAGAATTCCCAAGCCCTTTTGCTTGATTCTCAACACACGGTTCCTCTTGATACTCACCCTGATTACCCTGATTGCCCTGATTGCACTGATTAGCATTATGTCGGGTGCTACATCGAAGAATAGTGGCTATACCTCTAATTTTGCTCTGGATCTACCCCTAGGAGGCATCCTAAAGGAAGCAAGAGAACACGTCAAAATATATCATCACAAGGATGACCATACACCATACTAAGGCATGAAACCATAACAACAAGACTATGAAACAATATAACAATCTCACGCCACACACGCCAAACACAACAAAACATAGAAGGGTCAGGTACACCAGAGCTCCTAGTGTGTGAACATGGGCTCTAATACCATATGTAACATCCTGCCATGTCACCCTGAAGGGGTAAGAGCCAAAAGAGGACATGATAATTTTTTGTTTGACATAAGTGGACAACATACATAAATTTGGTTGCCGATTCGATAGATCGACAACATTCATGGCCAAGTATGGTTGAATGTGCAACCTGAAAGAGAGGACTAATTCACTCTCTAGAGGAAACATTATAACAACCACGTTCATTTTAAACATCAAATCAAATATTCCTAATCCCATACCTGATATAAACATAAATCCACAAGCATCAAAGTATAGGTAGATGTGATACTGATGCAGAGGTAGGAGGACCAAAACTATCCTCAATAACATTAACAAATAAAAATAAATAATCTAATTGCTTTGGTCAGATTGAAGAGAACATTAATACAGACTTTTCATCCAATTTTCATGAAGATCCAATGGTAGGAGAGAAAGTTATGACTCTTTTCCCAAAACTACAAACCCTAGGCAGCATTCAGACCTGCCCTCACCAAAAATACCATAACTTATTCAAATCTTAATGTAATTTGATGCAACAAAAAGAAATGAAAAGTAGACTCAATACTCTTTCTAACCATATATGGCTTACTCCTGTATATGTCCGTAAAAAACCGTACCAAATGTTGCAATGGGACTGTTGCAGGAAAAATCAGAAAATTACAGTCCATAAAACACTCATATCTTTCACAAAACTAAATAAAAATGCATGGGACAAGAAGCAAATGGAAGGTGGTTGAAGGATATAACATTTGAAATCTATTATACATCCATTCAATTCCATATAGGGCTGTACAATAGCAAAAGACAGCAAATTTCTGAAGGAAAATACAGGAAAACATTGTTCTTTCTCATTCCATGCTCAAATCTTCAACCACCCACGAATTCTTCATAGTTACAAGGCCTTTTAAAGGAATTAAAACATGTCTCTTCAGTTCATAACTGATTTGGAGCAAACCAAGAGCCAAATGACTCTTCACCTTCCAACTTTGCATCTTTTTTCCAATTTTACATTGACAACCTTTACATGGTTTGCAATATTTTGCATTTTTAAAACTCATAATGACCTAAACACATAAAAATTACTTGATTGACCTCATTACACTATTGAAAGATTTAAAATTTAATCAAACTCCTATAGAAGCATCAATTTATGAAGGTGCCCCTGCACCATACAACCAACCAACAAAGATTTCCAAGTCCCTTGGAAATGTATCTGCAAAACAAAACTCTCTTTTCCTGCATCTCCTCTGGCTTTATCTTCAATCTTCTCAGCTTCAATCTTCATACCAATAGAAAGGTGACCAACCAACCAACAGAACAAACTACCATCTTCACAGAGCATCCTTAGGCTCCTTCTACTCCCATCAGTGGAGTATTCTTTAGGCTACAATATCAAGTGCTTCTTCAGGTATCCATCTCTCTCACTGCTTCACAACAAACCAACTCACCAAACCATCCATCTCACCCAACAGCAGATCCTGGTGATGCACCTACCACTCTCTCTTTAGTGGTTTCTCTATGCATCCTTCTCCAGCCAAATCTCTATTGGAGAATGGTCATGACAGACCTCATCTTGTCTGCCCACACACAACCTCAAAAAACATCTTTCTGCAGCTAGATGGATAAGCACCTGCAACCAAACAACTGAGCAACACAAAATCCAAAAGGTGTAGATTGCCTCCCTCGGCGATCTATCTACACAATCAAGATCTTCTCGCTCTTCACCTGCCTTCTCAGTGATAGGAAAAAAAAAATACACACCACCCAAATCTTTCGCCAGCTCTGATACCAATATGATGCAGAGGTAGGAGGACCAAAACTATCCTCAATAACATTAACAAATAAAAATAAATAATCTAATTGCTTTGGTCAGATTGAAGAGAACATTAATACAGACTTTTCATCCAATTTTCATGAAGATCCAATGGTAGGAGAGAAAGTTATGACTCTTTTCCCAAAACTACAAACCCTAGGCAGCATTCAGACCTGCCCTCACCAAAAATACCATAACTTATTAAAATTTTAATGAAATTTGATGCAACAAAAAGAAATAGAAAGTAGAATCAATACTCTTTCCAACCATATATGGCTTACTCCTGTATATGTCTGTAAAAAACGGTACCAAACACTGCAATGGGACTGTTGCAGGAAAAATCAGAAAATTACAGTCCATAAAACACTCATATCTTTCACAAAACTAAATAAAAATGCATGGGACAAGAAGCAAATGGAAGGTGGTTGAAGGATATAACATTTGAAATCTATTATACATCCATTCAATTCCATATAGGGCTGTACAATAGCAAAAGACAGCAAATTTCTGAAGGAAAATACAGGAAAACATTGTTCTTTCTCATTCCATGCTCAAATCTTCAACCACCCATGAATTCTTCATAGTTACAAGGCCTTTTAAAGGCATTAAAACATGTCTCTTCAGTTCATAACTGATTTGGAGCAAACCAAGAGCCAAATGACTCTTCACCTTCCAACTTTGCATCTTTTTTCCAATTTTACATTGACAACCTTTACATGGTTTGCAATATTTTGCATTTTTAAAACTCCTAATGACCTAAACACATAAAAATTACTTGATTGACCTCATTACACTATTGAAAGATTTAAAATTTAATCAAACTCCTATAGAAGCATCAATTTATGAAGGTGCTCCTGCACCAGATACCCATGTCAGAATCCGTAAACCAAATAGGAAACATCTCATTTCTTCTCATTAAATTCAATGATTACAAATTCTCTTTTAACAGAGTACAATTACATAACTACATATATAATTACAATGATATATTCTAGAATATGATACAATTACAATAACATAGCCCTGAATGTGATACAAGGACTGAATGGGTACAATAACTAAGTGAAGTAATGGAGAGAGAGAGAGAGAGAACATCTCCACTAGTGCTCCAAACCTATTCACCATTCCCCAATGGTGGTGGAAATGCCTCCCAGCCATGTGGACTCATAAGAGACCACCCCACTATGCTTGGAGATAGTCACAAGGCCCAAATGGATGAACATCAGGAAGGGGATACAAAATGACCAACAGTCACATCAATCACAGAGAAGACATGGAGAACAATGCATTCAACCAAAGAAATAACACAGGTGTACTCATCCAAGTCATAAGTCAGGTACTACTCATGACTGCTAAGGTGCTAGATAATAGAGTGTAATCATATGGAGTGTCATCATGCATGCTTGAAGGGATGGCACCACACAGAACCAAGTACTTCTCTCATGCAGATGAGGAGACTCAATTGTGCCCAAATCCATGCCCCGCAGATGGATGACGTGATGCCCCACAGACAGATAGGCCTTCCGATTGCATCCT
Source organism: Cunninghamia lanceolata (assembly GCA_027924645.1). Lineage (NCBI taxonomy): Eukaryota > Viridiplantae > Streptophyta > Pinopsida > Cupressales > Cupressaceae > Cunninghamia > Cunninghamia lanceolata. Next base: position 4,055,164 of record BSBN01000567.1, read on the forward strand.
TAGCCTTAACAAGCACTCAAGGCTATGCACAAGGACTAATTATCTTATTAACATTTTTACCCTAATGTTTTCATTTAGTTATCACTTATTAATGTAACTCTGCTACTTTTCCCCTAGCAGCCACTTGCAGGTCCCGAGCCCGTAGAGAGCCAATCCAACAGACTACTCTAAAGCCTAGACCTTGTTCATCTTATTTGACTAATCAAGGAATCCAAAAGAGTAAAACACTGAAGTAGGAATTAGAAATAGAGGAATGTGATCTACAAGACAAAACCTTTTGTAGATAGTGTAATTTGTTGAAAACAGCCTTTTGCCGGTTAGATCAGTTTTGTAATAACTCTCGTGACCCTAGCTTGATCACTCTTCACAAGGGATAGCAAGGATATTATAAGAAAAGAATGGAAAATGGCATTGCAAGCCTCCTCATAGCCTAATATTTGCATAATGACTGCCATATATAACATAGCAAAATAAAATGTTAAAAAGACTTACAAAAATGGAATTCTGAATTTTCCTCCTACAATAGTTCCCTTAGATCCTTGGGTTGAGTGACAGATTTTCTTTCCAAATAGAGTTTATGTGACCAATTTTAATGCAAAAATATAGGTAGATGATTCTAAGGTGTGTTAGTGTCATTTCATTCTTTAACTCAAAGATGGTGGTTTCCACAAGGGTGGAGATTTAATCAAAAAATGACTATAATGATCAAAACTGAGGCACTAAGTTTTATTTAAAAACAGTTTCTATGATAATCTCATTAGAGAGTCAATGTATAGCACAAGGGTTCCGTGGGATTGAGATTTCTTCAATCTCTATTATTACTTCCCAGTTTATTCATATGGCTGCACTCATTTTAAATTTGCTATAACAAAATTGACCCTCCCCTATTTTACCCAAAACATAAAAATCAAAACCCTCATGATCTTTCAAAAAAAAATGCAATTAACAAAAGAAGAGGAAATCACTCTACCTGGAGAAGACAATTCAAGGAAAGAGGGAATGTAAATATTTTGGAATGAAATAATTTCTGCATATATCTTAAAATGGTAGTGATGAGGTTTTCAATTTTTTTCTATGCTTAAGAAAATAGCAATTTGATGTGCTTCCTAAGTTGTTTGATCTTGATGAAGGGGGTAAATCACAAAACACACAATAACAGATATTGAACACAGCAAATAGAACTTTTTTTATTGAATTGGGCAACTCATTACATTACAGAAGCTCAATTACAATCAGAGGATGAATCCTCTACTGGCTGCAACACATTACAGCTTTCCCCAACCTCAAGACTCTAGAATCTTCAGCCTTCTGTAACCCCAAATCAGTTAGGGTTTCTATTTTCCCACCTGTTCTTGACTCTACACTGGCCCCCTTTACTCTACTACTGCCCAAGGTTCCCAAAATAGTCATAAATAGCACTTTTTGGCGGCCTCCAGCTAAATTTTGAAATTTGCAATTCCCTCCAAAAGTAGGTCAACTTCTGGGAAGCATAACTTTTGATCCGGGTGTCAGATTGACAAACCGTTTTAAGTGCCAGAAAGCTTGTGATGTGAACTATCATTATAGAAATTTGTAAATGGATTTCCTTCAACTTTTTGGGACATTATGGGAAGTTTTAGTGCCTCATATCTCGTTTTGAAAATTTTTCAGGGGCTTTTCAGAAAACAAAAACTTTAATATCTTTCAGCTCACAAATGGTCTTTTCCTGATTCCTTCACCAAAGGTCTTATATTTCCATTATGTAACTTTTTGAAAGGTTTTGCTTCGTTATGTGCCCAAATGCAAACTTTCTAAAAATAGCAGGTACACTTTCCAAAATAGGCAGGTCGCTATTTTTAGTAGTTTTGGAAAAACTAAAAGTCCTACATTATTATTCTGGATATTATGGAACCAAAAACACTAATTATGGAAAGAAATGAAAACAACTACAATGATTTTGAATTAACTTCTTTTTGGGTGATACAAGATTGCCCTTACACCACTGGATGCTCCTGCATCAGATCTTCTCCTCTTTTTCAAATATCTCATTTTTCTCTCTCCATGTCTTTTCTAAGTTTTAAACCCTCTCCTATATACCTTCTCTGCCCTTTGCTCAAAGAGATATTTTACTACAATATTAAATGATCACCCACCTCACCCAAATCCATCACCTCCTTTAGAGATATTTCATACTGCCATAAATATTTCACCCCCCTCCTTGCCACGACTTCATCCTTTCTTATTTTTTATTTTTTATTTTTTGTTGTTATAAAAAGCCTCTAAAAGATATGAGGCATTGACTTAGCCTATCTTTTTCCCACTGTCACCTTCAAAGCAAAATTCAGTCAAAAGGTTGTTATATGCCATGTATATAAGCATTGAAAACCAATTTAACAAGGTTTATTTTAGGGATGGTTGTTTCATGCTTTAATCTTAATCCTATTTTGCAGGCTATACAGATAAGAAAACCAGGACTAGCATGGGTTCAGGAAACTCCTATGGTGATATACCTACCCCAAACAAAGTTCAAAACCACATGAGTTGTTTGTAGTGGAACGGTTCTTCCCCTCAGCTATTATCCCAATGCTTGATGGTCATGGGTGTGCTGGACATTCATGAGAGGCTGAACATGTCCACTAGAGTTATAAGATAAAGAATAGACATTGAATTGAATTTTTTCGACATGTTTCCATTAGATTTAATAACACTGAGCTAGCTACAGGTGGAGTTCTAGCTTCTTAGCTTCCCAAAATGAAGCATGTAATTACAATGTGAATGAAATTTGGCTTAGTACAAGAATACCAACTCTGTAAAGTAAAACAAGCACTAAAGAGAAACTCTTCAACTTTTTGTTGCTGCCAACTATCATAAGCTTAAGCTCACTACAAGTCAAGCATTTTATTCTGGCAACTACCCAAAAAAAAAGTTGCATACAAAAACAAACCACTTGGAATGGATCAAACCAGCACAACAAAACCAAAAATAGCCATGAAACAAAAATGCCTAAGTACTTAAAACAAAAATCAAGCACACACCAGAATGCCCTTTGCCCAACAGAAATAAACACCCAAAACATTTACATCCATCCACTCTATAAATAAACATTTTTGTCACCACATTTTTAGAAGCACCCATGGCAAGAGGTTGGGACACTAGTTTTGAATGAACCCTAAACATAGACAATTGTACTCACAGGTGCCCTACACAAAAACCTCCAGCCCCCAATGCAACATGTTCAAGCCTATAATTGTGACATGCCCAACATGCAGAACATTAGAAATCACATGCAATTTTTCTATAGATGGCTCTTCATTGGCTAAAAAAACCAAGCTTCCTTCGGAGAGTAAAAAACAAGGGGTTTAATATGCCTCCAATCAGAAAGGTGAAAATATTGGGAAAAACTAAAAAAAAATTGGAAACCTTTGCATCAGATTTAATTTTTTCCCCTCAAACATGATTCTTGACTAGAACAAATACCAATTTAGTGAGAAAAAAACAATAATCTCCTACTAAGACGAGGAGTAATAATAAAAGTGTGTCTCGTCTATTTTGCATACATATATGCCAGGGCAGTCATAGCTACAATATCTAACAAAGTTGTTCGATCCTTTAAGGTTTGATACAATTCTATCCAAAATATACAAGTACTCCAAAATATTTACTTTGAATTGGCCGTCCAAATTATGCAGTAGCGATGAGACATGGGAAGATGGTAGGAGGCATTTCCAACACAGCGACTTGTTTCCAAAATGGGAGATAGGTCGGAGATAGAAGTTTTTCTTTGCTCTATATATTTTTGAGATTGGCCACCATTGTCTCTCTAGGTTCATACCGTGCTCTAGGCACATGAAGTATAGATTTTTTTTTGCAATACGCCCACATTTATTACTAGTTTTTGGCCATTTAAATGCCTCTTACCACTTCTAACCTAGCATTTGTTGCTAGTGTTGGTGGTTCTTCAGCTCTGAACAATGGTTCCTCCATTGACCAAGCGTTCATAGAAGTTTGTTCCAAAGGTGTTCCACGAGGTAAGCCCTGAGACCCTCCTGTTGATGTGATCTTACCATCACAGGAATTTGGTACTATTTGTTTATGGTTAGAGCAGCATACTCTCATTGGTTATTTTGTAGGGAGAACTCCTCCTAAATCCATGCTCAAAGAATGAGTCCAAAAGGCATAGGTCCCTCATGGGGTCCACCTTAATATGGTCTAGAATCTGACCAAAGGCTTTTTCCTTTTCCACTTTGTGGAAGTTGGCCATGTTCAAGCAATTTTGAACCATGGACCTTGGTATGTTCGGTCTTCCTTGTTGGTCTTCCAATAGTGGACATAGGATTTTGTTGCCTCTCATGATACCAAACACAGAGTTCCTATGTGGATTGAATTCCTTGGTTTTCCTTTGCCCCGTTTGCACTTCTTGCATGACATTGCCTCTTCTTTAGGAAGAGTTATTTGTGTTGAACCTGATAGGTTCTTTCAAGGATGCCCTCAAAAGCATGTCTGTGTTGAGGTGGATCTTTCAAAAAACATCAAGGAATTTATTGACATTCAAATTGGCCCCTTCAGCACACCCAGAAAGTCACATACTCCAATTTGCCCAATACTTGCTATTATTGTCAGTTAGCTGAGCATAAAATTAGGGATTGTCCTCTTGTTGTGCCTAGAACCTGGGCTTCTCTCAGGGAGACTGTACATGCACGCCCTGTAGAAAACCATGTAGCAACTATGCCCAAGGAGGTGGTTTCTAAACTAATGGACACTTGGGCTACTATTACCAATCGCAAACACAGAGTGAAACCCTCTATGGATGTTCTTAAACCCTCTCAAGTAGTTAAAGAGGTTTCAAAGCTTTCTACGATTGGAGGGAAGGACAAAAATAAGAGTCCTCTTATGCTACCTTCACAGCAAGCATCATTGCCAAGGGCAAGAGCCCATGTCAATTCTTCTATGACACCTCATAGGTGCTCTCATAGCTGTGAGCTTCTTGAGGAGGGAGAAATTGTTCAGGAGATTAAAAAACATCAAATCCCTCCCCTCCAATTTGGGTCAAACCCCACTAACTTTCTTCAAAATAGTTTTACGTCATTTGGAAGCCTAGATTCTGCGGAGATGGTGGAGGATTTTAAATGAATTTTCTCTCTTGGAATGTTTGAGGTCTCACTAACCTCTCTAGGAAGTACTTTGTTTGTGATGCTCTCCATCATTATCTTTCTCTTGATGTTCTATGCCTGCAAGAAGTTAAAGTTACAGGCTTTCTTTTGTCTTCGGCTTGCCATTTATTTTGCCAGCCAGTAAACTATTTTCCACCGCCCATGAGGCTGGCAGAGGTGGTGTAGCTACTATTTTGTCCCCTGGGTGGCATGATTCAGTGGTGGATCATGGGGTGGATTCCACCAACTAGTTAGTCTGGATGCTTCTTAATATTAATAATCACTCCTTTGAGATTATTAATGTCTATGCTTCAAATGATGCGTCAGAAAGATCTACTTTATGGCGGTGGATTGCAGAGTCATTGCCTATGGCCATGTGGCTTATTTGTGGAGATTTTAATATGGTTGAAATGGCTACTAATAAGGATGGTGTTCTGCCTTTTCAGTGGCCAGCCGGTAAAAGAGAGGCGTAGTTCCATATGCGAAATAAATTAGGATTTTTTAATCCCAATGTTGGCCGCCATCACTCCAGTCCTTTATGGCATACTTGGTGCAATTTTCAGGCTAGAACTAACAAGGTCTTTAGACTCCTTGATTGTGCTATGATTTTTGAGCAATCTTTTTTTTAACTTCTCCATGTCATCCACCCTTCCTATGTAGTCGTTAGTGGATGTGACATTGTTAGATAACTTTCCCATTCAGTTTGCCATTGAGTGGCAGCTCACTCAGCCACACGCCATGAAATCTCAATTTTTTCTGAACACTTCCTTGCTTTCTCATCAACCTACCTTGGCACACATTTCAACTATTTAGAATTTAGAATGCTAACTATTGCATGCTACTGGATGGATTAAGTGGTGAAATGATGCTATTACCCACACAGTGAGGTTTCTTTGCATCTATGGCCATCAGCTAGCCAATTTCAAGAGAAGGGCTTATGAAGCTACTGTCACTGCTTTGAAATTTGCTTGAGGCCTTTTGGCTGCTGAGCCTTTTTCTCTTTCTAAGCAAGTCCTTGTTGCCAATTTATGGCATCAAAAACAAATGGTAGACTACCATGCTACTAGAGGAGCACAACTTAAAGCCAGAATGCATTGGCTAAAAATTGGGGACTGTGTTTCTAAGGAGTTCTTTCTTGCTCTTTGAGCCAAACATTACTCACATGGTATTAAGCAAATCAAAGAGGACAATGTTGTTCATACAAATCTACCAGACATCCTGTAGGCTTTTGTAATACATTATGAAAAAGTTTTCACTGCTCAAGATTACACTCTTGAGCGACAAAATGCTTTGCATGATTGTCTTGTTGTTCTTCCAAACAAGTTGTCCTTTGCCCAGACTCACTTCTGTGATCAACTTTTGACCATTGAAGACCTTAAAGAAGTTGTCTTCTCTATGGCAGATGGCAAAGTGCCTGGAATAGATGGCTTTCCTTGTGAGCTCTACAAAGCCCTTTGGGATTTTTTAGGAAAAGATTTACACAATGTCTTCATTGAAACATTTCATTCCAATTCTTTAGGAAATATTATAAATCAAGGAAACATTAAGTTCATACCTAAAGCTGGTGATCCGGAGGATATCTGCAACTGGAGGCTCATTACCTTCCTCAATGTCTCCTACAAAATCATTGCTCAAGCCCTTTTGCTCAAACTCCACAACTTGCTTCCTTTGATTGTTCATCCTAAACAAACAGGCTTCATTCAGTCCAGATATATATTAGATAATATCATTGTTGTTTGGGAGGGAATGGAATGGGCCTGAAAATCAAACCAAAAAGCAATTTTTAAAAAAATAGATTTTGCTAAGGCTTATGATCGCATTGAATGGCACTTTATCCTTGCAATGCTTGTGGCATTAGGGTTTGGATCCTCTTTTATACAATCAGTCAAAATGCTCTTTTCAGATGCTTCTACTTGCATCACTATCAATGGGTAGCAGTCTCATACTTTTGGCCTTTTCAGATCAATCTGCCAAGGATGCCCGCTTGCCCCAAGTCTGTATGTTCTTGCAGCAAAAGGTTTTAGTTATCTTCTTGCTCATTTAGTCTCCAATAGGCTTGTTCATGGTATTTATTTACCAAATTGTTCCAGCTAGCTGGTTAATGGTCATTTTACTGATGACTCCTTTTTAACCTTACTGGAAGAGGAAAATTTAGTTAAAAATGTTCTTGGTTGTCTAGAGATCTTTTGTTTAGCCTTAGGTTCTTCTATTCAGTGGCACAAGATGTTATGCTATAAACAGTCTATGCTTCCCACACCTCATTGACTTCAACAATATGGTTGGCACTGGGTTGGCCATGGTGAAATTTTTAGATTCCTGGGTATTCCTTTTGCATTCTAGGGCACTTCTGCCACCCTATGGAAAGTTGTTCTTACTTGTGTGGAGTAAAAACATGCCATCTAGTTTACTAAGCCTCTTTCACTTGCTAGTAAATTTTAGGTTTGTTCTAAGATCTTGGTTGCAACCCATGTTTATTATTCTTCTTGTTGGGCTCCTCCAAAAAGCTCCTATGCCAAACTGGAAAAACTCTTGCGGGATTTCCTATGGACCTCTTATGATACTTGTCATGGTTTTCACCGTGTTGCATGGGAATTCTCCTGCCTTCTCAGAGATTCTGGAGGACTTGGTATTCTTTCTACTCACTACCAAGGAACTACCTTGGTGGTCAAATGGATTGTTTGTGAGGCATGGAAGGTTTTACTTTGGCATAACATTGAAATGGGTCATCCTATACACAAACTAGCTTGGAAAGGAATTAGTTTTTCTACTCTCTTCATCATGAGAGAACCAATTCTAATCTCAGGCATGGGAAAAAAATAAACCTTGGTTATGGTTGGCTAGTGATGGTTTCCGTGCTGGTATTTCATTCAATCACCTTAATATTTGGTGGTCACCTCTCCTAGCTTTTGTAACTCAACTTTTGGCTAAATTACAAGGTTTAAAGGCTCTTAAATTTCACAAAAAATGTGTTCAGACCCTTCAGGACCTATTTCATAGACCCACTATGAGCCTTTTGGCTTGGGAAATATTATACGTAAATTTTTGTCTTTCAAAAGTTGATAAGCCTACTTATGATAGAATCATCATGGCTATTCTACCTAAAATGTTCCACAAGGTTGGAATTCAGTCCAACAAGCCAGGGTGGAAGGACTGGAAATGGTATCCAGACACACCTTTGCATCATTTAAAGCCACGGATGGCTTAAAAGTGGCTTTCACCTCATTTACCCATGGCTACCACTCTTAATAAGCGTTGGCTTATTCATAGCTCTTTAAGTCTTTGGCATTCTAGGTTTAAAACTATTTGGTCTGCTATTCTTGAGCCAAAACTTGCTCATTTTTCCTGACGCATTCTCTTTCAAGGCTTGCCTGTTGGTATTAGGTTGTTTCACCTTGGGGTCTAGGATCCTCATTACCCTTTTGTAGATAGGTTGAAATGATTCATCATCTCTTCTGGTATTACACCAGAGCTCAACAATTCTGGATATGGATTCATGATTTTTTTTCAGCCTTTCAGATCCAAGCCATTAACCTAGGAAATCATATTTTCAGGGTGGAGATTTTATTTGCATTATGGAAGGATCATAATTTTTGTATATTTTTAGAAAGCAAAATTGGAATTAATGTTTCTGTGTACATTAAAACTATTATCTGTTCTAATGTTCTCCTATAGATTCAAGTGCAAGCTAATAAAGTTGCCTTGGAAGTGGCTCACTTACAAGAGTTGTTGGATCATTGGGGGAATGCTCCCTGCACTATGGCTCATGTTCCTCCCTCACCATCCTCTGTCAGAGCTTTCTCTCCTACCAGATGCAGAAGTGGTTCAGCCAGAGACTCTCAGCCTTGCTCCCAGCATGCTCTACATTACGGTGCTCACTGGCATAGGCGCTCAGCCTCTCCACGTCCACGTGGATGGACCTCTAGTCATCCTACTAGTGCATCTGTGGATAACATGGGGTGGCCCATTATGGATAATGTAGGTAATCCTGGTTGGCCTACAATGGACAATGTAGGCTAGAATGCTCCTGGTTCTTCACATCCACCATCTACAGGGTGGGATAATACTAAGGTTTTCCCTTGGTTAAATTTGTCTATCTCACCTCAGTATGAGGAGCCAAATGTTTAGAAAGAAGAACAGGAAAATGAAGATGGTTGGGCTATTCCTGATGTCAACCCAGACCCCATGAACATTTGGGGGAAACCAGATGACAGGGATCCACCATCTGTAGGAACAACATTGGCTACTTAATTATATTTTTTCTTTGTTTTTATATGGGTTTTGTACCCTTTGATACTTTGTTCTAGATATTTCTAGGCTTAGCCCATGTGACTCTTGGGGTGTGCCTTTTAACCACCTATTATTTTTTTGTGAAGTGTTTTTTATTTAAATAGATAAATTGCATTTTTATCAAAAAAATAAATTATGCAGCAGTAATCTAAAAATAATAATAACAATAAATAAATGATAGTTTGATAATTTATAGGCGCTCTTTAATATACTTTATTTAGGGGAAAGATGAAAACAAATATAATATCTGCCATCAAAACTATACTTGAATTCATAATTAATCGTTGTATTGATTTTATTATATAAGTAATACAAGAGGTTTATCCAAATTATGCAACAACAATATAAAACTAATAATACTAACAATAAATATATAAAATTGAGCTATATGTAGTAATCATTTGCTCACAGAATACATCATCTCTAATTGATTACATGGCGAAGGGCATATATGTGTTTCTCCTATTTCTATTGCTCATAGCTTCTGGTAATATTTATCCATGTTCTCTTCAATCTTAGTAGATTAATGGATGAGTTTTATTTGTTGATAGTAATGAAAATATATTGTTTGTGGTTGAAAATTTTAACAAAAATTCTAAACTAGTTTCTTATTTCTAATATGATGATAATTAGAAGTGTCCATGGCTAATAATTGTAAAATCTTCAGCGGTGCATTTCATGGGCCATGCGTTGGATTTACGAAAGGAGAGTGCAACAATAAGTGTATAAATGAAGATCATCAAGATTCTAGAGAATGCAATTGGGATAGAGGTGGCTATATGGGATTAGTTTGTTTCTGTTATCATCACTATTAGAATAGAGATGTAGGTAGTCCTCCTAATGAATATTTATTCTTGTCAGTTTACCTGTTTCCTCTATGATGGGAGAATATAGAAACCTAAAACATAATATACATTTATGTAAAACAATATAATATTATGATATATATTAATAATTTCAATATCTATTAGGTATAGCTTAAAAGTAGTTCAAGTTGTATTTTCTAATTATTTCTTTTGTTCCATTTTAGATAGGAACATGCAACAATCACTCTATTTAAATATCATCCACTTCAATGATTATTCAATGAATAAGAATTTAACACCTCATTCACTACAAAAAGTGGTAAATATTTGTCCTATTTTTATTGGTCAAAAATGACTTTTGACTATTGAAGTGGAGGATATTTAAAAATAGTCCAAAAACATAAGCATTTCAAATTGTATTGTATAATTATTACTTTTGTTTGATTTTAGATAGGAAAGTGCAAAAACATAAAAGACTCTTGAAATTTTATAATGTTTTGAGTTTTCACCAAATTACAATTGTGGTATATATAATCTATGTAAATGAAAAATATGTAAATATTCAAATAAATATTGTTTAGTATCTTCCTTAATTAATTATTATTAAAAAACATTTTTTGTTGATGATCATGTCATTTTTGGAGTTTGGGGTTGGAATTATTCACATATTTAGACTATAATCATTGTTAGAATAAACCATTGTGGTAAGCAAGTAGTAATATCTATTTATGCCAAGCAAGGTAATGTGATGATTACATTTCTTTGTTTATAAATATTTATCTTTTTTTTTTCCTAATTATATGTTTTTAGTTACTCTTTTAATTGAGTTTTAAAATTATGTAGAATAATAATTTAGTAAGATTATCTTCCTTTCAAATAATTTTCATTTATTTATATTAATAAATTAGTTCATAAGTAAATTAAATACTAATATATATTTGTAAAAGAAGTTAATAATATTATTTTAATATTTTCAAAGGTAAAAAAAAATTTCTTTTAGAGTTAATTAAGGTTAATTATTTAAATGAAGCAATTTAACACAAATCAACCTAAATTAAATAAATTGTTAGAGTGGAGTAAACTAGATTAAGCAATATCAAGTAGAACATACAATCATGCTATAAATTGTAGTAAATAAATAGAAATATTTCTTATCTTTTTGACTAAACAATGAATGCCAACTAAAGAAGTCAATGATTTGTATGTGCCCCAAAATCAAGAAAGGTCAAGTGGGCAATCATGTGTATGGATCAAAACCACAATATTCTTATCTATCTTATGTTGGGTCAATTTTGCTATTATAGATTTATTATAAAAATACAAACTTGCTCTATATCTACCGTTGTCAATCAAGTATGCACCATGTTAAGCTCATAGAAACTTAGCTACCTATTGAAACATGGAATCATTCCTAGTATGTGGGTTTCTATTGTGTGGTTACACAACACACCCCATTTTGACTTGACAAAATAGGGACCCAACTTTTTTTGCTGCGTTGGCTTGTTGTTGTTTTTCTGCTTTTGGGCGTCTAGTAAAAGTAACTCATGTAGATGGCCTTGTAAGGGAGGTGGATAGGTCACCATGATGAGGTTAGTTGTCAAAGTCAGTATTTTGTGTTATTAACCTCATGGTTGGGAAGTCCATAAAATTCCATGCAGGTTCGCCTTTTGGATCACCCTGAAATTCCTTAAGGGAAGAAAGTTATGTTAGGTCAAAACTCTACATTTTGTTTCAATCATGCCGAGTCTACGGGTCTTTTCTATCTCTGTGTATTTTTCAAGATATTGCTGCATGGGTTTCTAATACTCTCTGTGGAAGCTACCAAGTGTCAAGCCACAATTAAAGCCGTGGTCCTTGTTTCAAATATTAACTTTTGCACGGATCTTGCCACGTGGCAGTTAGTTTCAATATGTTATAAGTTTTTACTTTGTTGCGGAGGGTGCCACATGTTCTTTCTGTATCATGTTATCACTTGTAATGAAAGATGGTTGGCCACATTGATGTTAAGTTTCAATCCAGTGGAGAATGCCACGTGGTGGATGTGGATACATGTCAACCGATTTCAGTCATATGTGGTTGCCCTGGAAAGGAATACCAAATCAAATAAGGATAGATGCTGAGCCTCGCATGAAACATATGATCATAGAATATAACAAAACAAATGAAATCATGTATGTGGATGTAGAACCTAGAGTTTACTCCATCAAACCCTAGAGTGTCAGGATAGAAGAAATCTTGATGTATGATGTTCATAATCATGATGATAACCCTCAAGATGATAAAATAACTTTAGAGTCTGATTGTAACCCTGAAAATGAGGTAGATCACTTTAAGAATTTTGAGATGCACTTGTTTAAAGAGGTGCAACGATGTGAGTTGTTAAAAATGCATATTCATGATTTTCTAATTGAAGGATGGTGCAGGTTACATGATGAGGCGCATTCTGAAAAGACCTATAATGCTTTCTTAGACATGATGGAATTGGAACAAGCATGCAGTGATGCATCATCATCATCATCCATGGTAAGTTCTACAGATAGTGATAGTGACACTAATTTGTGTTTGTCATCTACAGGAGCAGGAGAATGTACACATCATGATGGGAGTTCTATTCAGATGATAGAAGAGATACTGGTATATAACAAGAGTAATGTTAAAAGAAATAAGAGAATCACCCCAAGAAGTGATTGTTTAGTAGAATCAGATTATGCATTATCTGATGAAGATAGGGGCAGTAATCTGTCTAAGTTTGAAGATTTTTTATCAAAAGACATTCAAAAGATGACACAGTAGCAAAAATCTCCACAGGATGTCTTGATTGAGGGATGGTGCAGGTTACATGAAGCACCACATTCAGAAACTGCTTATTCATTATGTCTGCATATTCTGAAAAGGTAGATGTTGCCTAGTCTAGGAGATTTTCCTTCTGATAATAAAGAGAAAGAAGAAATATCAGCTTCACATAAGGTAGATAAGGTGAAGTTTTTGATAAATGAAACATCAAAGTTAAAATGAATATCAAATGGTGCAGCTACTAGAGCTAAAAAGAAAAGAGAAGGCCCAAATAAGCCTTTGACTGAAGATAAGCCATGGATCCTCAAGTTTGATGGATCCAAATCAAAACAAAGGAGCTAGAGTAGGAATATATCTTATTGATCCATCTGGTAAATCCTACTTAGCAGCATACAGATTGCAATTCCCATGCACAAACAATGTGGTAGAGTATGAACCTCTGATTCATGGGATATTATTTGCACTTAGAAAGAAAGTGAAGATTCTGCATGTCTATGGAGACTTAGAATTAGTAGTAAGACAGGTAAGGGGCATATATTCTTGTAATTACAAGAAGCTGTCCAATTACAGACATAGGGTATGGGACTTGATAGAAGCTTTTGATGCATTCAACATCACCCATGTACCCAAAGAACAAAATCATAGGGTAGATGCATTAGCCCAAGCTGTAAGTACTATGGAACCACTGTCCATATCTAGTTTGAAAAGATTCTTAGTTGAATTAGTATTAGTACCTTCTGTACTAGATAATGTAACTAACCTTCAAGTATTTGATGAGGTTCAACATATATTAGATTTTATTTCCAATAGGGATGTCTTTGATGCACAGATCATAGATGAAAGAAATGTAGAAAACCATATCTGGGAAGAAGAAGAAATCCTAGAGTTGCCTAGTAACAATATTCCCAAGGGAATGATAGAGCTGGAAAAAGCATTTGATCTAGACAACATGTTGAGACAAAAGGATCTCCCAAAAGCAGATGGAGGAGAATATTCACAAGTTAACGTTGGAAAGGAAGATGAAAAAAGAAATGTCCTGATTGGAAAAGTCTGTACAGAAGAAGAGCTCGAAGGGATAACTCAAGCTCTCAAAGATTATATCCATGTCATTGCATGGACATATGATGAGTTGAAAAGTTATAATACATCAATCATCACTCATACTATACCTTTGAAGCTAGATGTCGAGCCTTTTAGATTAACACAAAGACCTGTCAATGCTTTACTAGAACCCATCAATTTTTTAAGAAGTTAAGAAATTGCTTAATGCCAGGATCATATTTCTTGTGAGACATTCCATATGGGTGGCAAACCTAGTCCTAGTAAGGAAGAAAAATGGTGACATTAGATTGTGTGTAGACTTCAGAAACTTAAACAGAGCATTTGAAAAGGATAACTATCCTTTGCCTTCTCTGGATGAGGTTTTACAGATTGTGAATGATGCCAAGATGCTATCATTTCTAGATGGTTTCTCAGGTTATAACCAGGTGATCGTAGACAAAATAGATAGATTAAAGACTACATTCACCACAAAATGGGGAATATTCACCTACAAGTGCATGCCTTTTGGGTTGATTAATGTTGGAGCAACATTTCAGCAAGCGATGGATATAGCCTTCAGAGGCTTGATTGGTAAATGCAGTCATATACATGGATGACTTGACAATTTTCTCTAAAGAGAGAGGAAATCATGTAAAATACCTCAGGAAAATACTAAAGAAATGGGAACAATACGGGATATCCCTAAACCCTAAGAAGTGCATGTTTGGGGTAACCACAGGGAAGTTATTAGGCCACCTGATAACAGAAAATGGGATCATCATTGACCTTGAGAGGGTAGAATCAATCATGAAGATACAGCTTCCCAAAAGCAAGAAGGAGCTCAAATCTTACTTTGGTAAGATTAATTTTGTTAGAAAATTTATCACTGGTTTTATAGAAATTGTCAGACCCTTGAATGCCATGCTCAAGAAAGATGCCAAAATTGAGTGGACACCTAAGGCTAGAGTAGCTTTTGAAGATATTAAGAAAGCTATATCTAATGCTCTAGTTCTGATCAGTCTAGATTATACCAAGGATTTTTACGTTTACTCATTTGCTTCAGAACATACATCTGCAGCAGTATTAACATAGAGAAATGAGGCTAAAGAAGAAAATCCTATAGCCTTCATGAGTTGCCCTTTCAGAGATGCAAAACTTAGATACATGGATGTTGAAAGGCTAGCATTTGCTCTGGTTCAAGCAATTAAGAAGTTCAGGCACTACATCTCGAGAAGTAAAGTGATTACTATAGTACCTAATGCAATAGTAAAGATGCTTTTAATACAAAGTGAACCAGGTGAGAAGAGAGCTAAATGGATCACTGTCCTCCAAGAGTATGATATGGACATAACACTCATGAAATTAGTGAGAGGACAAGCATTAAGCCAGATGATATCAGAAATTTATCCTAACATCATGAGCCAGCAATATGTTGTTAATGCAAGGGAAGATGGAGAATGGTATTTAGACATTAGGCACATTATGATTACTGGAAGATGTCCTTCAAGATTACAGGCCTCAAAAAGGAGAGCCTTAAAGATAAGTTCATAGAAATACATGATAAAAGGAGGAGTCCTTTTCAAAAGGAACTATGAGGGGATATACCTTAGATACCTGGAAAGGCAAGAAGCAGACAAAGTGCTATCAGAGTTGCATGACAAGTTTGGAACTGCACATGGATCATCCTTAGCTACCACTCATGCTATCCTTAGGGTAGATTACTAGCCCACTATTTTTAAAGATACTACTAAACACATCAAATGTTGTCATATGTGTCAGGTTACTACAAATAAAGAAAGATATGCTGCTCAACCTTTACAGCCAGTGATGGAGATGCGCCCATTTGCTCAATGGGGAATGGACTTCATAGGACCTATCAATCCTCCACCATCTTTAGGCCACAGGTATGTTTTGACTATTACTGATTACTGTACCAAGTGGATTGAAGCTATCAGTAGTAAGACATGTAATGCTGAGGATGTCATCAATTTTTTGGAAAGCAATATAGTAACCAGGTATGGATTTCTTTATGCTTTGGTATGTGATAATGGGTCGGCCTTCGCTTCAATTAAACTATCAAGTTGAGCTTTTGACCATGGAATCATCTTGAAATTCTCCTCAAATTACTATCCCCAAGGGAACAGATTAGCAGAATCCACAAACAAGAACTTATTGAACATCATAAAGAAGTTGATAGAGAATAACCCAAGGGAGTGGAATACCCTATTGAAATATGCCTTGTGGGTAGATAGAACCAGGATGAAGGATGCACTAGGAAATTCTCCTTTTCACCTAGTGTATGGGGTGGATCCTATCCTCCCTGTTAACCTAAAGATTCCTACACTATAGTTTGTACAAGAATACCTAAGAATAGATAACAAACAAGAAGTCAAGTCCCTTCAGTTGATGCACCTAGAAGAAAAAAGGAGTAAAGCAATTGACGAATTTGCTAAACATCAGGCTTTTGTCAAGCATTGGTCTGACAAAACATCTAGAGTTAAGGCCTTTAGAATCTCAAATTTAGTCCTAATGTGGGACAAAGCACATGAAAGGAAAGGAGATCATGGTAAGTTTGATAAACTCTAGATAGGTCCCTTCCAAGTTGCAGAAATTTTAGGAGACAACACTTATAGGCTTAAGACCTTAATCGGTGAGGATGTTCCATTACCAGTTAATGGATAGTTTCTAAAGCATTATTTTCAAGCTTGAAATAGTGTCATGTAAGTCATGTGTATCATAGTGTGTATATTTGTATAGTTGTTTGTATAGTTTTGTGTTGTTGTTTGTTTCTTTGCTTGTTGAGTCCTGTTTTGGTTAGTCAAGATGATGCAGCTCATCACCCTAAGAAAATAACTAAATTGTTAAGATTCAAGTGATGGGAACAAATTCATATATAGGTTATGACTCATTTTTTAGAAGTGTTGGTGATCAGGTCTGTGATATATGTTCATCAGGGTGCCTTTTCTTGACCAAAGTGATTTTTTCACAATGACTCACCTAACAACCTTGGGTTTGTGGAACACACAAGTATAGGTGTTAATTGAATAATCTAAAGGGACTCCCTTGTTACCAATACAATATCCAACCTAAATCAGCAAGTGACCATACATTGCATACTAAGCTTACATGATGACATCATATGAATAGAGATAAATATTGAAAATCCAAAAGGAAACAAAAACTAGGCCATCTAAGTAACTCTACTAGGGCTATAGACACCTGGTGGTAGTGGGGCTCTACTTAGACGGATTGTATAGATAACCTTACTCGGGCTATGGACGCCTGCTAGCAACAAGGCTCTATCTAGGTTGGCTATGAGGGATGCTCCCAAACTATGTAGCTTAACATCAGTTACTCATGTTTTTAACTTGCTTTCAAGATGAGGATAATTAATCATTTGCACACACATGATCCTTTGTTAGCATTGTTGCCATGATGAAACCTTATCCTTTAGAAAGATTATAATGCTTATACTAAGAAAGAGTTAGAATACTATGTTAGAATGTGATCACATCACTTGAATCTATGCAATTTAGTTGTTTTCTTTGGTGGCAAGTTGTTGTGTGGTTACACAACATGCCCCATTTTGACTTGACAAAACAGGGACCCAACTTTTTTTGTTGCTTTGGCTTGTTGTTATTTTTTTGCTTTTGGGCATCTGGTAAAAGTAAATCATGCAGATAGCCATGTAAGGGAGGTGGATAGGTCACCATGATGAGGTCAGTTGTCAAAGTTAGTATTTTGTGTTATTACCCTAATGGTTGGGAAGTTCGTAAAATTCCATGTAGGTTCACCTTTTGGATCACCCCAAACTTCCTTAAGGGAAGAAAGTTGTGTTAAGTAAAAAATCTACATTTTGTTTCAATCATGCTGATTCTGTGGGTCTTTTCTCTCTCTGTGTATTTTTCAAGATATTGTTGCACAGGTTTCTAATACTCTCTGTGGAAGCCATCAAGTGTCAAGCCACAGCTAAAGCCATGGTATTTGTTTCAAATGTCAACTTTTGCATGGAGCTTGCCATGTGGCAGTTAGTTTCAATATGTTATAAGTTTTTTCTTTGTTGTGGAGGGTGCCGCGTGTTCTTTTTGTATCATGTTATCGCTGGTAATGAAAGATGGTGGGCCACGGTGATGTTAAGTTTCAAGCCAGTAGAGAACGTCACGTAGTCGATGCAGAGGTAAAGTTGTTTGGTTTATGACCCTTTTTCCAGCGAGAGACTTAAAGTTTCTAAAGTGATGCAGAACTCGCCAAGTGTCAGCTTTCGTGGGAGTTTCCAATGTTTCATAAAGTTTCTAAAGTGATGTAGAACCCGCCAAGTGTCAACTTCTGCGGGAGTTTCCAATGTTTCATAAAGTTTCTAAAGTGATGTCGAACTCGCCAAGTGTTAGCTTCCGTGGGAGTTTCCAATGTTTCATAATGTTTCAAGTAGTAATGCAGAGAATGCCACATGTTATTTAGCATGCGCATAGAAGATGACACCTGTCCCAATTTTCTCCTTTGAAGTTAGTGAATGCTGAAGCTCTAGGTCCCATTATTAATATGTTTGTTTCTAAACTAATGCAGGTTGTGATAGTTGTCAAAAGTGGAGTTCACCTGAGCACAAAGACACAGTTTTGAGGGCTTTGCAGAAGAAGACACATGGATGTTTTTGAAGGCTGCAGAGCATGACAAGTGTCATTTTCCTGTTCATTCCTAAGAGACAAAGGAGTTTCTCATTCTTCTGCGGACACTACCATCTCTCACAGTATGTTTCAAATTTCAAGTACGTGGGTCTTCCCATGTGTCTGTCCCTTAACAGAAGGAGTTGTGCCACATATATTTTGCCCCAACCAATGAGCTCGCAGGAAAGAGAAAACTGTTGCAGATTTTGAAGGATCAGAAATAATGATACAGAAAGTGATGAGAAGCATGATCATGATGAAGAAGAAGAAAATAAAGAGGAGGAACCCATGGAATGAATGGAGATGAAGCACAAAGAAGACATATGCATCAACTACTCATAAGATAATGAGTCATCTAGATGGTTACCAACTAGCAACTTGTGCCACAAAGGAAGGTTGACTAAGTCAAAGAAGGATTATTTACCGTTGATATTAATCAACAAATCATGATCGTAGGTCATTTTTAACCGCTCCCTCACCTTAGTCTATAAAAGGTGTAGGGATGCCATATTTTCATTATTCAAAAGCTTAATTGAAATTTGATTGCTGAAATATCAGGACTTATTTCAAAGTTTTTGTAAACATACATGTTATGCATACTTAATGAAAGAGAAGACAATTTGATTACAAATCATCACAAATCTTGAGTAATCTGTGTTTGAAATCTTGATACATGCTTTGATTAGTTGTATCCCTTGGAGTGCTTGTTAGTTTGCATGTTTTGTTTTCATTCCTTATCCTTTGAAGTTAGCATCATCTATATCTAGCTATGGAACATCCTGGTGAAAATATGGTTTGATTTCTTCTCCTCATGAATGTATCTTGTATGTATGTGGTTCAATAGCTAAAGATTTACCAAAATTAGAAGCATTCTTTTAAATTTCTTTAAATTTCATAACAATTCATCACCATAATTGCAAATAACAGAGAATTAATAGCAAATAAACATGAAATATGTTGACATCTCGTAGATAATTGGAAATACATAGAATATTTAGAGTTAAAGCATGTTAAATTGACAAATATCATGCAAAATCTACTTATAGACACATCATTTGAGTAAATATACTGTGTAGAAGAAAGGACAAGTTAATGATGATCAATAATCAGAAGAATTGATCAAACTTGCAAAATACATTAGTTATCTTTGGAAATAGAGTAGCAATAACCTCTCTGTGGAGTATATTTTTAGGAAATAGAATCTACTGATCATTTAAACAAATATAAGACCCCTTCAAATGGAAAACAACATGTCACATCAACCTTTGAGTAACGTCAGATGACCATGACCTGATCAACAGAGACTTGGAGTCATCAACTTATCCTAAGTTGATCGTACTTTAAAAGATAATAAAGGTTTGTTGTGCAAATTTT
Organism: Cunninghamia lanceolata; assembly: GCA_027924645.1. NCBI lineage: Eukaryota > Viridiplantae > Streptophyta > Pinopsida > Cupressales > Cupressaceae > Cunninghamia > Cunninghamia lanceolata. Next base: position 4,075,255 of record BSBN01000567.1, read on the forward strand.
TATGCATGTTGTTATGACTAACAATCATAATCAGCAATTTCCTATAATGAGAATGAATCTCCAGAGTGAGCTAGTTTTGTTTATGATTTCCTTATCTAATTATTTGCAGGGAAAAGAGATAGAAAGATATACTGGGGGAAATGAATCCTAATTAACTTGAAGATTGAATTACCTAACAGATCTTACTCACAAATAGGTTATTGAACTCTAACCCTCACAACACTCAGCTCATTTAACTCAAATATTTCACATGGAGGTCTAAAAGACACAACATGCAACCTGAATTAAATGAATATTTTGTAAATAAATCACAAGCTAAGATGAAGCAAAGGACAAACTTTTAGCACAATGCAACATCATATTGACTCGCAAATAATTAGACAAAATATGAAGGAAAGTTTCTGCTCAATAATTGAAGCAATAATGAATACAGTGAAATAAATGAGTACAACACTCTCAATGTAAGAGAAAGACTCTCTCTCTCTCTACACTCTAATCTCTAAAACTCTAACTGAAAAACTGAAAACTAGAATTGGAACTCTACAAAAGAAAGAAAAATCTAAGATATATGTTGTGAAAGATCCCCCTAAAAACTGGAATAAAGCTCCTAAAAATAGACTCTAAGTCCATTTTTTAGCTACTCAGAAAAGCAGAAATAAAAGCTCTAAAAAATAATCCAAACTGCCAAATCATGATGCCAAAGGATCTCCTGATGTGTCCCCACAACAAAGCTGCTTTCTTCTACTCATGAAATCTCCAAATTTTGTCCTATATGACTCTAAAGAAAACAAATCGAAAAGAATATCTGATTTGTTTTATTAGCCTATAAATTGAATAAAATTAGTTAAGTTTTAAAAGCAATTTATCAATGATTGCTTTAAAACTAACTTTACAATGTTATGGCGATTTAATCTATATCCCTATTTGATTTATTTTTTACAAAAAATAAATAATATCTGGCTCATAATTTCACCAAATATTTTACAAGGTATTACAATTGATTTTCTGTAAAAATCATAAAAAATGATGAACACATTATCATATATTTTGCAAAATAAATTGAAGCCTTGAAGGCTTAACACCATGGCTCTAACCCCCATAAATGCATTGTCCATGTGTCAATACCCTGCCACCTCATGTTTGTCTCCATGCCTCACAAAATGCCACCCCATTGATTATACAAGCACCATTATGTCAAAGTTGACCTAGTCATAATGCCAACACCTTGCATGCATATCTTGTCTTCTTATGTTCTTTACCTTTTGACTCTTGACCTTAAGGAAATGCATATGGTATAAAAAATTCCCTTTGCCCTTTGCAGATCACCATGCATAATGAAGAAGAATCTTTTGATGCTTTGACCCTTTTGCTTGTGATAACAAGGCATATACTTGACCATGCATTTGACTAGAAGGTATCTTGACTACCATAAGGTGACCACATAGGAAATAAGGTTTTGAAAAGTTTAAAAAAGGCATAAGCCTAATCTCCTCATGATATTGACCACTTTTGACTTAGCAAAATCAAAGGGAACATGTGATATGTTGTCAGCCTTTCCATTTCATTATCACTAGCAACCATTAGTTGTCAAGTGTTGACCACGATGCATTTGAACAAGGCAATGATGTTTGTATATTTGCAAAGTCAAAAATGAAAAATGAAGAATGACTCCATCAAACAAAACAAAGAAGCAAACCCTAAAATATATCTCATTTCATTTTGTATTTTTTGTTGTTTGGCTCTGCAACTTTATGATGGCCGACTTGCAGTTTGAGTTTTCTGGTCTTTTTCTCCATTTCCTTGGCTCTTTGGTGGTCGAAACCTTGCATTTTTTGTGTAAGAAGGAAGCTTGGAACATGGTAAGTATGGCATTCAAGTTTTTTTGACTGGCATTTTACTATCTCTGTAGCTATTATTTCCTTCAATGGTTACGACCATGGTGTCTGAGTACTTCATGCAACTTCTAACAACCTTTCTCTTGTTCAATGAATCTTTTGCTACAATTGGTAACCTGTATAATGAGGGTTTGATTAAAATTTGAGGCTACAACTCCTATAGTCTCTTTCTTCTATAAACTCATGAGGTAAACTCTTTGGTTCTTTTTACTTTCCTGAGTCCTATTTCTTTCACTGTGACTTGAAAATTAGAAGATAAGGTTTTCTTTGAAATGAAGAAGTGGATACTGTATTCTCTTGCAAAAAATGACAACTCTCCTCTAGTTGTGCTTGTGTATATATTCTTTTTACCTTTCTTTGACTGTAGATGCAAGAACTTCGAGGGGCTTCAATTTTATGACAAGGGTTTAATCTTTTCTCTTTCACAAAGGATTTTTTGACCACGGCCAGCTCTCTCTACTTTCTGTAGCTCTTTTAACCTCTTTCATGGCTTTTGATTTTGACTGTGTAAAGGATAAATAAGGGTTTTGTACTTTTAAACAAGGGTTTTGTATATTGCACATACAGAAACTCCACTGGTCATGGATATCCCTTTTCTTTCTTATGTAACATCATTTTGACTGTAACCAGAAAAGTAACAAGGGTTTGAAAATTTTAAAAAATGGGTTTTACTTTTCTCTACATAAAAGAGCTCTTCCCTAGCACGGCTATGGTTGTATATGCATTATTTCACTTCTAGTTGACTGTAAGTGCAAAAATGGCACTAGGGTTTGTAAAAACTTAGAAGGGTTTGCAATCTTTTAACAAAAAATGCATCTCCTGTCATACCCATGCTTCATCCTTTCTATAAATACAAAGAAGTGTTAGAAAATGATGAGGGTTTCAAAGAAATTGACACGGGTTTCACAATGCATAAAACCCTCTCTATGACTGTCATTTCTTGCACTGTGTATTTTTCTTCATCAGTAGATAAAAATGAAACAAGAGTTTTATTCACTTCTATATGCAAGCCTCCTTCTGTCACTCTACTTGTAGCTTGGCATTTTCATCTTTTGTATGCTATCATATCATTCATAGCACTCTTTCAAAATCTTTGTCAACTGTTCATGGCACATTAGCTTGTAGTTGTTCATTTTGATCAATGTATGGCTGCCACTTTTGTATTTGTTCTTCATCATGATGCATTTGAGATCTCTCACTTTGTATGGTAATCACTTCCTGTTGTAGCATATATTTGTCTCATTTTTGTATCATTATTGGTTGTCCATGGACTTTGTATTTGTATGGTTCTATAGTCATGGCAAATATAGCTAGCATTTATTTCACATGTTATTATGAATGACAAATGGCTTCCTTCTTCTGTATAATGAGTGATGAGATATCAGACAGTTTGGTGGTCATTTAACTATTTAACAAGATGTTTATCTGATCTACAACATATGACAACCCATTGATGTTTATAAACACTTGCACACTATTATCACTGTAGCATACTTATGATGTCTTAAACAAAACATGATAACATTATTAAATGATGACACCATGGCATTATTTCTTTATCATGCAAATGTGCAACTTGATTACTATTCATGACTTGATATGATGAAATAACAGTTGATATGCAATGCTCTCTTGACTAGTTGTTCCATTTCACTATTTCAAATGACTTGTTTCTGACGGAGGATTGAATGGATGTCTCTCTCATTTATGAAAAAACTCTAATGTTGAACTTCTATAGTTTGAACAACCACAACTATATTTGATTACTTTGTCACTATGATAGTCACTTGGAATCATAGGATTATCTCATGAATGAGATACTATCGAATGTGGACTGTGTAGTTCTTGTTGTTCCATTGCCTTTCTCTTGTAGATAGAACTTGTTTATTCCTCCATTATTATACTATTCTCATACTATAAAAAGTAATAACTCCTTGTCTAAATCATGAAAAGAAATAAGAGTCTATGATATTCTAAGTTTGTTGTTTACTTGATTTAGTCCATGTGATGCAATCTACATTCTACTTCACCATTGTGGCATGGTAACAGGCCGATCCATATATGCACTTATGATGCTATTTATTCAAAACATCCATACAAATGATACCTATTTTCTAATGTTATGCTATCGTCAAACAATCATGTACAATTGCCTCATATTGTTCACTGGCAACTTTTGACATTCAACTGATGCAATGTACCTTAACATTCTAATTTCTCTTAGATGCATCAAAATGCTATGAAAGATATACAAGTGAAATACATGTGAATGTCACTTTTCCAATGTCAACTGAAGTGATGATGACAACTACCATGTGCATTAAATGTAGTGCCTTTCCAAGTTTAGCTCATTTTCATGGTTGCATTTCATTCCTTGAACTGTAATCATGACTATGTTCTAGAACAAAACTGATGCATATGATTGCTTTTATTATTCCTTCATCTTGTCGTGTAAATGTGAACAATGATTCTTTCTTTTTATTCATCCCTCTTGAGATTAAGGGGAAGCAACATGCTGGGCTCAACCCTTGTGGGAGTCCATTTGACACCACATGTTGAATGTCTTCAATCAGCTACATGACTTATCCTATACATGTACATGAAGCAAATAGATTAGAATAAAATAATGATGCTCCATCGTTGTTTCTTTTTTAATTCCTTATGCATATGGATGATGCTCATTTGATCAATGCACTATAATCAAAGTATTATGCCTCTTCTGATAAATAAAGGACTTTCATAACTGGAGCTTCTAAAGGGACCCTTCCACATTTTTGTAGGTATATGACGAGATAAGGAGCAGGACATGAGGCTACTTCAAAGATCGACAAAACAAGGCAATGATGGCTATGTCTTTCCTTTTTCACTCATTAGATGCATAGTATCTTATTTATATCTGCATATGTTCAGCTATAACCCATAGCTTGTGTGGGACATCTGATATGTTATCATTTCTTTCAATGCAATGCTTATATTCCTTTGTGTATTCCAACTTGTAAATGAATAGCCATTGTGATGAATGAAATACTTATCTCATTTGACTCTGTAATGCAATGATTGATCTAAAACTTTTCCTTCTTTCTTGAACAATTGAACTGCATTTAACACTGAAACATAATAACTATGCAACTAACTCATAACAAAAGTAAATCAAACCTCACTAAAAAAATGATAATGTCACATCTACTCAGCCACTTTTTGACTTGTGGTAAAAAATGGTAACATTTTTGGTGACTTCTGCTATATGATTGCCTACTAAGCATTTGATTAGTTGCCTTAAATATCCATTGGGCATTGAGTCATACTCTATCCTTATCTAACTCAGAAAACACTGCAATTGAGCTCACCAATAGTATAAATAGCAATAGAAAACTAAAAAGAAAATCAACTAAAAGCAGACTAACAGACCTTGATGGCCAAAACAAAATGCTGTAACAAATGTGCATGAGCACTTATTCATGGCAACACTATTCTACTATATACAAAAGAAGTTTTAATCTCAGAGGCAATGCTTGAGGTGAATCCCATTAACTAGGATAGACAACATCTCTCCATTCAACTTGGACAGCTGAAATACATTATTTTCTTTGCACTCTGTGATAACATAATGCACATCCCAAATTACATCAAATTTAGAATGCTTTCCAGGCCTGCTCCTCAGTTCATTCCACTTGACCACCAAACCTCCAACAATAAAGTTCCTTAGTATTGCTCTCTTATCAAATGCATTCTTCATTTGGGTTTGATGCATATCAATCTTTCTTAAGGCCTCTTTCCTTGTCTCTTGTAGCTCCATGAGTTGAGCTAGCCTGATTACTAGAGGTTGTTCCTCTAGAAGCTCAAGTTCTTTGATGAAAGTCAATGTAGGTAATTCAACTGAAACAGGTAATTGACCCTCTTTACCATAAGTAAGCATATATGGGGAACAACTAGTGGCCCTCTTGGGTGTAATTCTGTCAGCCCAAAGAGCTAACTTTAACTCTTCATGCAAGGTTTTTTGGTTGTCTTCAATAGTCTTTTTGATGATCCTTATCAGATTTTTGTTGGTAGATTCGGACTACCCATTACCCTGTGGGTAATAGTTAGAGGAAGTATTCAAAAAAATATTATTTCTAATAGACCAATTTCAAATTCTCAATCCTAAGAAAGCTAGACTATTATCTGGGATGATTAAATCTGGTGTACTGAATCTTGATACCAGATCTTGATAGAAACTTAGGATCTTTTAAGCTAATAACCTTGGTCCACTTGGTGAAATAGTTTGTGGTAGTCAAAATCGACTTGTGGCATGCATTTGAAGGCAAGTTTATTGGTCCCATGAAATCCAGCCCCCATTTTGCAAATGGTTGTTCAACTTTAATAGGATGTAGGGGTAAGGCAGAAAGCCTTTGCTTACCTACAAATAAGGAACACTTATCACATCTTCTCACCCAGGCAAAAGAATCTTTAAACAATTCAGGCCAATAATAACCAACCTACATAATCTTCAAGGTAGTTGTCTTTGTTGCAAAGTGACCTCCTGAAGGTCCATTGTGAAACTCTTCTAATAGCCTATCAACTTGATCAGGTCCAACACACATCAGAAATACACCATTAAAATTTCTCCTATATAAAATACTATCAATGATAGCATAAGGAGTGGCTTGTAACCTGAAATATCTTCTTCTTGCCCTGTCCAAACCTTTGGGGCATTGACTGAACTGTAAATAATGAATCTGCTACTGCACCCAGCTGTTTGTAAGAATTGGTACAGTGGCTAGTTCATTATTGTTTAGCACTATTTCAGTGTCGTTTTCATGTTTTTGATTAAACTCTTCACTTTCATCTAGCTGCTCACATAAGCCCTTGCCTCTAATTAGCTTGGTCACTTTGATATCAACATCACATTTCATAACTCTGGTTATCCAACAAGCCCTCTTATCATTTATATCTCTGTTTAACAAGAAACTCTTGATAGTAGGATGAGAAACCATTAAGTGAATTTTATTATTGGACAACATGTGTCTAAACTTCTTGAGGCTCCTTGCAACAACAAAAACATGTTTTTTCACAAAAGAGTACTTTACCTTGTAGTCATGCAGTACTTGGCTGAAAATGCAATTGGCTGCTCCAAACCTTCATCATTTTGCCGACATAACATTGTAGAGATGGTGTCAACTCCTCCAAAAGCATACAAAAGAAAATCCCTCTCATAATTAGGATTAATAAGGGTAGGGGCAACAACAAGGGCTTCCTTAATAAACTTGAAGCTTCCTTTTCCCTCCTTAGTCCAACCAAATGGCACATTCCTCTTCAACATGGCAATGCGAGGTTGTAACAAAGATGTAATAGTCAGAATAAACCTCCTAATAAAGTTAATTCTGCCAAGAAATCTCTACAAGCCTTTCTTATGTGTAGGTAGCGGTAAATCTAAAATTGCAGACACTCTCTTAGGATAAATAGAAATACCTTCTTTTGAAACAATATGACTGAGGATTTTACCTTCATGAACTGAAAATATACACTTTTGGGGGTTTAATGAGACTCCAAATTCCCTACACCTCTGAGAAATATGTTTCAAGTGGCCAAAGTGATCATTAGCATCTTTGGAAAAAAATAGTTATATCATCTAGATAGATCAGCACTATTCTGTTCATAAGACCATGGAAAGCCATATCCATTGCCCTCTAAAAGGTTGGCTCTGCATTCGACAATCCAAATGGCATTTTTGATAGGCCATAGTACCCCACTTAATTGTGAATGCAGTTTTATATTGGTCATCTTCTTTGACCAGAATTTGATTATATCTAGAGTAACCATCTAGCAAAGAATACCTATTAGAACCTGAAACAGTTTGAAGTATCTATTCCATGAAAGGAAGAAAGTAGTGGTCTTTCAATGAGGCCTAATTCAGATCATAAAAATTGACACAAGGTCAGATTTCACCATTCTGTTTTCTAACTAGGACCAAATTGGAAACCGAAGAGGTATGTTTTATTGGGAAAATGATATTGCTTTCAATCAATTTATTCAGCCCAGACTTCATTAAGTGCTCAAGTTTGGGATTGAGGGGTCTCTACTTTTGCCTAACAGGGTTGGCATTAGGCTCTAATTCTATGGTGTGCTGGGCCAAACCAGGATCAAACCCACTTAAGTCTTTATAATCCCATACAAAAACATTAGAAAAATCTTGACATAATTGAACAAAAGACTAGTGTTCTTCTCTAGTACATACCTTTCCAAGTTTCAACAATTTGTCTTTAAAAATTTCAATGGTTTGATAGTGTTCTTGCTTCACTGTCATGCTGCACTTATCTTTTCTGAACTAATCATCAGTGTTGAAACTGATTCTAATGTGACTAGTCCCTTGGTCAACTTATTGGACCTCAATTGTACAACCTAATCTTCAAATTGTTGTTGATATTTATGTTGGTTATCAGCTACAAATATAGCTTTTACACTTAAAAAACTTAAGATCTATTCATCACTATTAAACACTTGCCATGAAACACTATTGTTAGGTACAGAAGGTCTGACAACTATTTTAACATATGATTGTACCTCAACATTCTAAATTTGATCAGGAATCTCAAATTGAGATCCCAAGGCTGTAAGCTTATCTACATACTTATTTTGGTTCTTGGGAATCAAAATTAGATTAAAAGCATCAAAAAATTCAATTGAATCCCACACTCTATGCTTGTACTTTTTGAGTAGATCATTTTTAGTAGCATTTATATTCCTAACCTAATTAATAATCAACTTAGAATCTCCATAAACTTGAACAGATTTGATACCCTTTTTTTGAGCCCACTCTAAACCATGGATCAGTGCCTCATATGCAGCCACATTGTTTGTGTAGCTGAAAGTGAACCTTAAGGATACATAGTATTTGTCTCCTTGAGGTGAAATCAACATATTACCTCCACCAACACCTATCTTGGTCCTTGATCCATCAAAGTACAACTTCCAAAGTTGATCTTCTTGTTGTTCTGACTGATTTTGGTCTTTAATCAGATTAGGAATCACTACATTAGGTTCATGTATCATATAGATGCCTAATCCTACCTCATCCATATGATGGAAAGGGTCACTTTCATGATCCTCAACTGCCCAATCATCTAAGTTTATGTCTTCTATAGGTGCATTGGGATCTAGGCTCATGGGTTCATCCTGTTGCTCGTGGGTGATGTATAGATTAGCATTTATTGGGTTGGGAACATAGGGCTCAATATGGTCTTTTGCAAGTGGTTCAGATTGTATTGTTACTTTTGTCCCGTACATTGTTCTAAAGAACAAGTGTGACCAATCAGAGGAGAGAAACCCACCTAATTTGGCTATGAACTCCCTAGAAATGCAAATTGCAAAACTAGGTGGCAAATCAATGGCATAAATGTCTTGATGGATGGAAAAATTAGGACAAGCATGCAGTGTAAGAGGCAAATTTTTTATTATTCATGCAGTACTAAGTGCAAACTGGTCTAACTAGACTACTCCTTTAGCAAGGGGCTCATAAACCAATCCTAATGAGTCAACTACACTTTTGGGCATGACTGAACTGCTTTCTCTTCAGTCTACCATACAGTTATGAACAAGTCTATCACCAATGATGAGACTTAGATAGAAAGGAGGTGGTTTTACCTCATTTACTAGCTGCCCACTCTTAATCTCTGAATTGTTGGCAAGTACAACCTTGGCCTTCTCTTGACTAGAATGGTCAGAAAGTGAGAGTTCAGCCAATTCTTCTTGCAGCAAATTCTTCTGGCCAGGAATGCATAAAGCATCCATAACTGACATACTCATTGTAGCTTTCTTAAGATGATCAACTATATTGAAAGAAAAAGGGTTTACCTCTATCCTTTTACTACAACTACATCAATCTACATTTGTGAAGATTGTTGTTACATTTTGGGCTGATCTTTTATTGGTACAGCTTGGTCCCTCTACATAATTTATACTTTCTTCTATGGTACAAGGGCAGTTTCTGATGGATATACTTGATTTTTGTCCCTTACAGCCTGCTATTATATTATAGCAGCTTGCTGGTTATTATATACAGCTCTTAGTTTTGACCTCATGTTGGCTGAAATAGGTGTACTTTGTTGATTCTAACCTTGTAAATAATTTAGACCACAAAAATTAGATTCTTCCCAATTTATTAAGGCTACATCAGCCTTATTTGGCTGAGGTGAAACTTCACTAGTAACACCTTTTGGACTTGCATAGTTGTTCTGAACTATGAGTGCCTCATTTGTTACTCCATTCATGTAGGTAGCTTGATTATGTGGTTAGTGACATGGATAACACCAGTCACTATCTTGAGCCAGGTTATTCTATGTGGGTACAAGCTCTTTCAAAGTGCTAGTAATATTTGGGTTGTAAGCACAGAAAGGTCGAGGGTTCTAGTTTCTTCTCTAACTTGGGGGATCAACCTGAAAGGGTTGCCTATTGCTAATTGGGCTGATATTAATTTTGATAAGGCAAGTGTTTCTCCATATTTACCAATTTATTTGCAATTGTCCTCAAAGTATTTTCAAGCTCTGGCAAATTTTGGGTTTGAGCTAGAATAACAGTTCCTTGGGCTGTTTGATATCCTATTGCTAGAACAGGTGGGAGAGTAGCTAGAGGAGGTATTGCCATTGTCATAGATGGCTAGATTTTAGGGAAAATGGGTAAAGAGGGCCTAGGGGCTATCTTCCCTGCCTGAATAAGGCAATTTTCTTCTCTAAGAGCAATCTCAAAAGAATCTAGAAGGGTGGTTCCTCCCATAGACTGAATCATTATGAAAATTTCATTGTTCAAAGCTTTAAGATAAAACAAAAATGCATGCCTTGGCAAGGATTTTACCATTGTTGGAATCCTATCCCAGGTTCTCTGAAATCGGTAGTTAAAATCAACCATGTGTTCGTGGGGTGCCCTTTTGATGATGCTCAGTTGTTCCAGCAATGAGAGATGGTTAGACTTGTCTTTGAAGTTCTTGTGCAATCTGTCTCCCAATAGATCCCATGATGTTATTGAATTTTCAATAAGCCGTCTAATCCACTGTAAGGCTTTTCCTTTTAATGAAGTAGCCAAAAGTCTAATTATGACATTTTCTTGAGTGACATTGTGCATGGAACAAAGGGTTGCCACATCTTGAATGTGTTCAGCAGTAGTAGTATGATCCTCTCTACTAAAATAAGGCAATCCTTTGAGGGCTACCATCAGGATACCATCTCTTTGGGCTAGTTGTGGTGGGCTACCTCCATTGATAGCAGCAAACACATATTGCCTAGCCATTATAAGTATTTGGACTATTAGCCTGGACTTCTACTTCTTTTGACCAAACTTGTGGAACTAAATCATGAAGGTGTAGACTTTGATCTTCTTGATGATTCAGTTGTTATACTCGATGATCTACCTCTCCTTTTGGGTGTAAATAGCTGTAAATAATCAACAGGGTCTATATTTGACCTAGTTTTCATAGGCTTAAAGTACTAATCTACATGTCAAACCAGAGAAAATGAGTGGCCAGCTATATTATGAAAGCCTCCAAAGGCTGGAAAACTATTGTATATAACAGGACAACAGCTATAAGGGTACAAATTTCTCTCAAATCACTTCCAGAGTCCCACCGGGCATGCCAAATACTATTGTTAATCAAGTATGCACCTTGCTAAGATCACAAAAACATAGCTACCTATTGAAACATGGAATCATTCCTAGGATGTGGGTTTCCTATAATGACAATGAATCTCTAGAGTGAGCAGGTTCTCCTTATGATTTCCTAATCTAATGATTTGCGGGGAAAAGAGATAGAAAGATATACTAAGGGAAATGAATCCTAATTAACTTGAAGATTGAATTACTTATCACATCTTACTCACAGACAGGTTATTGAATTCTAACCCTCACAAAACTCAGCTCATTTAACTCATAAATATTTCATGTGGAGGTCTGAAAGACACAACATGCAACCTAAATTAAACTAAGATTTTGCAAATAAATTACAAGCTAAGACAAAGAAATGGACAAACTTTCATTAGAATGCAACATCAGATTGTAAAAATAATCAGACAAAATATGAAGGAAAGTTGTTGCTCAATAACTGAAGGAATAATGAATACAGTGAAATAAATGAGTACAACACTCTCAATGTTAGAGGAAGACTCTATCTCTCTGCACTCTAATCTCTAAAACTCTAACTAAAAAACTAAAAACTAGAATTAGAACTCTACAAAAGAAAGGAAAATCTTAGATATATTTTGTGAAAGATCCCCTTGAAAGCTGGAATAAAGCTCCTAAAAATAGACTCCAAGTCCATTTTCAAGCTATCAGAAAAGTAGAAATAACAGCTCTAAAGAATAGTTCAAAATGCCAAATCATAATGCCAAAGGATCTCCTGATGTGTTCCCACCACAAAGCTACATTCTTATGCTCATGAAATCTCCAAATTTTGTTCTATATGACTTTGAATAAAATAAATCGAAAAGAATATCTGATTTGTTTTATTAGCCTATAAATTGCCTAAAAATAGTTAAGTTTTAAAAGCAATTTCTCAATGATTGCCCTAAAACTAACTTTACAATGTTATGGCAATTTAATCTATATCCCTATTTGATTTGGTTTTTTGCAAAAAATAAATAATATCTTGCTCATAATTTTGCCAAATATTTTACAAGGTATTACAATTGATTTTCTGTAAAAATCATAAAAAATGATGAACACATTACCATATATTTTGCAAAATAAATCAAAGCCTTGAAGGCTTAACAGCATGGCTCTAATGCCCATAAATGCATTATCCATGTGTCAATACCTTGCCACCTCATCTTTGTCTCCATGCCTCGTAGAATGCCACCACACTGATTATACAAGCACCATTATGTCAAAGTCGACCTACTCACAATGCCAACACCTTGCATGCATATCTTGTCTTCTTATGTTCTTGACCTTTTGACTCTTAACCTTAAGGAAATGCATAATGTATAAAAAATTCCCTTTACCCTTTGTAGATCACCATGCATAATGAAGGAGAATATTTTGATGCTTTGACCTTTTTGCATGCGATAACAAGGCATATACTTGACCATGCATTTGACTAGAAGATATCTCGACTACCATTAGTTGACCACATAGGAAATAAGGTTTTGAAAAGTTTCAAAAAGGCATAAGCCTTATCTCCTTATTGTACTGACCACTTCTGACTTAGCAAAATCAAAGGGAACATGTGATATGTTGTCAGCCTTTCCATTTCATTATCACTAGGAATGATCAGTTGTCAAGTGTTGACCATGATGCATTTGGATAAGGCAATGATATTTTTATATTTGCAAAGTCAAAAATGAAAAATGAAGAATGACTCCATCGAACAAAACAAAGAAGCAAACCCTAAAAGATATCTCATTTCATTTTATATTTTTTGTTGTTCGGCTCTGCAACTTCATGATGGCCGACTTGGGGTTTGAGTTTTTTGGTCTTTTTCTCCATTTGCTTGGCTCTTCGGTGGTCAAAACCTTGCACTTTCTATGTAAGAAGGAAGACTGGAACATGGTAAGTATGGCATACAAGTTTTTTGACTAATATTTTACTATCTATATAGCTCTTATTTCCTTCAATGGCCACAACCATGGTGTCTGAGTACTTGCAACTTCTAACAACCTTTCTCTTGTTCTATGAATCTTTTCCTACAATAGGTAACCTATATATTGAGGGTTTGATAAAAATTTGAGGTCGCGGTTCCTACAGTCTCTTTCTTCTGTAAAGTCATGAGGTAAACTCTTTGGTTCTTTTTACTTTTCTGAGTCCAATTTCTTTCATTGTGACTTGAAAAATAGAAGATAAGGTTTCCTTGAAATGAAGAAGTGGATATTGTATTCTCTTGCAAAAAATGGCAACTCTCCTCCAATCATGCCTGTGTGTATATTCTTTTTACCTCTTTGACTGTAGGTTAAAGAACTTTGAGGGGCTTCAATTTTATCACAAGGTTTTAATCTTTTCTCTTTCACAAAGGATTTTTTGACCACGGTCAACTCTCTCTACTTTCTGTAGCTCTTTTAACCTCTTTCATGGCTTTTGTTTTTGACTGCATAAAGGATGAACAAGATTTTTTTACTTTTAAACAAGGGTTTTGTATATTGCACATATAGAAACTCCACTGGTCATGGATATTCCTTTTCTTGCTTTTGTAACATCATTTTGACTGTAACCAGAAACATAACAAGGGTTTGAAGAATTTACAAAATGGGTTTTACTTTTCTCTACATAAAAGGGCTCTTCCCTGGCATGGCTATGGTTGTATATGCATTATTTCACTTCTTCTTGACTATAAGTGCAAAAATGGCACTAGGGTTTGTAAAACCTTAGAAGGGTTTGCAATCTTTTAACAGAAAATGCCTCTCTTCTCATACTCATGCTTCATCCTTTTTGTAAATACAAAGAGGTGTTAGAAAATGATGAGGGTTTCAAAGAAATTGACATGGGTTTCACAATACATAAAACCCTCTCTATGACTTTGTCATTTTTTGCACTGTGTATTTTTCTTCATTAGCAGATAAAAATAAAACAAGAGTTTTATTCACTTCTGTATGCAAGCCTCCTTCAGTCACTCTACTTGTAGCTTGGCATTTTGATCTTCTTTATGCTATTATGTCATTCATAGCACTCTATCAAAATCTTTGTCCAATGTTCATGTCACATTATCCTCTAGTTGTTTATTTTGATCAATGTATGGATGCCACTTGTGTATTTGTTCTTCATCCTGATGCATTTGAGATCTCTCATTTTGTATAGAAATCACTTCCTCCTGTAGCATATATTTGTCTCATTTCTGTATCATTATTGGTTGTCCATGGACTTTGTATTTGTATGGTTTTGCAGTCATGGCAAATATAGTTGGCATTTATTTCACATGTTATTATGAATGACAAATGGTTTCCTTCTATATAATGAGTGATGACATATCAAACAGTTTGACTGTTATTTAACTTTGTAACAAGATATTTATCTAATTTGCAACATATGACAAACTATTAATGTTTATAAACACTTGCACACTGTTATCACTGTAGCATACTTATGATGTCTTAAAGAAAACATGATAACATTATTGAATGATGACACCATGGCATTATTTCTTTATCATGCAAATGTGCAACTTGATTACTATTCATGACTTGATATGATGAAATGCCAATTGATCTGCAATGCTCTCTTGACTAGTTGTTCCATTTCACTGTTTTAAATGACCTATTTCTGATGGGGGATTGAATGGACGTCTCTCTCATTTATGAACAAACTCTAATGTTGCACTTCTACAGGTTCAACAAGCACAATTGTATTTGATTGCTTTGTCACTATGACAATCACTTGGAATCATAGGATTATCTCATGAATGAGATATTATCCAATGTGGACTGTGTAGTTCCTATTGTTCCATTACCTTTCTCTTGTAGCATTGTTTGCTAGAACTTGTTTCTTCCTCCATGATTATACTATTCTCATACTATAAAAAGCAATAACTCCTTGTCTTAATCATGAAAAGAAATAAGAGCCTATGTTGTTCCAAGTTTGTTGTTTACTTGATTTAGTCCATGTGATGCAATCTGCATTCTACTTCACCATTGTGGCATGGTAACAGGCTGATCCATATATGCATTTATGAAACTATTTATTAAAAACAAGCATACAAATGATACCTATTTTCTGATGTTATGCTATCATCAAACAATCATATACAGTTGCCTCATATTATTCACTGGCAACTTTTGATATTCAACTAATGCAATGTACCTTAACATTCTCATTTCTCCCAGATGCATCAAAATACTATGAAAGATATACAAGTGAAATACATGTGAATGTCACTTTTCCAATGTCAACTGAATTGATGATGACAGCTGCCATGTGCATTAAATGTAGTCCCTTTTCGATTTTAGCTCATTTTCATGGTTGCATTTCATTCCTTGAACTGTAATCATGACTTTCTCCTAGAATAGAATTGATGCATATGATTTCTTTTATTATTCCTTCAGCTGTCATGTAAATGTTAGCAATGATTCTTTCTTTTATATCTGCATATGTTCAGCTATAACCCACGGCTTGTGTGGGACATCTGATATTTCATCATTTCTTTCAATGCAATGCTTATTCCTTTATGTATTCCACCTTGTAAATGAATAACCATTGTGATGAATGAAATACTTATCTCATTTGACTGTTCTACAATGCAATGATTGTTCTAAAACTTTTCCTTTTTTCTTGAACAACTAAACTGTGTTTAACACTGAAACATAATAACTATGCAACTATCTCATAACAGAAGTAAATCAAACATCATAAAAAAATGATAAGGTCACATCTACTCAGCCACTTTTTGAGCTGTGGTAAAAAATTGTAACATCTACAAAATTATTCTCTAATGATTTGCATATTTTATCCTCTAAATTGGGACCTTGCATTTAACTTTATATCATTTGATTCTTAGATTCCATGTTGATAATGTTTGTCAACATTAGGAAATATGCATCCTTCATTATTATTAGAAAGCATTCATGGCATTCTCCTACTTGCTCTTACATTATTCTTCATTTTTGAATAAGGTTTTCCTACTTGTGGTAGTGGGTTCTAGGGCTTCATGTACTAATTTCTACAATCTTGTTTTGGATTTGTCACCATCAATGCTTAAGCTAGTGGCTACTCAGTCTATTCCTAATTTACATGTTGCATCAGTGGTGGAGAGGTCCTTTCCCCTAGGTAGTGATGTGCCTGCTATGTGTATGGATGCCCCTACTAAGCATGTGGATGTGCTCATGCTTACATCCCCGTCTTCTGATGTGGATGTGGTGAACAAAACTATGAACACCTTTCACCCTTTTGTTTCAGTTGTTAATGAAGTGAAGAAGGGAAATAATGTGGGTAAGGATTCTTTGGATTTGCTTGATCAGAAGAAAATGCCTCTTCCTTGTCCTTTAGCTACTCTCATGGTGATTATGGGTAGCAAGTGATTGGTAACGTGGGTTTTTCATAAGCGATTGATCTATAGGTTTAGCTACCTATGGCCTTCTCTCACAAATCTACACTGATGGATTTTTTAGCACTAGACTCCTATGGTTGAGGGTAAGAGGGAGATCCACCCTTTTTCTAGAGGAATTTTTGTGATTTGTTTAGATTATTTTGAGGATAGAGAAGCTATGTTAGTTATTGGAGTCTAGATGTGGGATTTTCATCCTCTCTTGATTCATCTTTGGTCTCCAACATTCAACCCCTTGAAAGAGTCTATTGGCATAATGCTTGTTTGGGTGAGATTACCTTATCTACCCTTACAGTTCTAGTGTACATTAGCCTATGAGACAATAGGCAATGCTCTAGGTTGATTCCTTAAGGTGGGCCTAGTTACTATGAACTTTTCTCACACCTCCCTTGCACATTTATTGGTGGATGTTGATTTGTCAAAAGCTTTACCAAGTGAGGTTTTTTTATAGGTGAATGGGCAGCCTTGTTCTCAATTGGTTGATTAAGAGGGCATCCCATTTTTATGTAGACATTGATTCACCACTAGGCACTTGGCTTTAGATTGTTCCATGGTATTTGTAATCAATCATCCTCTACTTGGTGGAAAAATACTCTTCCCCACCATCTTACAGTGTTTCCAGAAGATTCATTAGATGATTAAGAGGAATCAGAGCCACTCTCCTCCATCCCAACAAATTTATCCTTTGGACCTTGTGAGGCTCCTTCTAGTCCTTTGGCTAATGTTCTTGAAGATAAACAAGTTCTTGTTCTAGATTCTACTTCAGACCATCAATTAATTGATCCTAGTATGGTGGTTTGTCTATTAAAATATCCATGTTGTTACTCAAAATGTGTAGTTCCCTTAGATGGGACCTCTCAAGGGTTTCCCATCCCTCTTCTCCTAGGTCTTATGGCTTGGAAGACAACACTTTGTGGGTAGTTGTTCAAAGGTGAAAGAAAGGTCTTCCCAAATTGGTCTTCCCAAATTGGTTTCTCTACCATACACCCAAAATAAGGGTGTGAGGGTGCAAAGGATTGTATCAGGTGTGTTTAGGCTTGATCTCTTTATTTTTTTTTTTTTTGGGAAACTTGGTTGCTTTTGTTTTATGTGACTTTTTTTTCAGTTGTTTGTTTGTAACAAGGTTTGGGCCATGCTAAAAACCCAACGTACCTTAATAAAAAACATTAGGCCTTACTCTACAATTTATTTTACTTCATTTTAATGTCTGATTTGATTTTAAGGAATAATTAATTAAATATGAATAAGTGGACTTAATTTAATCTAGTAGGTTCTATTTTGATTTGATTTAACTCAAATAAAAAATGATTACATGTTAATACTAGCCATAAAATCTACATGTCTTTCCTGCAGAAGAGATTGCTTGAAATTTTAAGGCCATGTTGACCTAAATATTGGAGTGGGTTTTAAATTTAATTCATTAAAGTATCAAAATATGACTATATATAAATAATATTTTAAAAAATTGTTAGAGTTAGATATTAAGAATTGTGTAATGTTTAATTATGAGATTCCAATCCTACTAATCAATTTGGTTAGTCTAAGTCCATTTTGGTGATGCATGAGTTTCTAATTAGATTGTATTCTAAGTTATCTAAACTTAATTGAATTTGTAATGAGTAAATAGTGTAATTATTATTTCTCTTCTTCAACTATATATATGTGTTGACCACATTTGGAGACTGAGAGTGGGGGGTGAATTAGTCTATACAAAATTCAACTACATCATTTTAGATTGATATCAAAATACTTGAAGAACTTAAAGTAAAGCATTCAACATATCAAATAACACAATGACACCATGATTTTTATGTGGAAAACCCAAAATGGGAAAAACCACGGAGAGTGTTAGCTCACAATATATAATGCTTACTATTATAAAGATTTACAACTTTGTTCTAGGGCTACAACCCAAGGAAACTACTACTCCCTAAATACATTTCTAGGGTCACTCCCATGGAAGCCAACTCCCTGCAGACTCACTATCTAATGTAAGAATTACATAGATAGCAATTACATTAACTATTGTATGATAACATATGACTTATGTTGATATTGCAGTCCTCTTTTCTTGCTCAACTTATGTCATCAAACTGACTTCACACACTTCATATTTTACCCACCAATCTGTCACACACCATACTTTCACAAATGGCTTAGATCTCCTATAAATACTCTATGCAACACTTTAAAACAATGATTTGGTCAGCATCATAAACTCCTTCAGATGAAACGTGGAATTCTTCAAGCATCGACTTCAACACATACAATGTGTCAAGGAAACAAGTTGTGGACTTCAACATCTCATGATGCCATTCAAACAACACCACTACACACCTTTCAATGTCAAAACAATTGTACAAGATCCATTGCACATGACAGAAACTAGACTGTCAACTCAAACTACACAAGCACTGCTACATGTTTATCTTGACATCACTGGGGAGAAGCCAAAAACATCATGCATACCATGATTTCAGCAATAAACCTTCTTAACATAATCCATATACCTTTCTACTGAAGTATCAGATCATTCTATGCATCCACAAAATAGGAAACATGTTGAACTACTGAAGATAGAGCATTCCAGACTAACTATGATATTCCACAACACAGAGTATTGCATTGCAGTACACAAAAATACCTAAAACACATATGGATGCACTTATACATCATTCAGAACATATCCCCAAATCCACATGGCTATCTTTATTACTCTAGTAGAATGTGGAGCAAAATACATTCTCTTTTATGATTGTTTAAGCATTGAGGCCTTGTTTTCCAAACCACTAAAGAAAAGATACGCTTCCGCACGTTGAAATGATGTGAAATTTGAAATATATATGCACAATACCATTATCTTCGTTCCCTCAATTCTACAAGGTGATATATTCTATAGCGGTAAATTACATAGTAGAATTCTTATCTGGAGTAAGCAAAAACCTTTATAGAAATACACTAAGTATCTGTTTTGAAGTATACCGTATCATGTCCCAATGACTTGAGAGTGCAAGGGAGAGCCTATGTGATACTCTTCTTTAGCAGTATCTATACAATAATTGTTCAACAACATCTATAAAATGCTTGTGTCTAAGACAATACTTCTTGTGCATGACATCCATACAATAAACCAAATGCTTCTCTAATCATTTTCGAACCATTGTTGATATCAATGACAATCAAATGCCAACAATCTCCCCTTTTGTCACTGATGTCAACACACATAAAAAATTCTCCCCCTTTGACATGAAGGGCAAAGGGAGGACTATATACATGGACCAAAATTTCTCCTCCTATCTCAAAATTGATCTTATCATTTACATTTGCATGCTCCCCGTAAGAGGTATCTTATATTATCCTAGAATTGGACTATGTACACAAAATTGATATCTTCTATTCTTCTGCATATGTACAATACATCAAGATATAATAAAAATAAGTCTTACTTAGTGGCAGGAAGAATGTTCTTGTATATTAATCTTTTAGTTGTAGTAGTGCAGAGTCCCAATGTTTATTAGTAGAGGTAAGTACTTGAATCTGCCTAATGATCTAGAAGCTCATTTCCTTCCACTTGAGATTGCAAAATTTCTTCTTGAGCAATAGCTTTGAATATATTTCCCAGTTGAAGCTTCCTCAAAGGAGAAATACTGGACAAATTAACTTGTCCATCTAGAATAGGTAGCTGAAACAATTATAGAGAAGCAATAGATTGAACCTTCCTTTATTGTACCAAGAATTGTTTGATGGAATCGACTGGGGAGACCACTGGGTCATGAGTAGAGCTCCCTACATCTGTACTCACTTGCTCTTCTCCTGAATCAATGACATCTGGTTTCTCCAGAGGGGAATTTTTAGCCTCTTTATCTTCTTTTCCCTTGGTACAATCCTTAGTGTTTTTTAGAGGAGGAGGAGTATTGTTACAATATTTTCAACTTACTCATTTTTCTCAGAAGTTTCCTCACTTTGTATTCCTTCTTCTTTACCTCCTTTATCATTGTTCTATGGAGCAGACTTGATATTTTCTTCTATAGAGGTGCATCTCCTAGCACATTTTCATCATCCTTCTCCTTTCCAACCTATTCTATGTTCTACAGAGAAGATGTAACAGAATGATGAGGTTATTGTGGTGTTGAATCATGTGGTTGTTCCACTTTCTTTGTCTCCCTTACCTAATCAAGTAAATTTTGAGTAATTTCCTCAATTTCTATTGTAATATTTTCAATGTCTTCCTCTCTATTTTGCATAAGAGTATCGACTCTATGCTTTGTTCTGAGTTACTAGGCTTGCCTTTGAATCAAAATTTCATCTTCTTTCTCAGATAGGGAAGCACCATATTTATCCAAAGAATCTTGTTTGAGTTTCTCCTCAAGGTAAATAGCTTCATCTCTATCCCTTCTTCGAGCTTTTTGTAAGCTCTCTGGTACTTTGGGCAAGATTTCATCAAGAGACTTGCTATATCTCATCATGCACATAGCAATTGCCTTTTCAATAGTAGCTTGAATTTTAGGAAAAGCTCCTAGATGAAGTTTTACAGTTTCATCAAACTAATTGAAAAAAATAATGGCATTGTAGATTGCATCTAGAGACATAGGTTCTCTAGGAAGAGGTGTTGGTACCTGGGTGGCACTTTTCTTTTTCTTCTTGAGTGGGGGAGTTGGCTCTCTCCTTCTACTTCTTCACCCGCTTCAACACCTTGTTTCTTCTTCCTTTGGCCTTCACCTTGATCCTTGGTTTCTTTTTCTATTCTCCCTTCTCCTGCTTTCTTGAAATAACTTCTTCTTCATCACTATCAATATCCTCTACAATGGTTTCTTTCTTATTCTCTAGTTATTTCCCCAAGTGGATTTCATCTATGTTTGACCCTTAGAAACATGTGTCTATCTTGTGGAGGTTGTCTTTGTAGAGGAGGTAGGTTGTGGAATGCTGGTAGTGATTGAGAGACATATCTACCTAACCTTCTTGGTGTTGAATGCACAATGGTAGGTGACACAACATGTTTTGTAGCATTTTGAGTAGTAAAACCTCTAGGTGGGATATCCATTCTTTTGAACAACTTTTCTTTATTCTTCTCTACCTCTTCTTCAACCCTTTTCTTGTATATTTTCTCCTAGACCTCTTCATATGTTCTAGATATATCACCATTAAGGTATTTAGGTTGACCTAATAAGATCCCTACATAAGCCTTACCTTTCTCATTAGGTACTTCATATGGAAGTTTGGGAATCCATGAGGTGCTTGGCTCAACTACTACCATGTAGTAAAAATCCTTACCCACAAGAAATGTTATATCATCTTTGTATTGATTGACCAAATTAGAAGAGATTCTATCTCTTTTATGCATTTCAATTTGAAGACTTTTGAAAAATCCCCAGAAGACAGTATTACAATTTTGTGAATCAAAGCTTCTCATGTACTCTTTGATTTGTGCTGCTACAAGCCTATCTTGTTGCCATATTTTTCCTCTATATCCAGGTAGCTCGTTCATGAAATAAAATTCTAGGCAAATGATCAAGGAACCATACTTAAAGTTGTATCTAGTCTCATATGTTCTTAGGTTTTCTAGTAGTTGATCCTTCATGACTTCACACCAATCAAGGTCCTTACCCTCCTTAGCCATTTGATAGGCAGTGTGTATGGTTGTGGTTGTTGCAGATCCCTCTCTATTGGAGTAATATGTACACTTTGTATGCAATGCCCATTCCTACATATCTCACACTGGGGTCAATAATATCATCAATTGTTAAGGCCATATTTTCAAATTTGGTGCCTATCAATTCAATGACATTTTCATTCTTGATTGATTTTAGCTACGATATGGGTCCAGTGAAACATAGCCTTGTTACAACCCTAATAGCTTCTTTCATTATTTGATGGCGATTGTAAAGGTAGATGAATTCATCCTAAATTCTACTGAGGATATACCTAACCCAATCATGCTCATTATGGAAATCTAGAAAATCTTTCCAATCATCTAACCATTTACTTCAATATTGGCATATTTAGGTTTGTAATGTATATCATAATCATCCAATAGTTTATGCCTTAGGGTTTCAAACTTTCCATGGACTATTTCTTCCAATTTTGTGTGAATGTATATCCTAACATCTTCTGTGTATACCACAAATGCAAGAACATTAGATAATGCTCCATTATTGTCAACTTCCATTGTCTTATAAGAATGTTTCTTGAATTTTGGTCAGGGTTCAGCAACAATATTTATCAATTGAGGAGTAAAAGAAGCAACCATCTTAAACAACTGTGACAACTAGAATTAGGGTTAAATAGTATGAAGAAAACCTCTAAAATTTTCTTCTAGGGTTTCTCTTTTATGCTTTGCTACTCCAAGATATCAAATGCTTCAAGAGATCCTTTTCTCCTTCGCAAAGATCTTTCAAAAACTTCAAATGCAGAATGAGACCGAATCACATGACAATTGCATAAATAGATCCAACTTTTTTTCATAAATGCATTTCCTTTTTAGTAGATGCTCTTATCACTAAAACCCTAAAACATTCTGCAATCTGCCACATTAAAATATTTTCCTCCAAAGTTTTGGGGAAATGAAGCTCCATTGTCATGCCTGTGTCCCCCCTAGAGGGTTCCATGTTAGTCATTCTATATAACCTTCTTCTATTAAGTGAAGCCTCAACAGATTCTGGGATTAAGTTGATATACACTACATTTCTCCCCCTGACCCATGTCATTTCCTTTTAATCAACAATGAAATCTTTTGCTCCAGGTAAAAGCATTATGTCTTCCAACCTTTTCTCATGAATCTTCTTTGGTTCCTTTTTTCATATTTGTTTGACTTTCTTTTCTTTTGTCACCTCCTGATACTGACCAGGTGATTTTTTAAAACCATATTTGCACAGTTTTTCTTTGTGTCCAAAACCATTACACTTGTAACACACCTCATTGTATTTTGATGATGCATTGGTATTTTTCTTCCCATAATTATTGTACTTTGCCTTGGATCGATAGTGAATAGCCATGTGACCAAACTTGTTGCATACAAAGTAGTATCCATAAAAGGTATGAGAGAATCTAGGATTATGCTTGGAAGATATGAAGGAATTCTTTCTTATGATGTTGTTTCTTCTTTAACTTTATCACACAAATTCACTTTCTCACTTTCTTTTGCAATCTTTCTCTTGGTTTGCACACCTTCATTCTTATCCCCAATGATCTGATATGTTGAATGGTTCTATTGAACACTCAGAATAATGAGAGGGGGGTGTGAATAAGTATTATTTTAAACCATACACTCATTCAATTATTAATTAATTTTCTCATTCAAAAATATTAAAGAAAATTAAACATAGCATAAACATCCACAATGTATGACACGCGAACACTATGATTTTTATGTGGAAAACCCAAGAAGGGAAAAGCACAGTGAGTGTTAGTTCAGAATATATTATGTAGTGACAATACTGAATTACAAAGAGGCTCATTGCCTTAGGGCTCACTACCCAAAATGCTCACTGTAAAAAAAGGCTCACTGCCAAGGGGTGGCTCACTACCAAAATGAAATGTTGGAATTGCATCTACAAATGCATGATTATAGTTCCAATGATGCTCAGAAAATTGACTCAAAACTCATCTGCAACTGCTCTACTACACTGCTATGTTCTTACATAAAAACGAGATCTCTCTTCTTCTGCACCTATCACCTTCACAAAATCACAATCTTTCACATGTCACACACACACATACATTCATATTCACACATCACTTGTCACAAACACTAAATTTGATCTCATATATATATCCACAACAATTAAATTCTTCACATTAGGTTGGCCTTCCTAGATGAAGCGTATAGTTAATAAACTTGTAGCTTGTCAGGCAAATCAATTCACCAAAATACATAGTGGACCCAAATAATATTTGAACACCTTCTCATATGTCAAATAAAATTATAGAACCACTTAGGATAAAGTTCTAATCAATGTAACTTACCGCACACAAATTAGACTATCATGTCAGCCTCAAACACAGATTGTTACTGACTTAGTCTAACTGCCAGATCACAACTTTCACTGTGGACCATAGGACTTGTTTGGAATCATACCAAGGACTCCTTAGACATCATAGATCATACCTCCATAACTACAGAACATAATATCATCATGCAACAAAATACAGATTGTTGGAGCATAGACTCTATCATGGCCAGTCACTCTCAAACCATGTAGCGATACTTAGTGTCTTATAAGTGCCTTTCTGGTGGACTTCAAACTCTACAACTCTAGATTTAGATGCTTCATACAAGTGTTTACAAAACCTCAAAAGTGCATAATTAAATATCTAACACTAGAGGAATGTGGACCAAAAAAAAGGTTTGTTCTACTTTAATTAGCACTGTATTTTGTTCTGTCAGACTTAGGCCATTTGAAGATATACTTATGGAACTAATCAAGAGCTGAACCTTTGGATATAAGATCATATAATAGTTAGGAACATCATACCAAAACCACAATACCTAGTCTTTAATTGCGGACCAATGTCAATCCAAACATTGTCTTTCTGTCATTATCTCTGTATACTGGCAAAACTTAGCCAAAATGACTAAGTCTTCTTCACCGGATGAAAACCTCTCTTCCAACCTTGTTCCTTTTCTTGTTTCCATTAATGAAAACACCATCAAACATTAAGCTTAGCTAGATTACCAACAATCTCCCCATTTGGCATTGGTGGCAACACTTGACGTGAAAAACTGTTATACTGCTCCCCCTTACTCTTCTCACATTGTTGCCCCTAAATTCATGCTTCTCCTTTTATTTCTTAATTATTTTCTTTTTGTGTTTTTCACATGCTCCATTCTCTCCCTTTGACATCAATGCAAAAGGTGTATGGTATGGAAATGCATACACATGACCAAAACTTCAAAAATTGTTTGTACTATCCACATATTTACAAGTGACATCAAAATACCTTACTATTTTGCTAGGAGAATATCTGAATAGAGTTTCCTCAATTGCACCACATCTTCATCCCACATGACTTTAGTATCACTCAAAACTAATATGTGCCCATTAACTTGAGATACCTGCTCTTCTGCCTTCTTCATAGTAGTAGGGGCCTCAGTAATTTGCCTAGTCTGCTATGCTGCTGCTACTAGCCTACCTATGGATGCAACTTTGAAGCTTACTATCTCCCAGAGCTGGCTCATTCTATGCTTTATAATCTCCCTCTGGGTCTATAACTTATGTATATTAGAATGAATGGTCTCAACTTGTGCCCTTTGAATGCCAATAACATCTTTTATCGGGTCATAAGTTCTAGAGATCATCATTATTTGAGCTTCCCATCCATTTATTTTATCTTTCAGATCCTTTGTTTTTTTAGGCCATTTAAGAGAAAATTGATATATTTCACTGGCCACTTTGATAGAAGCTTGAGCATATTCTATAATCTTTTCCAATATAATTTTATCTTGAGAAAATTTATCATTTAGCTCCACTAACCTTTTGTCATCAATCTCTACCCTTACCATCTTTTCTGCAACTTTTTCCATGGACTTAAAATGAGAATTGATTGATTCTGGATAAGATTTTTCAATTGAGCAGTAGGACCCAAAGATGTATCTCTCTTAACTCTAGGCATTATCTTTTCAAAAATTATCAATACATCTTCTATTATCTCACTGTCCTTTATATGAGATTATAGGATCTCTTCTTGTGTAGTAGTTTGAAAAGTGTCCCAAGTCTCAGATTCTATAATGGGGACATTGTGGCAAGGTTAATTGGTCCTTGCAATAGCTCAGGTGCAGTCAAAATCTTAGCTTCCTTTTGCTTCACCAAAAACTCTCTTAAGGAGTCAACTGACTCATTCTCAGTAGTGTCTCTTTTCTCTTCTTCATGAGACACCTCAACACCATCTCTCTCTGGAGGAACTTCCTAAATAGGCTCTTCCTCATTTCTTTCTATTTCTGGAGTAGAATTGTTAGTCATCTGTTCATCAATTTTTTCTCTTTGTTCACCTTGGTCCTCAGGGACATTTTCTTCAGGTGCCATTTTCTTCTCTTCTTCAGAATTATTTTCTTTCATAGGATCTTTTATTTCTTCAACTTGCTTAGAGTTTACAAGAGGAGGTGTTCCACCTTGATCCATACTTTGTTCTATATTCACTTCCTTTTCATTCCCAATGCTCACTAGAGGACTAACTATACTTTGTTCCATATTCTACTTAATAGTAATAGCAACATCATCATTTTATTCCTCTTCAATAGTGTCTACCATAGTTGAGATTTATAGTTCATGTAGCACATGTAATGTTATCTCCCTAGTTTGTTCAACCATTTTCTCAATGTCTCTAGACATTAGAGCATTTATTCTCTTCTTGGTTTTGAATTCATCACTGAGATTCTCAGTAACTTTAACTTTTTCTTCACTTGTGATGTTTGGTCAAAGTTTCAACAAAACATATTCCTTTATCTGAGTATCTTTGGCAATGGCCCCTTCCTTTCTTGCTATCATGATGTTGGCTAAGCTTCTGGTAAATCATCTATAACTTTAATTAATGTTTTACTGAACATAGCCAAAAATCTTACAACTACTATTTCAAGTATCACCTTGTTTGTATATGAACTATCATCATATATACTAGAAATAGGCCTCAAATTCCCATGTTGAGCTATTGCATTGACTGTGGCTTCCAAGGATATTGTTGCTTCATCTTCTCTAGTATTAGTTTTCTCTCCTTTCTTTGTGTTCTTGTCCTTAACCTTTCTGGAGACCTTCTCCTTTTTGCTTTCTTGGCCTTGATTTCTTCATCACTCTTAGTCTCTTCTTCTTCTTCTTCTCCTCGACCAAGGCTCACATACACTTTTTTGGTGGCCTTTGCTTTCTTTCTTTTCTACCTATTCTCTACATGCTCTATCTTTTCTCTCTCAACTATAGCTGTAGGGAGTGGACCAGAACTCTTAGATGTGTCTATAGCAGAGGATGAGGCTCTTGTTCTTCTTCTTGAGGTAGAATTAGGATTTTCAGGTTTAGATTTCTCTTTTTCTTTCTTCAGAGCCTTTTTGTTTGCCCTTCTAGAGCACTTGCATCCTTGGATGCCTCAGACATGGCTCTTGCTTCTTTTATTTCTTCATCTATAAATCCTTTTCTTTTTGCAAACTCATCCACCCACTTTCTTGCATTCCTTTTGATTTTAGGTTGTTTCAGTTCCATAAACACCTTGAGTGGTTTTTCTTCAAATGTTCCAAATCTTTCCTCATTGGGATCATTTAGTTTACTCAACATTAGGTTAGCTAGGCTAGTTAGAACATCCTTTGTGACTTCATATCCCATTGCTGGGACCCATAGTATTCTGGGTTCTACTACCTCCATGAGGCATTTATCTTTATCTACCATAAATACAATCTCTTTTTCATATTTCTTCACAACCTTTTTAGGAATCCTAGCTCTAGCCTATATTTTCTTTTGGAAATTTTTAAAGTAGCCCCATAATGCTGCATTTTGTTTATCATCATTTCCTAAACATTACAGATGATTTCTAATTTGGATGTCTACAGGAGAGTGATAAATCTAGAGAGTATTGTCCATGTTAGGTCTCAAAAATGCAGGTCATTAACTCTAAGAGGTTGCCAGGCTCTCGTGACATTTTTGGGTACCTGACACGGGGGAAAAATGGCTAAACCCCCTTCACTTCAGGCTCTGCCAGACCTAGGTGTGTATACCTTAATGATTAACATAGACTTAGTTTGACCTTCACGATGGCAAAATAGGTGTGAAGTAGATATGAAGTGTTATGATTATTTCTAATGCTAATGTTTGAGATTAGAAAATGTAAATGAGGTTTTTAAAATGTTGTTAAAATAATCAGTGTCTTATCTATTTTTGGCAACGAAGTCAGGATTTGTAGGATAAATGTGTCCTCCTTCTTGGATTAACTCAAATTATTTGGCACTTTCTAATATGTTTATACCTTGTATAAACATGCAAGATTGTCAGTTACTTGTGCTCTTCTTACCCAATGTTAATGATATTTTCCTAGTTTATTATGAACAACTAAAAGGACATTTAATTCTGGTAAGGAGGAAACCTAACCAAGATCATTTGTTTAAAGGGTTTTAACTCTTGGTAGAGACCAATGAACATAAATCACTCAGGGGGAATTAAATCAACTTCTCATAGAAACCAATCAAGTAATGCACACTAAATCAACAAATATGTCTAGATAAATTAAATATATGCTTGATATACTAATTTAAATAACAAGGGAAACCATTTTAGAGACAACTAAAGTAACAAATATAAATGAATATTTACAAATAATAGAACACAATATAGATTAGACATCAAATAAAATATTCCTTCATTCAGAAAAGTTTACAATATGTGCTTCGAAGTCTTCATCTTGATATATTTTGCTTGACCCCAATTATTGCTTTGTTGTTGTTTATTATTCTTCCATCTTTTTTCCTTACTTTTATCTTCCATTTATACTTTGCATTTTAGGGTTATGACCCTTCACGTTCATCTGGGGAAACCTTTCATTACACTTAATTAATTTTTTATTTCTTTGCTTCACAAATATTTGATTTTGATTTCCCTTTTGTCTTCACATCCCAAGAAAATAGTTTTAATAAATACTACCTATCCTTTGGTAGCAATATTTACATTCACATTAACTTCTCATTGGTAACATGTCACCTTTAATTAGAAAAAATATCACTGGGTAAAGTAATCACCACTTTATAACTCTTTGTGAAAATATTTCACATTTTGGTTAAAATATGTTACAACTTCATTTTATGTTAGGAGGTGATTAAATTTAATAAATGTTTACCTCCTCCTAATGTATTCACCTTGTTTTAATTAAAAGATATTTGATATACTCTCCAATGAAGAATAAAGTATTTCATAATACTTTGATTTCCCTTTTGTCTTCACATCCCATGAAAATAGTTTTAATAATTATTATCTCTCCTTTGTTGGCAATCTTTACATTCATATTCACTTCTCATTGGAAGCATCTGACCTTTAATTAGAAAAAATATCACTGGGGTAAAATAATCACCACTTTATAACTCTTTGTGAAAATATCTCACATTTTGGTGAAAATATGTTACAACTTCATTTTATGTCAAGAGGTGATTAAATTTAATAAATGTTTACCTCCTCCTCAATGTATTCAACTTGTTTTAATTAAAAGATATTTGATATACTCTCCCATGAAGAATAGAGTATTTCATAATACTTTAATTTTAATCTCTTTGTTGGGAAATATAAACCTTTATGCGTTTTCACCTTTGTTTGGCAAAAATATACACTTTAGGTGAAAATGATTACCCCTCACTTCTTCAGTGAAAGTATTTTTACAGGTCATTATATGCACTTTCACATAAAAATATCCTTTAGGTAAATTGATTACCCAGTTGATTAATTATTCAAAAAAATGTATTTCATCTCCAAGTGAACATTTATTAAATCTTCCTTTGATTATCCACCTTATATCCTAGGTAAAAGTATTTGCTCCTTTTGTCATCGGTAAGATTAATTTTCTCTTGAAGTGATATTATCTTCAGATATGATAATAATATATATTTTTTATTCATAATAAATGAGCTATATTAAAGTATCTGTCAAAAAAGTTACAATATTCTCAGCCTATCCATGGTTGGCAGTGAGAGTATAACTGCACCCTATACAAACTAGGAGAAAAACATCTAGGACCACACAGGGTCAGAACAATAGACAGCCAGAGGAAAATATAACTACCTAAATCTAGAAAGACTTTGCTTCTTCTATTCAAAATGAAGCAAAGGGAACCTACAGAAACTAATTATCATACTCAGAGAGTTTAATGCTGAAGTTTTCCACCCAATGGAGACCATTCACCACCACCATGCCTAGAGTTTTTTTTATGTAGTCCACACCACCAAGTCAAAGCCTCTGGTATCCAGGATAAATGAGAAGATCTTAATAACCGCTCTAGGGTCATCGAGGAGAGCCCAATCTCTTAGATGGGGAATTTCGATGCCAGGGCTGGCAACCTGCAGAGACAATTCCAAGTCCCCTGAATGCTCAGGGTTAAATATGCCTTTCATTATAGCCTCTGCCTCTATTTTTTCCGTCCCCAATTCAAGAAGCATTGCAAGTACCCAGGAAGAAATGTCTGTGTCTACCATATATCGCTCGTCATTCTCCATGAAAGCTTTACCTAGGAGCATTCTCACAGTCCCCACCATCAATTCGTCTAATCGGCAGAGCATTCTCTACAACTTGAGGTCGATAACTATCCTGATGAAGGCCATCTACCTTTTTTTTTTGGTTAGCCTGATTGGGGTGTCCATCCCCCCACAACGAATAGCCTCTGCAGAAACTATGGCAAAAAAATGTGAAGGCATTTGTCAGTTAGTGATGGAGAAAAAATGAAATGAAAACACTGCCTCCTCAGACTACTTATCAAACTGCCCTCTGAAACTTCTCGAATGCCCATTGAGGAAGAAACCAACTCACACCAACCTTGGCACTTAACAAAATGAATGCAGGCATCCCTTCGACTCGTGCCAGCTTCCCGCCCCTACAAATCATTATTGCCTCCTCTACTATCTCAGCCTTGCCACCTATGATGAGGTGGCAAGGCTCCCTCCCAACCACCCACTTATGATAATAATATTTTATTGTGATGTCATACTCACATATAAAACCTTGAAATGAACTAATCTTATCCATCTGTATTTTTATCTTTTTGTCCTATCAGAGAGACTTAGAGTATCGGTGTGTTTTAAATAATCTTTATCAATAAGCAATCGTCTCCCTGATAAACATTTCACACCCTGCCCTCATCCACATCAGAGGGACATAAAGTGTTGGTGAGAGTTTAAAATCATGTACCGATGTTTCTACCTTTTGCCGATGTGTTTTCCTTTCGATAATATTTTGCTTTGCATATATGTATTTCTTAATATCTCCTTCTCATCGGAGTGACACACACAATCGGTAGGATTTGGTGAACTCACTCCATTATAGCTACTATCACTAATGAGTGAGATTTAGGGTTTTCTCACTTTAGGGTTTCTCATTTGTTTGTTATCAGACATAGTAGCAGACAAAAGCACCATTTTTGTAGTAGGTGGCAATAAAATTATACTCTCTTATAGCACCACACTCACAAAAGAATATAATTTGCTTTCTATCAATCATAGATTTGGTATTACTAGCCACAGATCATCTGCAGTCACTTTTTGAAACTCCTCCATGATGTGTTATCCCAATGGCATATAATTGGAACCCAAGCAACTTCAATTATATATTTAGATGTATTTCCTTCATAGCTGAGGTACAGGTTTGGGTGGCTTCTTACAAACTCCTTTCACCAGACAAGAGAATATAGTTATTCAAAATTAGTTACTCTTGTTGACATTTTGGTGTGTCTTGTGGGCCAGTGTATATATTTTCTATCTTTTTAGTTGCAGTATCCTTTACAGAAGGAATATGTTGGACTAGCATATCTATGAATTTAGTTGCAGACTCAAATATAGAATTGCAGGCCAATTTCAACAATGGCCTTGCATTACATTTGTGTGCTGCATAGCTAAGTGTCACCCCTAACTTTGCCAGAGTCGTCTCCACACTCTTCCTGTGCTTGTTGATCACTAGGCTATAAATTTTATATAAAGGTTCAAGAATGAACTGCACAAATGACCTCTCACCTCTTGTAGGCATAGGTATTGGCTTTAGAGAGCCACAACAGGAAGGCCAATTCCTCCTTATTATACTGATAACACAAGTTGTCACAATGGGACCTTGCATTCCACAGACCAAAATCTGATTGCCTTCATGTAGTACATTATTTGTAAATAACATCAATTGTAGTTATCAATATTACCTGATATCTCAAAAAAAATTAGAATAACATGTACCTTTCTAGGTTTAGGCTGCCATTGTCAATATTTTACCCTTGAAATAACTTTCTTCATGGCCCTTATAGCTTCATAATTGTGTGAAGCATGCCAGGTCTCCCTATGGGCCCGGCTAAATTTTTTTTGTTTTGAAACAAGTTTTCTATCATGAATTTATTTAGCAACATTCCAATCAATTTTTGAAGTAAAAATTTGAAATGGGTTGTCATCAAAGTTTATTTTATGGCATTTTGTATTGTGAGCAAAATAGGTTAAATGGCCTCCAAAATTGCCTTGGAAAACTGAACAAAACTTCTCCCGGAGCCACAAAAATGCACCAACATGTTGAGTTATGATAGGGGAGTATGGTTGTTAGATGGATTGGTAGGAATTTATTAGGATTAAAAGCTTCTCGCAATCAAATTAGCTCATTCAGCATGTTTTGCACCTATTTAAACTCAACTAAAATCTGTCATCTTGCCTCTTTGGAAAAATATCATTGTCATTTTTGAGGAGCTGCCATCCTAGAGATTAATTCACTTAGGTCAAATGAACATGTGTGCAAAAGGATTTTTTTTCATTCCTCTTCCTTCATAAGATATCAGGTGTCAAAGTTGACCTTTCTGAAGCTGTCCGGGAATGCAGTTACAAAACTGTGTAAAACCCATTTGGTTTTGATTTTGAAAAAATATCAACTGAAGTGCTGGGATTTTTGGAATTAGCATGAAAGCACATTAATATGTGAATAATCTAGGACATCAATTGATTTATTATGAACATCACCCAACTATTAGATATTAGGCTTCAAAGTAACCTTCTTGAAAACTGCATCTATCAGAACCTGATTAGAGCTCACCACCTTGCAATTTTGAAAAACCATTAAATCTCTTCCTGGGAAGTTTTAACTAGAGGGTTTAGTTCATTTAGGCTTGATGAGCATGTGTGCAAGAGGATTCTTCTCTAGTCATCTTTTGTCATGAAATATTAAGGGACAAAGTTTACCTCTCCGCAACTTTCTAGAAATGCAGATGTCAAAACTAAACTTTTTACATTTGCTTTTGATTTTGAAAAAATAGCAAACAAGATGCTGGGGTTCTAAGAACTGGAATGAAAGTACATTATCATGAGGGGAATATGGAACACTAATTTTTTTGTTAGGATCATCATTCAACTACTAGATATCAGCCTCCAAAGTTGGCTTCCTGAGCTGATTTCACATTGTGCAAGTAGCAAATTTTACAATAACCCTTCAACTCAACTCCTCCAAACTCAATCAAATCTTGGCATAGAAAGTTATAATCAGTTATGTGTATTCACATATGATAGGTAAGCATGCTTACAAAGTGGTTTTGCATGAAAATAAGTATGCTCTGAATTACGATCCCTCAAAGAAAGCTCCTCAGTTAGATTGCACAAGTGTATTTTTGAGAGTTATTGTTGATTTTTTCACATCGAAACCTAAAAGTTTCTGAGGAAATTGATAGGAAATTTCAGGTCCAACAATGGCTCTATTTGGGGATGTATGCCCCTTGCGGGCATAGCAAGATCCCAGATCTTTGAGGAGAAGACCAATGCCTACTCCATTTGGGAATAGAATCCAAATGTCATTTCTTGCCCTAAAAAGAAAAAACATATATTTTCCTCTGTCAAAAATCTGATTCTCATCACGCTGTGGTGAAGCCAATCTACCAATATTTTAAAAATTTATCTGATTGAATGCATTCATATCTTTGATCATTTTTTTATGCTCAATGTGGTTGGTATATTTTTCATCATTGTGCACCAGGAAGTTAGGTATAATCTGAACAATCTCATCTCTATGTGATACATTTTTGTTACATGAAGATCATCCTTCTTTAATGCAACATTTTTCATTATTCTTCTTACTGTCATGCATTGTGAATTGGCATTCTGGCTGATCTGAAAGATGAGAATGCTCATTGTTCTCTTCATCATCATCGCAATACTCAAATGTGCTCATTTCATCATTTAATTTCCCTTCATTTATGGACTCACCATCATGTATATCAGCATATTCACTTCTCTGATTGTCTGAAAGCATTTCATCCTCTTGATAACATGGATTTGAGAAACTTGAAATTCTTCTTCTGGCATACATTGGAAAAATATCATCTCACTATCCTCTGTTATGTCATTATATAAGGGGTTGGAATAGATCTAAAAATCATTCTCAGATATGCACACTTCCTCTTCATCAAGTGTTTGTCCTGTTTCAAAATAGTCATCCTCTTCCTACCCAAACTATTGATTCATTTATTATGGTGGGTGGGCTGGGACAACAAAAGGATTTATATTTTGAAAATTTCTCTCATCTCTAGTTATATCGTATGTTGATTCATTAGTTGCTAGAATATGTTGTGGCTCTAAGTGTGGTGTAAAAATATCTTGCTACATATAATATCTATATGGGGGCTGATGGTAATCATTTTGTTGGATGGGTTGATGAGAGTCTACATTCTAATGCTTCTGATATTGTGGAATATAATGATGTCCTGGTGGTGGATAGG
This sequence comes from Cunninghamia lanceolata, assembly GCA_027924645.1. Lineage (NCBI taxonomy): Eukaryota > Viridiplantae > Streptophyta > Pinopsida > Cupressales > Cupressaceae > Cunninghamia > Cunninghamia lanceolata. Next base: position 4,110,526 of record BSBN01000567.1, read on the forward strand.
GTTGGGGAATATTGCCAATCTTTGCAAGGTGAGGCCTTTGTGGTGGCATATTATGTTGAGTGGGATTAGCATATGTATTATGGGGTACACTTGAAGTATTTGGAGCATATGTGTTATGAAATGTTCTATGTGGATTGGCATTACCCCCTTGTGGAGTAACATATTTTGGTGATTTTGGTGGTTGGATGTCTAATTGTGTCATTTGTCTATCTTGGCTTTCTTGTATCATCTGTTGTATCCTCCTGAGATGTTGTTCTTTCTATTCTAAATACACTTCTAATTTTTTATTAGTCATGCTATCAAGATCCACAACAACTTGATCAACAAACCTCTCCTATTCTTCTTCCACCTATCCCTCGAATTTGTTTGCTTCTTGTGGTTCTTTTCCATAAGGAGATCCATGCTTCTCTGTCCACCTTTTTTTAGGACTCTCTTGGAACAAAGATCTTCTTCCACTCATTGTTGGATAATATTAAAATCTTTTCAGATTCACCACCTACTTTTCATGAGTAGGAAAATGATTGTCTTTCTGAGTCCTTATTGCCAGCAGAGTTACCAATCTATGTTTGAATTTAAAACTTTACTAACTTTGTAATGAGACAATTTTTAAATAGGAGATTTTGAATGACTTCCTAGTGGAGTTGCCAATTCTGTTAGGTCTCAAAAATGCAGGTCATTAACCCTAAGAGGTTGCCAGGCTCTCTTGACATTTTTGGCTAACTGACAAGGGATAAATATGGCTAAACCCCCTTCACTTTAGGCTCTTCTAGACCTAGGTGGGTATACCTTAATCATTAATACAGACTTAGTTTGACCTTCATGATGACAAAATAGGTGTGAAGTAGATATAAAGTGTGGTGATTATTTCTAATGCTAATGCTTAAGATTGGAAAATGTAAATAAGGTTTTTAAAATGTTGTTAAAATAAACAGTGTCTTATCTATTTTGGGCAACAGAGTTAGGATTTGTGTGATAAATATGTCCTCCCTCTTGGCTTAACTCAAATTATTTGGCACTTTCTCATATGTTTATACCTTGTATAAACATGCAATATTGTCGATTACTCATTCTCTTCTTACCCAATCCCAATGATATTTTCCTAGGTTACTGTGAACAACTGAAAGGACAATTAATTTTGGTAAGAAGGAAACCTAACCAAGACCATTTTTTTAAAGGGTTTTAACTCCTGGCAGAGACCAATGAACATAAATCACTCAAGAGGAATTAAATCAACTTCTCATAGAAACCAATCAAGTAGCACACAGTGAATCAACAAATGTGACTAGATAAATTGAATATATGCTCGATATACTAATTTAAACAAGGGAAACCATTTTGGAGACAAATCAAGTAACACATATAAATGAATATTTACAAATAATTGAACACCATATAGATTGGACATCAAATAAAATATTCCTTCTCCGTTCATAAAAGTTTACAATATGTGCTTGGAAGTCTTCATCTTGATATATTTTGCCTTACCCTAAATATTGCTTTGTTGTTGCTTATTATTCTTCCATCTTTCTTCCTTACTTTTATCTTCCATTTATACTTTGCATTTTTAGGGTTATGACCCTTCACGTTCATCTGGGGTAACATTCATTACACTTAATTAATTTTTTATATCCCAGCTTCACAAATATTTGATTTTAATTTCCCTTTTGTCTTCACATCCCTTGAAAATAGTTTTAATAATTATTATCTCTCCTTTGCTGGCAATCTTTACATTCACGTACACTTCTCATTGGAAACATCTCACCTTTAATTAGAAAAATATCACCTAGCTAAAATAATCCCCACTTTATAACTCTTTGTGAAAATATTTCACATTTCAGTGAAAATATGTTACAACTTCATTTTATGTCAAGAGGTGATTAAATTTAATAAATGTTTAGCTCCTCCTGAATGTATTCACCTTGTTTTAATTAAAAGATATTTGATATACTCTCCCACGAAGAATAAAGTATTTCATAATATTTTAATTTTAATCTCTTTGTTGGCAAATATAAACCTATATGCATTTTCACCTTTGTTTGACAAAAATATACACTTCAGGTGAAAATGATTACCCCTCTTTACTTCTTCAGTGAAAATATTTTCACAAATCATTATATGCACTTTCACATAAAAATATCCTTTAGGTAAATTGATTACCCAGTTGATTAATTCTTGAAAAAAAATGTATTTCATCTCCAAGTGAACAATTATTAAATCTTCCTTTGATTATCCACCTTATATCCTGGGTAAAAGCATTTGCTCCTTTTGTCATCATTGAGATTAATTTTCTCTTGAAGTAATATTATCTTTAGATATGATAATAATATTTTATTGTAATTCCATATTCGCATATAAAACCTTGAAATGAACTAATCTTATCCATCCATAATTTTATCTTTTCGTCCTGTCGAAGAGACATGGAGTATCGATGTGTTTTAAATAATCTCTACTGATAAGTAGTTGTATCCCTGATAAACATTTCACACCCTACCTGCATTCACATCGGAGGGACTTAAAGTGTCAAAGAGAGTTTAAAATTGGTGAATTCACTCCGTTATAGTTACTATCACTGATGAGTAAGATTTAGGGTTTTCTCACTTTAGGGTTTCTCCTTCGTTTGTTATCAGACATAGTAGTAGACAAAAACACCATTTTTATAGCAAGTGGCAATAAAATTATACCCTCTTATAACACCACACTCACGAAAGAATATAATTTGCTTTCTATCAGTCATAGATTTGGTATCACTGGCCATGGAGCATCTGTAGCTACTTTCTGAAACTCCTCCATGATGTCTTATCCCAAAGGCATATAATTGGAACCCAAGCAACTTCAATTATATATTTAGATGTATTTCCATCACGGCTGATGTGCGGATTTGGGTGGCATCTTACAAACTCCTTTCACTAGACAAGAGAATATAGTTATTCAAAATTGGTTACTTTTATTGACATTTTGGTGTGTCAAATGGGCCAGTGTATATATGCTCTATCTTTTTAGCTGTAGTATCCTTTGCTGAAGGAAAATGTTGGATTAGCATATCTGTGAATTCAGTTGTAGACTCAAATATAGAATTGCAGGCCAATCTCAGCAATGGCCTTGCATTACATTTGTATGATGCATAGCTAAGTGTCACCCCTAACATTGCCAGAGTAGTCTCCACACTCTTCCTGTGCTCGTTGATCACTAGGATGCAAATTTTATATAAAGGTTCAAGAATGAACTGTACAAATGACCTCTCACCTCTTGTAGGCATAGGTATTGGCTTCAGAGAGCCACAATAGAAATGCCAATTGCTCCTTTTTATACTAATAACACAAGTTGTCACAATGGGACCTTGCATTCCACATACCACAATCTGACCACCTTCACGTAGCATATTATTTGTAAATAACATCAATTGTAGTTATCAATATTACCTGATACCTCAAAAAGATTTAGAATAGTAAGTGCCTTTCTAGGTTTAGGCTGCCATTGTCAATATTTTACCTTTGAAATAACTTTCTTCATGGCCCTTATAGCTTCATAATTGCATGAAGCATGTCAGGTCTCCCTATGGGCCCGGCTAAATTTTTTTTGTTTTGAAACAAGTTTTCTATCATGAATTTATTTGGGACCATTCCAATCTACTTCTGAAGTAAAAATTTGAAATGGGTTGTCATCAAAATTTAGTTTCTGGCATTTTGTAATGTGAGCAAAATAGGTTAAATAGCCTCCAAAATTGCCTTGGAAAATTGATCAAAACTTCTCCCAGAGCCACGAAATTACACCAACATGTTGAGTTATGATAGGGGAGTATGGTTGTTAGATGGATTGGCATGAATTTATTAGGATTAAAAGCTGATCGCAATCAAATTATCTCATTCATCATGTTTTGCACCTGTTTAAACTCAATTGAAACCTGTCATCTTGCCTCTTTGGAAAAATTATCAAAGTCATTTTTGATGAGCTGCCATCCTAGAGATTAATTCATTTAGGTCAAATGACCATGTGTGCAAAAGTATTTTTCATCATTACTCTTCCTTCATAAGATACCGAGTGTGAAAGTTGACCTTTCTGAAGCTACCCAGGAATGTAGTTACAAAACTGTGTAAAACCCATTTGGTTTTGATTTTAAAAAAATATCAACTGAAGTGCTAGGATTTGGGAATTAGCATGAAAGCACATTAATATGGGAAGAATCCAGGACATCAATTGATTTGTTATGAACATCACCCAACTGTTTGATATTAGGCTCCAAATTAACCTTCTTGAAAACTGCACCTATCATAACCTGATTAGAGCTCACAAACTTGCAATTTTGACAAACCATTAAATCTCTTCCTGGGAAGTTGTAACGAGAGGTTTTAGTTCATTTAGGCTTGATGAGCATGTGTGCAAGAGGATTCTTCACCAGTCATCTTTTGTCATGAAATATTAAGGGCCAAAGTTGACCTCTCTGTAACTTTCTGGAAATGCAGATGTCAAAACTAAACTTTTTACATTTGCTTTTAATTTTGAAAAAATAGAAAACAAGATGTTGAGGTTCTAAGAACTAACATTAAAGTACATTATCATGAGAGGAATACAAAACACTGATTGATTTATTAGGATCATCATTTAGCTACTAGATATCAACGTCCAAAGTTGGCTTCCTAGGCAGATTTCACATTGTGTAGGTAGCAAATTTTACCACAACCCTTCAACTCGACTCCTCAAAACTTAGTCAAATCTTGTCATAGGAAGATGTAATCATATTTGTGTGTTCACATATGATAGGTAAGCATGCTTGCAAAGTGGTTTTGCATGAAAATGAGTAGGCTCTAAATTATGATCCCTCAAAGAAAGCTCCTTGGGTAGATTGCACAAGTGCATTTCGAAGAGTTCTAGTTGATTTTTTCACATGGAAACTTAAAATTTTCTGATAAAATTGATAGGAAATTTCAGGTCCAATAGTCCATACCTAGTAATTCCTTTAAGAAATAGAAGAGCAGGCAAATGACTAGAGTTCTATACATGAAGGGATATTTTATGTCCTTTGTTCTTTTCAAGTTTTCCATCAGTTATTGCCAAAGCAATTCACACAGGTCATAATCTACATTCGTCTTCACCATCTCAAATGTTGTGTATATAGCAGTTGCTAAGACTAAATTCTCCCTATTGGAGAAGTAGACCTTATTACCAATCACCATTGAGGTAAGCCTTACCATCAGATCTTCAATATCATTCATAGTTAGTTCTCTTTTGTCAAACTTGGCACCGGTTAATTGCATCACTGTGTTATTCTTCATAGACTTTAATGCTAGAACTATTCCTGTAGAGCACATGCTAGTCACAACTTTAATGGCATCTTTAGTAATCATATGTGTCATGTCTAACCACATAAATTCATCATGAATTCTTCTTATGGTATACCGTGTTGGCATGTGTGTCTAGTGCTTCCCATGATGTTTCGTGACATAGACTAACCACCTCTCATGGATCATAACTCTGGCTATTGTAGAAGAGATTAATGCCTACAGGTTTTGGTCTAATGGGAATCGTGGTCCATCAAATTGGTATCAGAGCCAGTTGTCTCGAGTTGGAAACTCTCTAGGTAACACTGGAGGGGAGATTGTTGGCATGTGCGTCTAGTGCTCCCTATGATGTTTGTGACATTTTGTGACATGGACTAACCACCTCTCAGGGATCATAACTTTGGCAATTGTAGCAGAGATTAATGCCTGCAGGTTTTGGTCTAACGACAATCGTGGTCCATCATACTAGACCCAACCATCTTCAAGAAACATAGGAAAATCAATCCATATATCTAGCTTCTTCTCATGCAGCGTATGATACTTTTCTTTCAATTTAAACTTATCATCAGTCAGGTTGTCCAAATAGAATTGCCCTAGTTTCATATGATCATACTCTTCTAGGTTTTCATGAATGTATGCCCTAATGTCTTCTGTGTGCATAACTCCATGTGGTACCTCAGAGAACACACCATCTCGATTAGTTTCAAGTGATTTGTATGGGTGCTTCTTGAATTTAGGTCGGGGTCTCTCCCTAATCTCTATCACTTGAGGGGTAGACATCTTAACTGACTCAACACAAAAAAATTTCAAAGAGAGAGAGAGAGAGTTGTAAATACCTTTTGTTTACAGTTAGGGTTTCTTCACACCAATTGTTGAATACTGGAATTCACAGTAGGTTTGCTTCTTAGATCTCCTTAGACACTTTAGGGTTTGAGTGCAATGCGATTTCCTTTCAGATGAATTCTCTTTTAATACCTTTTTTATCAAAACATAATCATCATAAATGTTTGATTCAAAAAGCTATCAAACTCTTTCTCTGCCACCCACAATTGATCTAAATTTATCCACAATCCATTGCATTAGATACTTTTCTACTAGAATCTTCTTCAAAAAATATGTTATCTTGTTTTCTAGCTTATACCTTCATGCTAAATGTCAGCACCACTTTTCTAGTTGGGTAACAAGATTTTTTATTTAAGATCCCCCTGAGCCACATCTCCCAATTTACTTCTTGGAGAAAGTGTCTGCACCAGAGTCTGATGTAGACTCATTCTTGAGTTCATGTATTTCCTTCTTAACCAAAATCTTATTCATCTCCTTCTTGATCTCTACCGGATCTACCTTTTGTATCGGTTTCATCTCTGCCTGATTATCCTTCTTCATATTCTTGCTCTTGCAAAATCTTGCTATATGTCTAGGCCTATTGCACTTGAAGCATACAACATTTTTTTTATCATTGTTCCTTCCATTCATCCTTGATTTACAATGGTTATCCTTGTGTTCAAATCTATAGCATGCAAAGAAATTGCCATTGAAAGATTGATCATTCCTTCCATAGTTGTTCCTTATCTAACTTTTGTATTCACTAGCTCTATGACCAAATCTCTTACATATAAAGTAGTTACCTTTGAAGGTTTGAGCATTCATTCCATTGTTGTAACCATTCCTTAGCTAACTTTTACATTCATTAGCTTTATGACCTATTTTATTGCAAGTAAAGCCCTGACCAAAAAATGATGTAATATTTTGATTCACTCTACTCCTACATTAAGTTGCCTTATGACCAAACTTATTGCATGTATTACAATAACCATTGAAATATGGGTACCTTTGAGTATTTGGTGTTCTAAGTGATGGTCTTCTAGGTCTGTTCCTTTGATTTTGGATCTATTTGCCTTTTTCCTTTTTGATTTCACCACTCATTTCTTGACCTATTTTAGAACTTTCACCTTTCTCAAATCCCAAGCCTTCTTTGTCATCAGGACTCTTCTGACATGCAATTATTCTATCAATTTTGGTAGCACTCACTCTAAATTTTTCTTCTTGAATCCATGCCTATTTCAGATAAGCTTTTAGATCCACAATTTCTTGTTCATGCTTTGTACTTTCATCATATTTGTTTTTTACCAATTGATTTAGGTCTTCTTCTACTTTTTCTCTTTCTACAACTTCCACTTTCAAGCACGCATTCTTCTTCTTCTTCACTGACAAGCACGCATTCTTCTTCTATGGTTTCAATTGAATCAATTTCTTCAGGAGTAGAATACCTTTTACATGCCATGTGTTCAATCTCCAAGATCTTGCTTAAGATGTTAGACTTCTTCCAAGGAACCAAGCTCTGATACCAATTGTTGAACACCTAGAATAATGAGAGGGGGGTGAATCAATATTATTTTAAACCATACACTCATTAAATCATTAGTTCATTTTCCAATTTAACAATATTAAATAAAAATAAACATAGCATAAACATCCATAAGGTATGACACATGAGCACCAAGATTTTTATGTGGAAAACCCAAGAAGGGAACAACCATGGTGAGTGTTAGCTCACAATATATAATGTAGTAATAATACTAAATTACAAAGAGGCTCACTACCTTAGGGCTCACTACCCAAAATGCTCACTACAAAAAAAGGCTCACTGCCAAGGGGTTACTCGATGCCAAAACAGGCTCACTACCTAAAGAAAGATAAAATTGAAAGTGTGGCTCACTACCGAAATGAACTACTAGAATTGCATCTACAAATGCATGATTATAGTTCCAAGGATGCTCAGAAAATTGACTCAAAACTCTTCATCTTCAACTGCTCTGCTACACTGCACCATTCTTACATAGAAATAAGATCTCTCTTCTTTTTCACATATCTCCTTCACAAAATTACAATCTTTTGAATGTCACACACACACACCTTCATATTTACACATCACTTGTCACAATCAATGAATTTGATCTCATATATATCTGCAACACTTAAATTCTTCACATTAGGTTAGCCTACCTAGATGAAGCATATAGTTAATAAACTTGTAGCTTGTTAACCAAATCAACTCACCAAATTACATAGAGAACCTAAATAATATTTGAATCACCTTCTCATATGTTGGCTCCAATTATAGAACCACTCAAGATAATGTTCTAATCAATAGAACTTATAGCAGACAAATCAGACTATCATATCGGCCTCAAACACAGACTGTTATTGACTCAATCTAACTGTCAGATCACAACATTCATTGTGGACCACAAGACTTGCTCAAAGTCATATGAAGGACTCCTTAGACATCATATATCATACCTCCAAAAGTGTAGAACATAATATCATCATGCTACAAAATATGGATTGTTGGAACATAGACTTTGTCATAGCTAGTCACCATCAAACCATCTAGCGATACTTAGTAGCTCATAGCTATCCTTTCAATAGACCTCATACTTTGTAACTCTAGATTTAGACACTTCATACAAGTTTTTACAACACCTCAAAACCACATAACTAAATATCTAACACCAGAGGAATGCAGACCAAAATAAATGTGTATTTTTCTTTAATTGACACTATATTTTGTTCTACTGAACTTAGGCCATTTGAAGATATACTTCTGAAACTGATCAAGAGTTGAACCTTTGGATATAAGATCATCTTACAGTTAGGAACATCATACCAGAACCGTAATACCTAGTCTTCAACTACGGACCAATGGCAATCCAAACACTGTCTCTCTGCTGCTATCTACGTACACTGCCAACACTTAGCCAAAATGAATAAGTTTTCTGAACACCAAACCAAAAATCTCTCTTCCAACCTTTTTCCTTTTCTTGTTGCCATTAATGAAAACACCTTCAAACATCAAGCTTATCCAAATTGCTAATATGTTTTTTTGAACATACTTTGCTTGAGTCTTCTTCTTCTTCTTCTTCTTCTTCTTCTTCTTCTTCTTCTTCTTCTTCTTCTTCGATGTAGAGAGGTATATTAGATCCACAATCCTCTTATTCTCTTGAGGTCTGATACAAGTCTTCAATTACCTTAATATTTGTTCTTTGAACCATCTTTCAAAATCTCTTGTTGTAGCATCTCTTGGTTTTTCTTCTAGTGCAGTAACCAAGAAAGATCCCTTCATCACACCTTGAATCAAACTTTCCAAGGTCTTCTTCATATCTCAAAATCTCACATTTTCTGCCAAAGATCCTGAAGTATTTGATAGTGGGAGGTCTTTCATACCATACCTCATAAGGGGTCTTAATGCTATTGACCATCAATTGTACTCTGTTAAGCAGATAGACAGTTGTGTGAATTGCTTCCTTCCAATACATATCAGGTAGATCTACATCTTTCAACATTTCCCTAGCCATCTCTTGCATGGTCCTATTCTTTCTTTCCATTACCCCATTCTGCTAAGTGGTCGTAGGAGTAGTGTAAGGACCCGACTCATCCTTAACAAAATAATACTAACTCTAAATTTGAAAACACCGAGGAAATAAAATTTTTGATCTAACAGATACAAGAAATGTGAAATTTTTCTATTAATTCTAAGAAGTGCTTGATGCATGTTATAGAAATGAGATGAACTTGAGTTTAGCTATCTAAAATCACCAATTTTAAATCTATTGAAGAGAGTACAATTACGCAACATAACCTATAAGAACAATGGATCACACATACCTTAAGCTCTTCATTACATCCTGCATTCACTTATGACAAATTACTTTCTCCCCAGTGCCATGTATCCTTATCATCTACACAAAACTAACTGGACAATCTCTTGTTAACATGACTAAGAAATCACTACACAGAAACTATAAAAGAACACCCTACATCCAAGGGACCTAAGTACTATGGGCATCCTTCACCATCCCGACTACCTACATACCCTATATCGATAGGATCAAAGCCCCTTTCCTTTGAATGTGACTAACATGGGTAATGCAAATATGTAGCTCTTATTTGCGCTATGATTGATGTAACTATGAGTGGGTACCCAACCCTTTCTAGGGTTATTCCCTACCCCAGACAGTTCTTCATCGACTGCCACCCTCTAGGTGAAATAGGATAGAACTTAGTCTTCTACCACAAACACCTAAAGGGGTGTTTGTCAATTAGTCCTAGTGTGGAGGAATCCATATTAGGTGTCTACCCATGAAATCTAGTTTACTTCCTCAAACCAAATTAGTTAATTTCGCGACTAAGTCCCTTCTTGATTCCCTAGTGCTTTCTGATCACTAAGATTCATGAAGATGAGGTGAGAGCATATGGTAGATAAGATTTCTGATTTGGACTAGTTTCCCTACCTATCAGTTTACATGTCATCTCTGATTTAGACTCATGTTGTCAAAAAGCCCCATTTTCTATTAGTAGTTTGAAAGGTTTTGTAATGAGCATTTTACCCTGAATACATAGAACTTCACATGGTAATCACTATACAACTATTTCAATAGACTCGTCCTTTCTTTTTGTTAATATTCTTAATGAGGTATCTGAGGAGATTTTCCCTTCATGTGGATTTAACTTCGACATGTCCCTTACTACTCCATGACGATTTAGAGGGACGGTGCGCAGACATCATTGTTGCAGCTATGTTAGGCATGAGGTACTTGGTTCAATGCGATGACATTACCTATCAACTTGACACAGAGGTACCATAAAAATTAAACACTGTGATTTAATTTACATCTGGATATTTGTTTAAATTTTACCTAGCTAATAGAAAAGATAAACTTGCATAATTACTAATAAAGAAATTGACAAAGGGAAGATACTTTATTGAATCCTGATATAAGTTAAGTATAGAAAATATGCTTGATAAATTCGTTTATGCAAAATGAATAGGACTAGAAATGATACAATCAATGTCATTAATTCATAATTGTATGTAGCATAACTAGAAATGATATTCTATCAATAATGTATGTAGAGATTCAATCTTGGAAAAAACAAGGAAATATTGATAACTTAATTTATCATACACTAATAAACTTTATTTCAAAGGTAAAGAATCAAAACAATTTTCTTACATGATCATTACCAACTTACTCTTAATTGAAACCAATAAGGACTTAATACAAGTTTAAAGATGAGGCAGATATCACAACAAGTGGTTCACTTAAAACTTCCTAATCTCCATTGTTAATAAACTTGCACAAGTAAGTAAATATGTTGTATGAAAAATATTAAATATGTTGTATGAATAATATTTTGACCTCATCATTGGAAGTATCATTTTATGATTGAACTACTTAAGACAACTATAGTACTTGAATGATCATCTCTGAATATACTTATGATCTTATGACTCCATAATCGACTTAAATCCATGAAGAGAACATACTTAGAGAACCTTTTCTATCTTGGAAGAAATTAAAAATTTTACTAATAAAATGATGAATCTCTTTAATAAAAATCAAGAATGTTTAGTAACATAAAGAGGTAGAAGTTTTGTGTGATGACATAAAGGAATTTAATATGACAATATTTAAGTAATTATAAGTGGTCAAGCTTTTTATCATATAATGCTAAGGTATATCTCATTACTTGCAGTCCAAGGATATTGGTCCTATATAATACTTCTTGAAGTAGACCTACTCATACAATGTTATTGAGTTGATCAATTCTAAAAAAAAGGTACAATAAACATAATATGGTATAATGAATCCCTCCAAGTATCTTAAGCAACAATAAAAGAATGAAAGAAAAATAATTCTATTTATAGAAAACTTCATAGAGAAATATTAAGTTTAATATTTCTTTCTTTTAAGTAATAAGATTAATTGAATTTTAATTTAATTCAAGGATGAATATTTGTTTAATTAATTTTTGTATAAAAACTCTTTAAACTTGTATATAAAAAAGTTTACACTAATAACTAATTTTTGTGGGACTTCCATATCAAAATATATTTAGAGGTTTTCTCTCTCCTGTAGCATTTGCCATGTCCCCTTGTCTAATCCTAAGAGTATCTGTTTGGTTCCACATCCTATAAAAGCATTATTTTAATCCAACCAACTCATTCAAACAATGTCATAGTTATCCAAAGTTTACAATATGAAAATGATCCTAAGAGCTATGGTTTATGGGCCCATAATGCAACTTAAAATTGACTTGTGTAACAAATCAAGATGTTAATTCTAAATACACATAACAAGCATAGTAGAACTAGTTTCTCCAAAATGGATACAATTTACCAAATGGCAATTAGCATGGATAGACAAACTTTACCATAACGAATAGTAATTCCTAATTATATTTTGAAGAAAAATTCCTTGTATAATATGGTACTAATTGAATAGAAATGTGAAAAAAAAGTTAAGTGTAATTCTACTAAAGATGTCATCTCTTTATTGAGATCCCGTGATGTATAAATCAATCTTCTTAGAGATTCACGAATCATCCAACTATTGGACTTACATGAGTGAATTATAAATGTTACCCTTATAAGGAAGTTAAAGATAAGTTTGAATTGTAAAAATGCTCACATGAAGGTAGCCATAGAGAGGAGAACAATATATTTAACTTGGGCATATTAATCTTTATATTAAAATATTCTCTACACATGTATGAGAATCCTAAAGAGCTTAGGGACTTTGCATACATTCACAAAGAGAAATAATGGTCAATATCCATCAGTTCAACATATATGTACTCAACCCCTTGTAAATATTTAAATGAGTAACATAGTTGCTTCATAAATAGTAACCTTTGTTAATATTTTTTATTAGTTCAGCTAGAAACAAGGGTCCAAGTCCCTCTAACAAAACAACCCCCTGGGTATCAAGCCTTAACAAGCCAGAAATAACAGATTAACAACACTAGAATAGAAGACCAAAAAAACTAATCAAAAACCACAAAAGCAACAATGATGACGAAAAAATAGTAGAAACAAGAAACTATGGGCTATCAGTCGCCCCAAACATAGAAAGGAACTTGACCATCTTCTTGTAATCTCCCAAACTATCGATTCCCACTTGCTTGACCTTATCGTCCAGATCCTTTACTGCAGCAAAGATGGAAGCAGCCTGATGCACAGCTTTGGACACAAACTCTACCATAGCCTTCCAATTCTTCTGCATGTTTTCCATTTTCCTTTGGAGATGCTGAATATCCTTAGGATTCTTGTTACACAAGGCACAAATCCCCTTTTTGTCTTGATCCAAAGTAGCCTTCATGATGTCTATACCAATAGTAGCCCTCACAATGTCACCCAAACCTTCAGCACTGGACTCATTAATAGAGGTGAAATGATTGGTGCCCTCAACCTCATGGATATATTCCATAGGGGTTTCATCACTGGCTTCCTCCATTGTCTCCTCCACAAATTCAAAGTCATCAAAAACTTCCACCCCTTGTTGGTTCACCAATGGCTTACTAGTGATCTGTTTAGACCAACAAATTCTCAGATTGACAGCCTCACTGCCTTCACTACTACCCATAGGATCCATCCCAGGATCAATCTCAACAACCTTCATAGGAACATCCATGGCAGTAGCACCTTTACCTTCCTTTGATTTTTTCTTCAGGGTAGTCTCTATTTCCTCCACCTCCACCCTATCTCTTTTGGTAGTCTTCTTTTCAGTTACCAGGGTGGTATACTTCTGCTTCTTGTTCCTAGCAGTAGCAGGGGTCCTAACATGGTTATCTTCCCCAACCTGGGGGCCACCTTTAGAGATTTGAGGGGTCCCCATACAAACCTTCACTTTACCTTTATCCTTGGGGGCAATACTTAGCTGTGGGTCCTCAAGAATTTTGACTTTGATAGGTTTTGGTGGTCACAGAGCAAGGTGGAATTGATACAGTCTTAGAATAAGACCTTGGTGTATGGGGATAAGTGGGTGGGTAGTATTCTTGACCCTGAGTTCCCTAATAGACTTAATAGAATTTTCCAAAGAAGATAGCAAGAAGAAAGGAAATCTAATCTCAATTTTATTTCTGAAATGATTGAGAAGAGAAAAGTGGTATTGGTAATATACCTGAAATCTTCCCTCCAGCATGAAAAATTTCATTAACATTGGACAGATGTGTCTCCATGGCTCTGGTAGCTTTTCCCTCTCAAAGCCTCCATGGAGTTTCATAGGTTTCTCACCTTCATGAAAGGAAAGATTCATGTGCTCTGGGTCAGGGACTTTGTTTCTCCTCAAGTACTTCTTACCTTTCATAGGTAACCTAGTGGCTTGCCCTATCACCTCTTCTAACACTTGGAAACTGATAGCACCAATTCTAGCCTCTTTGGTTTCTTTGTCCCACGTTTCAACAAACTGTCGTGATAGATTTTCATCATGGTCTATCATTCCTTCCAAGAAGGGCACCACCTCCCCTTCCTATATGATATGCCACATGATAAGGTCTTGTTTAAAGTTGTCCACTGAGCAAGGTTTGATTTTCACAATATCTCCTCTAATTTTATCAAACTATAATTTGTAGAAGTCACTGGATTGGAAGCGTTCAAAATAGCAATGCTTACAACCGATAGTCTTGAAATTAGCAAGAAGCCCATTAAAATGGTAATTTCATTGTGAAGGGGTAATTATGGCAATGTAATAATTGATGTGACACACCATATCCTTGTCACCTAGATATATGTCCTTAGGGGGGATTTAGCCTCCACCTCGTGTGAAGACAGGTGATGCTAGCCACTAGCTTTGCCCAACCATAATTCACCATGAAGATAGCAGTCCCATCCATCCTCTGTATCCCTGCCACAAATCCACACATCATCCATTTTAAGTGGTAGAATCTAGTCTCTAGATCTCCACCAATACCAATGTCATTGCACCTATTAGTATGCCAAGTGGACTTTCCCATCAACCTCCAAATAGTACGACCGACAGTGTCCATCCTGAGATCCATGTGGACCTCTCTCCTCTGACTCTTGCTAGTTATGGGTTGTCTACTAGGCCACAACCTAGCCACATCACTACTAATAGTCTAGTCATTCTCCCCATTCTACCTATCAACCATGTAGGCAATCATACCACTCCATCTGGGCTTGGTCAATCTTATGAACCACCAGTGATCTAAGACCTTATCTATCCCACCAAGAAGAACTTGAAAATTCAAAACCTTGATCTTACCTTCCATGAAGTCGTAACCACTATTTAAAAGATCAGAAGAGAGAACTTCGGCTCCTCCCTTGTCCTAGAAACATAGAGGTGTAACCAAAAGAACAAGCCACTTATGCTTCATGGTTATTTCCATCCTACACAATTAAATTGTAGACCTCTTGGGGCAAGCTAGACATGTTCCTCCAGCACCGCCAGCCCTCTTTTCTGCTACCCGCGTTAGCCAAGGCATCAGCCACAACATTTTCTTCTTTATAAATATGGGTAATCTTATACTCCTCCAAACCATTAAGAAGTATACTGATGTCGCCCATAATATCTTCTAAATTCCACCTGATCTGAGACAAACCTAGGGCTGCATTGATAATTAACTGGGAATCACCTTCGATATGCAGTCTTTTGATATTTATGGAGATAGCAAGCTTAATTCCCCAGAGCATAGACGTAGCTTCCGCTTCATTATTGCTCTTAATACCAATGCCCCCTGAGAAAGCAACAACACAAACCCCCGTGTCCATTCTTATAATGCTTCCACCACTTGCGACATCCAGATTTCCCTTGGCTGCACCATCAAAGTTGAGCTTAAACCACCCTTGCTATGGTAAGGCCCATTTGGTTTTCGCTCTGGCTAACCTTCTGGAATTGTCCACCTGGCAAGAGTTAGGTTTAATGTTCCTATTTTTATCATACTCTATTCTTCTCTTCCCGGGGGTCTATTTGCCCCTTTAAACTTGCAAGAGTTAATGTTTTTTGCCAACAATTTGGAGAAACACTAAAAAGCTTCCAAAGGAGTTCTATTCTTTTATTTGAAGATTTTGTTATTATGTTCCTTCCACAGACTCCAGAAAAACTTTTGTTAATGTTAATTATGATATAACGAACTATTAAATCTATAATTGGTAAAGTTTGGGAATTTAATCCTTCAAAGTTCTATGCCATTTTCCCATTGACCAAGTTCAAGATAGAAAAATAAGAAAATTGTAAACTATTTTCAAGGATGATGTTTCTAGAAGATATGCTAACACATACTATCAAACTTTTACATCTAAATTAGCTAAGAAATGTAGCAAGGCTTCAAAGATTTTAAGGCTTGTAACATCATTGAATTTAGAAAGAAAATGTGGTAGAACAGTTATTTTTGCACCTTTCAATCAATATAAACAACAAATATGGCTCCACCCCAACTAAAGTATTCAAAATACTACTTTACTTACATTAGGTTTCCCACAATGGCTATAGTACAAGAATGCAATATTCAACCTCATCTTTTCTTGTAAGGCCTATTTTTAAATTACAAAGGAACACATAAATTCAAAACTACATAAAGATAATGGTAACAAATGCTAAATGATTTCTTTATTGGTTTCCACTTAGTCATATATGTATTCAAATATTGCTCCCCATTATTAATAAAAATGAATCATAGAAATGACTGAAGAAGAGAAATGACTTCATTTATCATCAATTTTATAAATTAGTATTTTAGGCCAAAAGTCAATGGCCATTGTAAAGGACCATTTACAAGCCCTTGTTGGTTGTCATTTTTTAGTATTGCAGGATACACAAAAAATCAAATATGTTGAAAAGGCTTTAAAAACCTTCAAGCAAAAGCAATTGGCAAGTGTAAAACTAGACTCCGCAACCTTCACCAGCACCCTCCCAGCCTGTGCGAAAGTGGGATTTTTAAAAGAGGGTACGGTCATCCATCAAAGCATAATGGAAGGAGGAATTTAGTCAATGTTATAGTTGGCAAGTGCCCCGGTAGACATGTATGCAAAATGTGGAAATACAAACAAGGCATGTGAATTGTTTGACAAAATCACTCAATGATATGTGATCTCATGGAATGCCATGATAGGAGGATATGTTCAGAATGATTTTGTTGAAGAGGCTTTAGAACCTCTCATGCAAATGTGACTGGCTAATGCAAAGTCAATTTCCACAACCTTTCCCAGCATCCACCTAGCCGTGCCAAATTGGTTGCTCAAGAACAGGGAATGGATATCCATAAAAGTATATAGGATTTTGTTTGTAGTTATGACTTCCCTTATAGACATGTATGTGAAATGTGGAAGCATAGATAGGTCACGGGAACTGTTTAACAAATGCCTCAAATAGATGTCATCTCATGGAATGCATGATCACAGGATTATAGAAAATGGATTTGTCAAAAGGGCTTTAGAAACTGACAAGAAAATACAGTGGGCAGGCATAAAGCCAAATTCTACAACCTTTACTAGCATTCTCCCTGTCTGTGCCAAAATGGGATCTTTAGCATAGGGTATGGACATTCATCATGCATAATAGAAGGGGAATTTTTTTCAGATATTATAGTTGGAAATACTCTGATAGACATGTATGCCGAATGTGAAAGATCAGACAGGGCACGTGAATTATTTGACAAAATGCCTCAAAGGAATGACATCTCATAGAATGCATGATTGTAGGTTATACACATAATAGATCCATTGACAAGGCTTTCAAAAGTTTCAAGCCAATGAAATTGGTAGGCGTGAGGCCAAATTCTACAGCCTTTGATAGTGTACTTCTTGTCTATGCCAAAATGGCACTTAGGAACAGGGTATGGACATACATCAAAGCATAAAGGGGAAAACAAATTTCATCAGATGTTGTAGTTGCAAATGCCCCAGTAAGCATGCACAATGGACATGAACTATTGTCAGAATCTTTGATCGTAGGATATGCACAAAATGGATTCGATGAGAAGGCTTTAGAAACGTTCAAGTAAATACAATTGGTAGGCATGAAGCTCAGGAACAGGGTATGGACATCCATCTTAGCATAATGGAAAGGGCGTTTATATCAACATAATAGTTAAAAATGCTACTTCCATTCACCAAAACCTTCACAAAAACTTATACAAAAATTCTCTTGTGATTGATTTCAAATTGCAATTATCCTAAGACATCATCAAAATGAATCCAATACCAAAATTGAACTAAAATAAAATTATTAACAAAATTTCAAGAACAAAATTGTGGAGAGGAGAGCTCTTACGGATTTCTCCAGCACTCCAAACTAGAACCAGGTGTGTCCCTCCCTCCATCTTTCCATGCTATTTATAAAAAAAATCAATCCTTATCTAGGTCATCATTTTCCAACCACATGGTGGAAATTTTGGAAGACTTTGGAGTCAAGTATAAACACATGGTGGAAGATTGGGTCAAGTCTACTCAATTAATGCCTCTTTTCCAATTTTCCAATTTATCATTAACTCTTGTGGAAAAGAATTCTCCCATGTGATTGGTGCAAGAGCACCTTGACTTTGATTAAATTGTATGCTTCAACATTGTATCAAGGTTATATTGATTAATTGTTCATGTGTCTAGGTCCTTAGGAGGAAAATATTTAATGTTTTGTGTCAAGTTTGGAAAGAATGCAAAGATTGCCAATATAAATTTGGAAAAAATAGTCAAGTTGCTAAAAAAGACAGTTTTGGGAATATCAAAGGTCATAGGTTAGTTTCCTTCATTGGAGAAGTTGGAAACTAAAGAGTCAAGTGTTGAAATGCCTTTATTTAGGCCTTGTAACATCAAAATACCTCAGAGGTGATTGGAGATTTCAAATGAAATAGAAAAAAAAATAATGCTTTTCTGTGTTTTCTTCAGAAAATTTCTATCTTCTTGCATTGTACGGCCCTGTACAGGAAGGGAGCCATTTCTAAGTGATTTTGCATGAAAGGTCTTTCAATCACCTTCCCTTCCCTTTTGGTTGCATGCATTTTGGTTTTGTTTGCACAAGATATTGCATTTTTTGTGTTGACAGTCCAAACCCTCTATTAGGTAAACAATGAACAAGATAAATGAGTTTCTTCCTCGTTTTGTCCTTGCATGTTGCAAGATACTTGATGAAAAGGACTATGGTGATGTGTGCCTTCGAGTTCTAGAGGTCCCTGACCAAATCTCTAAGATTGGGGTGAAGGAAATCAAGTTTTTATGACTATTTTTCTGTGACAGTCCAGAAAACAGTGTTTTTAAGGACAGTGAAGAGGTATAAGTGTTGGGTTTGGTGAAATATCAGTTGGAAAGGTGTTTGGATGATTAAATAAGCATGAATGGACCTAGTTCCACATGTTCCAAGTGTTTTTTAGGAGAGTTTGAAGCCAAAGATCATAGAACCAATAAGCCCTATTAGTATTCAAGTCTATTTAGGCCTATTTAGCATAGCGACAGTCCTATTTTGGATAGCTCCTTCCAAAGTAACCTACATTGATTTCTAGATATGTTTTAAAATGCCTTAATGGGTACTCAAAATAGGTTTCAGATATTGGAAATGAGGTCAGGTTTGAAAGTTATGGTCAAAAAAAGTAAATTTTTTATTTTTTAAGTTTTTGTGCTATGAAACAAGGGATTTATGAAGGAAGAGTTGCCTCAAAGAGTGATAAACTTGTAAAGTGAGTTGATTGAAACCCTTGGATATGAAATATTCTATAAGGAGTTGTGTTGTTCTTTATCCTCTACATCAATTGGTATCAGAGCTCAGAAGATTCTGAGCGTGTAGAGAGAGCGCCGAAGGAAGCAATCTACACCAGGATTTTGGGATGAGCATTGGTTTTGGCTACCTGATTCTTGTTGTGAAGTTTTATGGTTACAAGTGCAAGTTCACTCACTGCAGTAGGCAGACAAGAAGGTTTGTCAAGAGGGCCAGAGGAGATGGTCCATTTGATTGTCGCCAAAAGTCTTGGGGAGATAGGCAAGAGAGGACTCCCAGCTGAGGGACAGGAGTGTTGTTGTAGCAGGAAGGAGTGGACTTCTGATGATAGAGATGCACCTTGGAGGTAGCCAATCAAACTCCATTAATAGGAGTCACAGTTGGAAGGTAAAGAGGAAGTAGAGGAGGCATCAAATCAGGGTTGAAGACATAAAGAAGCAAAAGTCATTTGAAGCAGACCACACAACTCTTGGGACAAGAGTTTTCTTCATGCTGAGGAGTATGGTGCAGGAGCACCTTGGCTTTGATTAAATTGTATGCTTCAACATTGTATCAAGGTTATATTGATTAATTGTTCATGTGTCTAGGTCCTTAGGAGGAAAATATTTAATGTTTTGTGTCAAGTTTGGAAAGAATGTAAAGATTGCCAATATAAATTTGGAAAAAACAGTCAAGTTACTAAAAAAGATAGTTTTGGGAATATCAAAGGTCATAGGTTAGTTTCCTTCATTGGAGAAGTTGGAAACTGAAGAGTCAAGTGTTGAAATGCCTTTATTTAGGCCTTGTAACATCAAAATACCTCAGAGGTGATTGGAGATTTCAAATGAAATAGAAAAAAAATAATGCTTTTTTGTGTTTTCTTCAAAAAATTGTTGTCTTCTTGCATTGTACAGCCCTGTATGGGTAGAGAGACATTTCTAAATGATTTTTCATGAAAGGCCTTTCAATCACCATCCCTTCTCTTTTGGTTGCATGCATTTTGGTTTTGTTTTGCACAAGATATTGCATTTTTTGTGTTGACAATCCAAACCCTCTGTTGGGTAAACAGTGAACAAGATAAATGAGTTTCTTCCTCGTTTTGTCCTTGCAAGTTGCAAGATCCTTGATGAAAAGGACTGTGGTGATGTGTGCCTTCAAGTTCTAGAGGTCCTTGACCAAATCTCTAAGATTGGGGTGGAGGAAATCAAGTTTTTATGACTGTTTTTCTGTGACAGTCTAGAAAACAGTGTTTTTAAGGACAGTGAAGAGGTATAAGTGTTGTGTTTGGTGAAATATCAGTTGGAAAGGTGTTTGGATGATTAAATAAGCATGAATGGATGTAATTCCACATGTTCCAAGTGTTTTTTGGGAGAGTTTGAAGACGGAGGTCATAGAACCAATAAGCCCTATTAGTATTCAAGTCTATTTAGGCCTATTTAGCACAGCGACAGTCCTATTTTGGATAGTTCCTTCCAAAGTAACTTACATTTATTTCTAGATATGTTTTAAAATGCCTTAATGGGTACTCAAAAGACGTTTCATATGTTGGAAATGAGGTCAGGTTTGAAAGTTATGGTCAAAAAATAGTAAATTTCTAATTTTTGACCATAACTTTCAAACCCGACCTCATTTCCAACATCTGAAACCTATTTTGAGTACCCATTAAGGCATTTTAAAACATATCTAGAAATCAATGTAGGTTACTTTGGAAGGTAGGACTGTTGCTGTGCTAAATAGGCCTAAACGAACTTGAATACTAATAGGGCTTATTGGTTCTATGACCTCCGGCTTCAAACTCTCCCAAAAAACACTTGGAACATGTGGAATTAGGTCCATTGATGCTTATTTAATCATCCAAACACCTTTCCAACTGATATTTCACCAAACCCAACACTTATACCTCTTCACTGTCCTTAAAAACACTGTTTTCTGGACTGTCACAGAAAAATAGTCATAAAAACTTGATTTCCTTCACCCCAATCTTATTGATTTGGCCAGGGACCTCTAGAACTTGAAGGCACACATCACCATAGTCCTTTTCATCAAGGATCTTGCAACATACAAGGACAAAACGAGGAAGAAACTCATTTATCTTGTTCACTGTTTACCCAACAGAGGGTTTGGAGTGTCAACACAAAAAATGCAATATCTTGTGCAAAATGAAACCAAAATGCATGCAACCAAAAGGGAAGGGAAGGTGATTGAAAGAACTTTCATGCAAAATCACTTAGAAATGGCTCCCTACCCATACAGGGCCGTACAATGCAAGAAGACAACAATTTTCTGAAGAAAACATAGAAAAGCATTATTTTTTTTCTATTTCATTTGAAATCTCCAATCACCTCTGAGGTATTTTGATGTTACAAGGCCTAAATAAAGGCATTTCAACACTTGAATCTTCAGTTTCCAACCTCTCCAATGAATGAAACTAACCTATGACCTTTGATATTCCCAAAACTATCTTTTTTAGCAACTTGACTGTTTTTTCCAAATTTATATTGGCAATCTTTACATTCTTTCCAAACTTGACACAAAACATTAAACATTTTCCTCCTAAGGACCTAGACACATGAACAATTAATCAATATAATCTTGATACAATGTTCAAGCATACAATTTAATCAAAGCCAAGGTGCTCCTGCACCAATGATTCTTGAGAAATCCTGGGAGATGTTTCTAGAAATATATTTTTCTCTTATTTTTTTAATTTTATTTATTTAAACTTCTTGCCACCTAAATAAAATTAAATCCTTGTGTAAGGTGAGGAGGAAAAGCTCATTTGGTTTCAAATTAAATATTATATTTATTTTCAATAGAGAGATAGAGAGCTATTAGGTTGTGACAAGCAGACAGATGCCTCCTAATACCATGATCTTCACAAAACTTTTCTAATTCATTTGAAGTAAACTCATCTCCTCTATCAGATCTTAAGCATTTGATCTTAGCATCCATTTCATTCTCAACTATTTCTTTGAAAATCTTAAACTTGTCAAAAGCTTATAATTTTTCTCTTAAAAAAGTAACCCAATTCATTCTAGAGTAATCATCAATAAGCAACATGAAATACATTTTACCTTTTTAACTCTTTGTTCTTGTAGGACCACATAGGTTAGTGTGAGTTAGCTCCAAAAGCATTGTAGAAGAATACTCCTTACTCTTGAAATTTGTCTCTGTCTACTTTCTCATCTAACATTTTCTTGCATAATGTGTTTATAGGCTTGGTTATCTTAGGTGTATCTCTCACTGCATGAATAGATTTGATCTTGACCATATTATCAAAGTTGATGTGTCTTATTCATTTGTGCCACATCCAACAGTCGCCAGATTGAATGAATAAATAGGTTCTTCCATTTACCTCCTTTAGATGATAGATATCTCCATATGTATTAATACCTTTTGCAACAAGTCTTCTGGACCCCACCTTCCTAATTTCACATCCTTTGGCATGAAAAGTAAGATTGTATCCTTTGATGCACATCTAGATGACACTAAGAAGATTGTTCTTTAGCCCTATAACATAGAGGAAATCCTCGGTCACGTTAATCCCATGAATAGTTATAACCCTTTCCACAGATTTGTGTTGATGCATCACCACCAAACTTAATAGCTCCACCATTCCACTTCTTAGGCTGATAAACTTCTCCTTGTCAATAGTCATATGGTTAGAGAAACCACTATCAATTACCCAAGCATTGGCTTCTTCTTTGGTATGAAAAATAGTCCATACAACCATTGATTTTTAATTATCTTAGTCAGCCTGCAAGGTATCAGACTTTTCACATTTCCCAATATCACTCTTTTTGTCACCAACATTCAAGGCCATGAAAAGTATTTCATCAATTGAATCATCATGATCCTCATCTTCTGAAGAGCACTTGTTCTCCATGAAATAAAGACTCTTTTTGAACTAAACTCTCTCTTGTTACTACCCCTTGATTCGCTAAAAGGACATTTAGAAGAAAAATGACCAATTTTCCCACAATTGAAACATTTGAAAGTTAAGTTACATTTGTATCTTCCAGTACCCTTCTTCAATCTTCTCACAAAGTTTGCCTCGACCTCATTAAGATCATCATCTTGATCAACTGTTTCATTTTCTTCTTTCTTACTTGCTTTCAAAGGTTGTGAGAGAGCCAAATAATTGATCTATGATATAGTGATCCAAATTGTGAGTCTCCTCAATAGCAGATACCTTATGACTATAAGATTTAGTGAGATCTCAACACCTTCTTCATAATTTCATCTTCTTTCACTGTTCCACCAAGACCTCTGATGCCATTGACTATTTCATCCACTTGAAGCATATAATTGACAATGTCTTCATCTTTTGCCACCCTCGGGGCTTCAAATTTTCTCTTGAAGATTTTCATATTAGCTTGCTTCACTTTACTATCTCCTTCATAAATGATGCTATGTTTTACCTAGACATCCTTAGCAGATTTGCAACCCATTACCTTTAGAAATTCTGAATTAGTTAGCCCACTCATGATAGCACTCTTTTCCTTAGCAATGTTATCATACAACTTAATCTCATCTAAATCTATAGGATCACTAGTAACTGCAATGTAACCATTCTTGACAGATTGCCAAACACCAAACCCTAGATAAGATAGATAGCTTCCCATCCTTAGCTTCCAAAAGGTGTAATTTGTTCCATCAAACATAGGTGGCTTGTGAGACCCATTATGAGCCATCCTAGACCTTCCTCAAGCGATTATGCTCCTTTTGAGGAACATGGCTCTGATAACAAATTTTGAACACACCTGGATACTAAGAGGGGGGTAAATCAATAGCCAAACAAATCTCAAATCCTCTGGAGTAGATTAAAACTTAAACTTTACATAAATAATAGAAACATAAAAGATCAACACAATGCATAATACCACAAAACATAGACATACATGGAAAACCCCAAAGGGAATAACCAGAATGAGGATTAACCCACAATATATGAAGCTCACTGCTATAAAAGATTACAACTATGTTTTAAGGCTACAACCCAAGAAAGTTTCTACTCCCCATTGACTTTGTTTTAGGGCATTAACCCAAGGAAGCTACTACTCCCTAAAGAAAGATTTTAGGTTCACTCCTAAGGAAGATACAACTCCCTATAGACTTTGTTTTAGGGCTACAACCCAAGGAAAAAACTACTTGAACTAAGAACAAACTCAGAAATGATTATAGCATGGCAATCCGACTATCTGAAACTAACAATGAAGCTCGCATCTTTTGATGATTTCTCTTCTAGGCACACTCTTCACTTCTCTTACATCTCAAAACTATCTTCCAGATGAATCCAGACAGGATCTTATTACTTCTACTCTTTCTCTTTCAGTCGCATATCATAATGCATTACACTTTCATATTCTACTGTTCACATTCACATTCACAATCATACTTCACCTAGATCAAGTACATTTTAAATACATGATATTACATTGAGTACATTATATGTCAGCCAAGAAAAACAAGTGTATTACAGTTACAAGTTAGCCAATGAATCATGCAACATGAAATGTGTAGAGGGTAAGCCCTAACATGAACTACACTCAACACAAGAAAAAGGAACACGCCTTGCGGATCACAACACATGCTTAACCTAGTCCTAAACATTATTCATAGCATCATCCTTCATAGAATAACGTCCACATGCTTCACACAATTGAATTAGGTTGCTCTTAAGCAAGAAAACATGAAGCTCATAGCACATCGGTCATTATAGCTTTGGAGGTACTCATGAATGATTAAACATTACTTGTTCTTCTCCTAGAAAAGTCAACATGACCCATACAACATCTCCAAACACTCATTGAACATGCACAAAAAGAACTTTGTGATGCACACCTCCAACATACCTCAATCGACCTCAACAATAATAACTTTTCACAAACTGACTTGAAAACTTTGTGCGGTACTAGAAACGTGAAAGATCTACATGAGCTTCAAACCTGAGAAATAGAGAGACATGTATAATGTCCACATAAACTCATATAACTAATCTATACAATTTCCAACTAGCACAAGTACTCAAACATGTGTCCTAAGAACAATTAGGCATCTAGAACCATCTGTAGTACACTGTTGTTTGGGAAACTAAACTTGCAGACCACTAAATCACTTGATACTGCATAGTAGTATGCATTGAACATCCTTAAACATGTTCACAAAACTGCATGGAGAAATCTCCACTTCCAGAGGAATGCAGAGCATTCCAACCAACCTTCATCATCACTTCATTATGCCAGAGCATAGACCAGAACTCTGTCACTTATAACATTCATTGTGGAGGAGAAAATGATATGAAACCTTGAATGTAGCACCTTCTCAACATATTGAACTTAACTTCAAAACCGCATGACCATATCTTCAAATGCGGAGGAATGCGGAGCATTTTAATAAGCACTCTTCTAGGCAACTTCCTATAGTAGAACCCTTTACCAACATCCAGAGACTAGATCCTTCCTGTACCCACACATACATCCTTAGGAACAACATAGGAGAGCATGCAACATGCTACAAACCATCAACACCATCTCCCCAACATCAACATTGCTTTTAATCCTCATCTTGATGCTTCTAATTCCCATCTTAATGCTTTTAATTCCCATCTTAATATATCATAATGATAACATCCTTGATGACAACAAGCATACTTGATACAACCTTAAATGACATTAAACAAGGCATGACATCAAACCCTGAATATCAGCAACATCACTTTTAGCACACCTCCACAGTATTGTTGTGGTGCTCACAACATGCCCCATTTTACTTCTTAGCAAAATGAGGACCCTTGTTGTGGCTGGGGCATTTTGCTTGTGTGTGGGTCTATTTGGTGGTAAAAGGGAAAAGAAGGTAAATGTTACAAACATTGTTGAAAAAAAAATAGTGTTAAATGCCAGAGTAGAATAGGGGTGAATTCTTTGTCAAAAATGAATGAGGGTTGCTTTTTGAACCATTTCAAAATTCCCAATATTCTGCAAGATATGCGTGTTTTGGTAAAATGCACTATAGGAATATTTGTATGTTGCATATACAAGGTCATTTGTATGTGGAGTCATTGTACTAATCGCATAGAGTTGTCAAGTTTATGAACCATTATATTTGTATACATATCGCTAATGTTTTATTCTTTACATACAAATCGGACCCGATAGAATTTAGAGATAAAATGGATAATTGGTTAAGTTCATGGTTTGTATCTCAGGTTGTATGTTTGGTGAAAAGAAAGATACAAGGTGATATACAACATGATATACATATCATAGACCTAAGGAGAATATGAAATTTAGTTTTATCGAGGTATGTTTCGTAGTTTGTATGTTGTATGCTTTGGGTTATACTTTTTGATATACATACAGAGCAGAAGTCAAAGAGAATTAAAATCTAATATAAGTGATCCATCATACCTTAATGTATATTGAAAGATGCATTCACTTTATATACATATGTGGAGTCAAAGAGTTATGTAATGTGGTTTATAAAAGATGAAAAATCTGAGATGATTATACAAAGGAGTTTGTACATATCAAGGCTTGTATCTAAGAATAGATACAAGTATTGTTGTATTGTTGAAATACAAGTGGAAAGTAAAGTGGGTCCCATAGATTGTATCTCAAGATTGTATATTAACAATATACATCTCTAATATCCAAGATGACATACAAGCAAGGATACAAACAAAAGATGCAAGATGGATTCAAAATAGAAGTTAAATAAAGGAAAACCTTTGTATGTTTGGGGCAATTTTATGTTAACAATATACATCTCCGATATACAAGGAAATAAAAGACATTGACAGGAAAATAAAAGGTAAAAAGGAGGTTTGTATGGGTTGTTTGTATGTGCACTTGTATCTATGTCACATACATTGCGATATACAAGAAAAGATACAAACACAAATAGCAAGGAAAAGATAACATGGTGTATGACTCATTGCATAAAGGTTTGTACATTGAAAAGATACAAAGAGGACATACAAAGGACAATATATAAAGAAAGATACAAGAAAGCATGATGTATGTAGAAAATAAACTAATAGATAGAAGTTTAATACAAAATGTTGATATAAAAATCCAAAGCCTTAGGTGCAGTAATTGTTGTAATTAGTGCTGAGCTAACACCCAAAAGAGTAAAATTCAAAGGGTTAGGGTAAATTTAAAGCTATTTTTCTTTCAGATTTACATTGTCAAGAATTAAAACTACAGAAAGAAGAATTGCTACAGAAATTGAACAAAATTTATCAAAGCAATGAAATTCCAGAAGCTGGATAGAGTAAGAGATGGTAAAGTAAGTCAACGACATAAAGTTGAGTTGTCGAGAGATACAGGTATTTATCTTAAAACACCATTACAGTTCATTTAGTAAAAATGCAAAGTAGATTTCAGTAATTTCATTGTGAAATGTAAACATTCATTAAATTACTGGTCTAATTGTTAATTAGCTAGGTCAGGTTAAAGAAATGTGAAAGTCAAAACAAAAAAATGCAAATGGGGTTAGGGTAAAACATAAAAAATAGAAAATTCATAGTAAAACCCCAGGTAAGAGGGTAAAACAAAAAATTAAAAAAATACATTTTTTTACAGGATGGCCCCAAAGCAGAAAAAAGTAGATATAGGCAGTGAAGTTAAAAAAGAGAGGAAGCCACAAAAAGAAATAGGAAAAGAGGAGTTGCCACTACATAGAGGGTACCCTTCATTGATCAGTTACACTGGAGTAGGGACAAACACCAATATCAGGAACTATGATGCAAATGATGTTTTAAAGAAGATCATGGCTGCTAACACTACACCTGACATGAGGTGTATATGGGAGAGTGGATTGTACAAGGCTGTGGGTTTTCCAATAGCTATGGAAGCCAGGGATTTGTGTCTAGATTGCATATACTTGTATGACCTAGCTACCAGGAAAATAATGTTCTATGATAGACTCATTGCAGACTTATCCAAGGAAGGTATTGCAAGAACATTTACTCTGAAAATACATGAGAAAATGGTGGATATTGATATAGATCAATACAATGAAGATTTCCATAACAATGAAAGGGATTGTAGAGTCAAGATCTTCTATAGTTGGTACATCAGAGAAAATAAGCCCAAGGCTGTGGGGAGAGTGCACAAGAATCTATAGAGAATATACTTTAAAGAAGAAATATCCTTGATGATTACAATGCTAAGAAGATTAATGGGATTGAGAGATGGCACTAAGTGTGAGCCATGGATGTTTACCGTCATCTAGTTCATGAGGGAAGCAAAAAAAGAGCAAGGACAAATTCACTGGGCTAATGCTATAAGCATAGGCATATGGAAATAGGTGATGCTAAGGAAGCAAAAGTTGATGCCTTTTTATTTGTCTTCATACATTTTATATTGATGTGCAGTAGAGGTTCAACCATTCATACATGGGATAGACAGGGTTGGAACCTTAGGAAATGGTCCAGATCAAAAGCTGGTATATGAACATTACCTTGATTTATAGGAAGAGAATGCATTGAAGAAGTATGCTCTAGTAAATGATGTATTCTATACATACATGGTTAGAATTTTAAGGGAAGAGCCTGATGAGAGGTTATCTAAAGATGCAGAGGATACAATTGGGATATACAGTTCCTAGTATATTCAATTTCCACATTTTACTTATATCACAACTGAAGGATTTGAAGGAAAACCTTTCATGCTACCCAGGTATCCTTCCAATAAATTAATTGTTTTGGAATTCTCAAGGTAGAATTTGAATGCCTTTAAAATGTACAAGAAGTTTAACAAAGGAAATCTTAAGTTACCTTGGGTAGTTGGTAGAAACTCATGCTATAGTGAGGAGGTTGCTAGTTATTCAGAAAAGGAATTGAGGTATTATGGATTTGAGGAATTTGAGTTGGCCCGAAGGTTTCATCCCTTTCATAGAATTCAAAATACAATTGATTCAAAATTTAAACATCAAATACATATTGAAGACTTTTGGTCAGATTGTAAGAATGATAAAGAGGTAAGAAAGAGGGCTCATAAAGGATTAATAGTTGATCAAATGAGGAGTATGGGAGATATATATGTTTCCCCAGAGGTTGAAGATGATGGTAAATTGCTACATCACAGTTATGAAAGTGTCAGGCTTGCTCCTATTGGAGAGCCTTATTGGTCAAAACCATGGAACACATCATTGGACACATTGTCCAAACCAGTTATCCTGTTTTCAAAAACATGATTAAAAGATAGAATTGAAGAGCTTAAAGCTGAAGGGGTGGAGATCACATATCCAAAGAAAGGAAAAAAGAGAGTAAGGGAGCATAGTGATGATCTCCAATGTTTCTATGAAAAGAAAAGAAATATTGTGGAAGCCAAAATTATGGAAAAGGAAAAAAATGCTACTCTAATGGATCCTTATGCATTAGGAGTGATAGTAGTAGTGTCATCTGGCACATTTATGGAGGCAAAATCATTAAGCCATGATATTAGTATAGAGGAAGCATAGGCCTCCAAAGAGATAATAAGACAGAAGGTCGGGAAAGCAATACCAATAAGCATATCAAAAGGGGAGACTTCAAAAAAGAGTGAAGTCATAGGAGCAGAGCAGGTAGGTGCTAAGTTGAGTGATATACCTGTGCATCCACCTCAGTAGAAAAAAGACAAGTATATGCTTAGGTAAAGACAAAATTGGCTGGAGAAATACTACAAGGGTCAAACGCCCATAAAACCAAACAAGTCACTAAAACTATCCACATTGAGAGTGACAACAGTGAAAGTGAAGAGAGAGAAATGGATTCAAGAAAATAAGCTGGAATTAAAGAAGAAGAATCTAGTGAATTTCTAAGTGAAGAAGAGAAGAAAAACACTCAGACTGAGATGGAAATTGAAAAAGGCTCAATATCTGAAAAAGAAATGGTACAAGAAGAATCAGGAATAGTAGATCAATTTGGTACCCTAGTGTCTCTTGAAATAATATAGGTGTTGCAAGGTGTGACCCTTGGTCTTCTTGTTCAGTGCTATGCTGCGGTGGTTTGTGACAAGGGCTTAACCGCCTCCTATGCTTGTTAAGTCAAGTGGTTGTATCAGGCATTAATAGGTTGATCTTTTGGTGCAACGACAACTAACAGTTGGTATCAGAGCCGAGGTCACGAGTTCAAACCCCACGCTTGCGCTAGGGGGATTGTTGCAAGGTGTGACCCTTGGTCTTCTTGTTTAGTGTTACGCTGTGGTGGTTTGTGACAAGGGCTTAACCACCTCCTGTGCTTGTTAAGTCAAGTGGTTGTATCGGGCATTAACAAGTCGATCTTTTGGTACAATGACAACTAACAATAGGATGTACAAGATGAAGCACATAGAATGGAAGAGTTTGAAAAGGAAGATGCACCTAAGGAGATAATAAAAGAAACACCTGCCCAAGCCAAAGAAGAAACAGGAGCTGGTACCTTAGGTATAGTAAAGTGAAGAGGAAAAGAATACAGAAAGAAGGAATGAACAAGGAAAAGAGGCAAAAGAAGATGATTAAATAGTAGGTTCACCCTCACATATAGAGCAAGTACAAAGGAAAGGTGAAACTACAATAGATGAAGCAAGTAAACCTAAAGGTGAAGAAAATATAGAAAACATTGATGAAGGTAAAAATAAAAACAAGCAGAACATATAAACTTGATAAATGTAGAACAAACAAATGAAGAGGAAGACCAAGAAAAGGAATCATCAAGGAAGGAAGGTCCTGAGGAAGAGGATGAAGGTGGAGGGGATACAAAAATTGAAGAGGAAGAAAATGAGGGTGAATCTAAACAACAGAATGATCCAATGATACAAGAGCCAGCCCCTCAATAGCAGCCTCCTCCACAACAACAATAGGAACAACAACAGCAACCACAAGAGTAGGGAAAAGTAGAAAGGCCTTAGGAAGAGGTAATCAATGAATAAAAAATTGTTGAAGGCACAAAAGAGGTTCCTGCCTGGTTAAGTGTAGAGATAAGAAAAGAAAAGGTAGAGGTACAATTAGTACATATAGACATCAAAAGTCTATTGGGTGATACAATGCCAAGGAAAGAAAGAAGAAAGGCTAGAACCATGCCAGCAATACAAAGAGGTCTAGATGGATCCAGGACATTGAACTTGGCCATACCACAAAAAGAGAAAGCACAAGGAGAAATAACAATAGATGAATATAAAATACTCAATTTTGACCTAGGGCATACAACAAGGGAACAACACATAAGTGAATGGGAGGATATGCACTAAGTTATGGCAAAAATGTTAAGGAAGGATAAAGATAAAAAAGAATATTTCAAAGGACACATTGTCTAATTACAACAATTCATTAAGGGAATATTTGCCCAATATAACAGTACCAGAATTGCCTAGTGATATAGCAGTTGTATCTAAAGATGAAATAAAAGATATGGAAAATAAGAGGCTCAAAGCCAATATTTTTGAAGAATGGTTCAAAGACTTCATGCAAGAAGGAGAATAGGTAATAAAACAAGTAGTGAAAGGGTTGGAATTGGCTGCGATGGAAAAGAATAAATACAGTATACTTGTATATAATGGTCAATTTAGAAGAGAGGAATGTAAATCTGAATTGGAATAGTTAGAGGAAATTGAAGAGAGAGTAGAAGAATTAATAAATGGAGTAATTACCCTTTCAATGGAAAATTAAGTGCCATAGGCAAAGCTAGAATATAATTTGAAGAAGATAATCACAGAAGGTGCATAACAGCCACTCAGGACTTAGAAGAAAAGGTAGATGACATGATTAGAATGCATAAAAGGATAGTAGAAAGGCTCTTAGACCATTAGTGCATGGATATACTAGCGTATGAACTACAAAGAGCTTTAACAGAATTCAAAGCCATTTTAACACCATGTATGGAGAATCCGGAAGCATATCTAAGTAAACAAATGATTGATTCATTGATGGAGGAAAATACCAAGATGAAGAAATACAAGAAGAAAAGTGAAGGTTTAGATAAAGAAGAAAAGAAAGTGAAAGAAGGGGTTACAATGTAGGAATATGTATGGACAAAGAGTCCAGGAGGAGATCGCACCTTTATAGAAGGTGTAATTAATAATTTCAAAGCATATTTGAAGGAGTAAGAAAATGTTGAAGGGAGCAAATAATATTATTGAAAGAGCCAAGTGAAATGGGCATCTGTGGGCAAAGTCTACAGGAAAGCACAAGTCAAAGAAAGAGGGAATCTTATTTTGAAAAGATTCCAATGGCATCCTTTGAGGAGGAAAAGATACCACTGAAATATTTTGAGAAAAGGTTAGAGACAAATGTACACCCTCAATTAAGAATAGATGGATCGTGACCATAGATTAAGTTTTGTAGCCGTACCAGTATGAAGCTTCGAAATCTATATAAGAAGCTCAGCTACTTGCATATTAGTTACACAGGGATTTTTTTGAAAGATAGCTTGCACTTGTAATTTGTTTGAACATTTTGATTAGAGAAGTATTTTAGTTTAGAGGAGGAGGTTGCTTGTGTCTACATTAAGGAATGCATGGAGTATCTAGCTTCCTTATTGTATCTATAAGACATTTGTAATTTTTTCTGTTGATTTAATTAATGAAGCAAAAAGGTCATTCATACATTGTAAACCATATATGATTGTGTACTTTAAATACAAGTAAATCTGGGACTCTGCATCTATTTTTAGAGTGTTTTCTAGCTCGTACATGTATATGAAATACCACCTCTTTAAAAGCTTGCAATCTTGGATGTGTGTTCATGAAAATACTCAGGGCTTCACATTTGGAGATTTATGTCTGTGGATTTGATCAAGTTTGATTTATTTTTTACAATGTGAATAACAAAGTATTTATATCCTATAGTAGAATGATATTCAATTTGAATTTCTCTAACTTTTCCCCAAACATTTGAAATAATTAGCTCAAACATAGAGATTTTAAGGAAATTGTCTTACATTTGAAAGGAGCATGCATAATTCTGTTAGTATTGGACAATTTTCATACCAATTTGAAAAGAAAAGCTTGTTTGATTATAAATCATAGAAAGATTTGTGGTATAGTAGTGGATTGATGCAAAGAAATGAATAATTTGTTTGTTTGTACAACAATTTGCATAATTTAAGTTCAGTGAGTCACAGATCACCTTAAATCAAGTAAGGCCCCCTTGAATATTACAGTTTCACATTAACCTACTGAATTGTCCACAAGGTCAAGACCTGACCATACCAAAACTTGGGATTAAGAACTCTTAATCAATTTATTCATATCTTTCAAGATAGTTTAGGTTCATTTTGTGAATTTTAACTTTTGTAATGACTATGTAAAAATAATCATCAATAGTTTTTGGCACTAGGAGGGCTTGATTGGAGTTAAGTTAGGATTTGAGTAAAAGTGGCTCATAATAGTGGTAGGGTGACTAGGTCTAGATCCAGTTCAGAGGATATATTTGTGCAACTACCTGATAAAAGGTAGAGTAAAGGTTCTTTGATTTGGAATCCTAGAATATCAAACGTAGGAGGCTCATTTGGAATTTCTCCTAGATCACCTTTTAACATCCATAACATAGTGAGTCCTGACAGTTCTTCATTTAGATCTTTGAATCTTGGTTTAAGTCCTCCTAGAGGCCCTAGTCCACCTAGAAATCCAAGTACTCCCAGAGGTCCAAGCCCACCACGTGGACTTGGAATGGCTTATTTCAATGTCAATTATCCTATAACATTCAATGATTATCATGAGATGCCAAAAAATCCAAAAAATATATGTCCTAAATATCAATTACATCAAGATACAAAAGATCACATTAGGATATTCAACAAGGCATGCTTTAGAGCCAGGTTAGAATATGAAGATGTTGTGTGTAGATTGTTTCCTTACACCTTTAATGAGCAGGCTTCTACTGGTATGTTAACTTGCCTAATGGTTATATTTCTTCTTGGGCACTTATGGAAGAGGTATTTTTGTCTCAATTTAGGGGACCAGTTGATCCTTCCACCTTATATCATAAATTGGTTACAATTAAAAGAGGTGAAGGAGAGATGATTGATAATTTTAATGATAGGTTTCAAAAGGCTTATTCGAGGTTAGTGGCTCCTTACACAGTAACTGTAGATGTGTTATTAGCCATGTATTATGTCGCCCTTGATCCACTAACTGTTATGTTTGGCAAAAGAAAGGTTGATATAGATACAATATCCAAATCTTATAAGGAGGCAGCCTCAGTAAACTAGGAGATGAGACAAACAACTTATAATCCATTTCTTAATGGAGGAAACCCTAGGATGCAAAGTCAAACACAACCATGGAATGGAGTTCCTATACACAATACTCCACTCTTGAACCCAATTCCTACATACACACCTGTGTATAATCCTTCCCCAATCTAAACTATAGTCCCTTATATTGGTAACAATAACAATAACAATTAGAGTAATGATTAGTCTTTCTTCCAGCCTCCTCAAGATACATTTGTGGCAAAGGAACAAGAGGATAGGGAAGAAATCAAAGAAATTACTGCACACTTGAGAAGATTGACTACTGAAATGACACAACTGAGAAATGAAAATTTATATGGTAGAAATAATCAAGGATACAGTCATAACCATAACCAAAATCATAATCAAAATTATAAGTAGGGCCAAGGTTCAAATCAAAACCAAAATTATAGTCAGAGTCAAAATCATAATCAGGGACAAGTAATGCAAAATAGAGGACCTATTGTAGATAACAAAACCTGGGGTAATAACAATAGAAATTAGAATCAGCGAAGGCCACCTTGGACATGGAATACAGGGCCAAATAATTACACTCTAGCTTCTCCATTTGAGAATTTGGTTAATCAGGAGACAAAACAAATAGCTAGAATTCAAATGGCTAACATAGCATTAAAGAATTAGTGTAGGATTCATAATACCAATGCCCATGCTGAACTAGATTGCCCTCAGTTTCATCTGGCAACAAGTATTTTCAATGTGGATGTACAGGCTCCTACCTCTAAATTTCTCATTCCCAAATGTAATGATATAGTGCCCTTAGGATTTGAGACTACTTTACTCTTAGAGACTTTTACCTTTGCAACTAGGGAGGAAGAAGATCAGTTGTTAGAAGAAAAGCCTTACTTTTGTGAGAACCTAATACCTTGAATCAGCCTTAGTATTGAATGCATTTTAGTTCCCCTTTGAAACTAAAAATGAAGTGTTGTATGAAATAGAGGTGGTACAGGATTTTCAACACTCTAACAAAAATCATACCTATAATTTGAAAAGTAACACTAGGCCAGGAGATCCATTAACTACTTCCACTCCTCATAACAATTTCAATACTCCTCCTGATCAACATGTCAGTAATAATCCTACTATACTAAAGGCTAATCATCATGTGAATAGTGGGACAGTAGCACCAAAAATCTAAATACGAAAAATAGAGACAGTGGAAATAATGAGGTTAATGAGTTACTTAAGAAAATCAAGGTTAGTATACCTTTATGTGAATTATTGAAAAGTCCAGGGGTCAGAAATGCTTTCATAAAGTCCTTAGACACATCTGTGACAAGTGAGGTCTCTGTCGATATGAATGTTCCTAGTAAAGATTTGCAGCCCAAAGAAAACAGTAAGAAAACTGAACAACCTTCCAATACTAATGTGGTCATGTATGCATATAAGAGGCAAGCCCCTCATTTCTTGTTAACCATTACGATGTTGGGAAAGAACATACATAATTGCATGGTAGATTTTGGTGCATTAGCCAATGTAATGCCTTTAAGGATATGCCAGACTTTAGGGCTGACTCCTACCAAATCTGCCAAGGTTGTTACACAATTAGATAAAACTGAGGTCAATGTGATAGGAGAATTAATGCATATTCAAATGTAGTTAGCCTCAAATCCTAGAGTGAGTCAGTTTATTGATATTCAGGTAGTAGATATAGCTGTGAATTATGGTATCTTGTTGAGTAGAGATTGGTCCAAAATATTAAATGGATATATGGCCACTGATTTTTCACACGTGGTTACCATGGAGAGGTGTTCCAAATCAGATCAGGATAGAAGCTGAACCTAGAATTGAACACATGATTACATAATACAACAAGACTAATGAGATATTGTATGCTTCTGTTGAACCTGGTGTTTATAGTCACTAATAAAGGAGTCAAATTGAAGAAATCCTAATACTAATTTTAAAGAAAAACCTGTCAGTAAAGAAATAGTAGTGTTCATTGAGTTTGATGAAAATTCTTTTGATGAGGAAGACAATGCAATAAATAGTTCTAGTCAGATCATCAAACGGGAAATAGAAAAATGCATCGAACAAAAGCTTCCAATTCAGTGCAAGTTGTATAAGAGCATGTGTAGAGTCTATAATTCTGAAGAGAATTGTGGAATGTGTAGAGACATTATAGAATATCAATACATAAGGTGTACAAAAGGGATGGAATTGCAGGAAGGGTTAATTCTAAACAACCAAAGGTCTACTTTCAGGACAACATGGATGTACTAATTTCAGATTTAGAGGAAGAAATAAAAGAAAAGAATGTATGTCATTCTGCTTTACAAATTGAGAATATAAATATGCAAGTAGGTCAAAATGAATTACCCATGAAGAAACAAGATAGTACCACACATGTAATAGAAAAGGCAAAACATGCCAAAATAAAAGGTCAAAAGAATAAAGAGGGCATGTGGACACTGAAATGTGATGGATCTAAATCTAAACAGGGTACAGGTGTAGGTGTGGAACTTATAGATCCTAATGGTAAGTCATTTTTAGAAGCATATAGGCTACAATTTCCTTGTACTAATAATGTAGCTGAATATGAAGCTTTGATTTATGGACTTGTTATGGCTATCAAGAAAAGGGTGAAGATGATTAGAGTGTTCTTAGATTCTGAGTTAGTGGTCAGACAAGTAAGAAAGTTGTATGCATGCAATTATAAGAACATGGTTTGTTATAGGCATAGGGTGTGGGATTTGATAGATTCATTTGATGCCTTTAACATAGAACATATCCCTAGAGAATTGAATCATAGACTAGATGCATTAGTAGTTGCTGCTAGAACTTTGGAACCCTTAACATTGTCAAGTTTAAAAAGATTTGTTGTTGAATTAGTAAATGTTTCGAGCAGACCAGATAATGTTACACATTTTCAGGTATTTGAAGGAGATCAATAGATTGTGGATTTTCTCACTTGTAATGAAGTCTTTGAAGCTCAAATCATTGATTAATAGGAAAGGCCTGATGTGTCCTAGGATGAAGAAGACATAATAAACTTGAAAAGTAATTTCCTACCTAAGGGGGTAATTGAGTTAGAAATTTTTTTTGACTTTGATGGGGTAGTTAGATAGAAATATTTACCCAAAATTGAAGGGGGTAAATGTGATCCATATAACTTAGGAATAGAGCAAAATCCACAGAATGTATTGATTGGAAAGGCTTTCTCTAAGGAGTTAAGAAAATAAATTGCGGATGTTCTAAAAGAATATAAACATGTCATAGCATGGACATATGAAGATTTGATGACATATGATACGTCCATTATAACTCATGTGATACCCTTGAAACCAGAAGTTAAACCATTTAGACATAAACAAAGGCCTGTGAATGCTATTTTAGAGCCTTTAATCTTTGAGGAAGTGAAAAAATTATTTTCTACCAGAATAATCTTCCCAGTAAGATAATCAATCTGGATAGCTAATTTGGTACCTGTGAGAAAGAAAAGTGGAGACATTAGGCTATGTGTGGACTTTAGAAATTTGAACAAAGCCTTTGAAAAAGATAATTATCCCCTACCTCCAAAAGATGAAGTATTGCAAGCAGTAAATGGGGCTAAGATGATGTCTTTCTTAGATAGATTCTCAGGATATAATCAAGTCCTAGTGGATAAAGAAGATAGGTTGAAGACTACTTTTACTTGCAAATGGGGAAATTATGCATATAGAAGAATGCCTTTTGATTTAATCAATGCAGGTGCCACTTTTCAGTGAGCCATGGACATTGCATTTCGTGGATTATCAGGTAAATGCATTGTTATTTATATGGATGATTTAACTGTGTACTCTAAAGATTCATCCACTCATGCAGAAGATTTGAGAAGGGTACTTAAAAGATGTGAAAGGTACAAGATTTCTCTTAACCCAAAGAAATGTTCATTCGGTGTAACTGAAGGAAAATTGTTAGGACATGGAATTTTTAAAAATGGGATATCCATTGATCCTGAAAGAGTAGAAGGAATAAGAAAATTGCAATTACCTAACAGTAAGAAGGAATGAAAGTCCTCTTTTGGTAAGATTAACTTTGTTAGGAAATTTATTATAGGATTTGCAGAAATTGTGCAACCATTAAATGCCATGCTCAAGAAAGATGCAAAGATAGAATGGACACTAGGAACCAACGATGCATTCAAAGATATTAAGGAGGCCATTTGTGATGCTCCTGTGTTAGCAAGTCCAAATTATACAAAGCCATTTTACATATATTCTTTTGCATCTACATATTTAGTTGCAGCTGCCTTGACATAAAAGGGAGAAGATAATGAGGAAAAACCCATAGCTTTCATGAGTGCACCTCTGAAAGATGCACAACTAAAGTATCTGGACATAGAGAGATAAGCATTTACACTAGTAAGGGTAGTTAAGAAGTTTAAACATTACATTTTGCGAAGTCAAGTCAAGGCCATAGTACTAGATGCAACAGTAAAAATGCTGCTAATGTAAAATGAGCCTGGAGAGAAAAGGGCCAAATTGATTACAATATTACAAGAGTTTGATATGGAGATTATTCCAATGAAGTTAGTTTGAGGGCAAGCATTAGTACAGACCATAGAAAACATAGATCCAAATTTGGTGAAGCAACAATATGTATTAAATTCTAATGATGCATAAGGCTGGTATGATGATTTGAATACCTTTCTGATATCAGGTAAATATCCAAGTAAGATGAAGTCTTCTCAAAGGAGAGCTTTAAAGATTAAAGCACAGAGATACATGGTACAAGGAGATCTTCTATTCAAGAAGAACCATGAAGGTATATATTTAAGATGTTTAAATAGAATTGAAGTAGATAAGGTATTGTCAGAGTTGCATGATAAGTATGGAAGTGCTCATGGTTCTCATTTAGCTACTACGCATAAGATACTAAGAGTGGGATGCTATTGGCCAACAATGTTTAAGGATACAAAGAGTCATATTCAAAGTTGTCACACTTGTCAAATTACAGCAGACAAAGGAAGGAATCAGGCTAATCCATTACAGCCAGTCATTGAGTCTAGGCCATTTGCACAATGGGGCTTAGATTTCATTGGAGTTATAAATCCTCCATCATCTATAGGACATAAGTTTATATTAATAGTAACTGACCATTGTACAAGGTGGACTAAAGCCACATGTTGTAAGTTTTCCACTACTGAGGTAGTTATCAAATTTCTTGAAGAAAACATCATAACAAGGTTTGGAGCTCCATATTTCTAAAATTTTCTAAATGGGCATTTGAATATAGGATAGTTTTAAAATTTTCTTCAAATTATTATCCTCAGGGGAATGGTTTAGCTGAGTCCACAAAAAAGATTTTATTAGATATAATCAAGAAGCTAACTGTAAAGAATCCTAGAGAATGGAATACATTGTTAAAATATGCATTGTGTGTAGATAGGACTAAGGTTAAGTCAGCCTTAGGCAATACACCTTATCACCTAGTTTATGGGACTGATCCCATACTTCCAGTGAATTTAAGAATACCTATCTGGAAGTTTGCTAATGAGTATTTAGGATTTGATGATCACAAAGATGCCAGGATGATCTAAATGTTACAATTGGATGAGAAAAGAGATCAAGCCATTAAAAATTTTGCCAAACATCAAGTAGTGGTCAAAAGATGGTTTGACAAAAGAGCAAGAGTCAAAACATTTAGAATATTAGACTTAGTATTGTGTTGGGATAAAGCACATGAAAAGAAAGGAAATCATGGAAAGTTCGACAAATTATGGTTAGGTCCGTTATAGGTCACAGAGATAATAGGGGATAATACATTCTGGCTCAAGACCTTGACTGGGGAAGATGTGTTTGTTGTCATTTTTTGCTTGACCACAAAATATTTTATTTTTCCCCTTCTATCAGAGAAATCTGATTAGAGAAAGCCTAAATAAAAGGACAAAAGGGTTAAATCCTTTAATTACCTATGCTCTGCCTTGCCAAAGATCCCAAAATCACACCTTGAGAATCCTTGCAGAAAACCTAGAAAAACCCAGAAATATTTTGTCTCCAATTGTTTTCTATCACAGAGATTTCTTAGTTTTATACTTAGCCATTTTTCATGTATATGATGATGACGTCATCCTTATTTTTGGGTTTTCTATCATTTGGTTGATTTGCATCTCAGATACATTTTTTCCTTGTATCTTGGCCATGTACAACGTTACTGTACATCTGATCCTTTGTATGTATTGTTGTATGTATTTTGTATATACAAAGGTCATATACAAGGGTGAATGTACATAGGCAATATACAAGGGGTAGACATACAAAGGACTTTCGGTGTGACATGCTTATTGGCAGCTCAACTCATAGCCTCTCTGATGGCCGATGAAGCATACAAGGCAGACATACAAAGGCATATGCAATGCAAAGATACAAGTGTCTTCGGCGAGACTTTGCATATCGGTGACTCAGTTAAAAGTCTCCCCGATAGTTGATGCATGCGCACATACAAAGGGGGAGATACAAAAGGGTGAGGTCCGTTTTTGTGCAAAGGCGATTGTATCTCATATACAAGTCGCAGGTACAAACGAGATATATAAGGCAATGATACAAAGGAAAGATGCAAATTCTATATACAAGGAAGAGATACAAAGGTTGGGGCCCACCAATTATATGAATATGCGATTGTATTTTGGCACATACAATCACATATACAAGGGCATATACATTCCTAATATACAAGTCCCGGACCCGAAAAGAATATGCATTCTGGTCGATAAAGGCACAAGCGATTGTATGCATCTTTTTATGTATGTTCGCATTATATGTTTAGACATACAAGGGTCATATACAAGGCAATATACAAAGGTCACATGTATATGCTGAGATGAAATGTTTGTATATAGGTTTGTATGTAGTTTTTGTTTGTATATTTCATATTGTATATGCGATATACAAAGGTTAGATACAACGATGATATACAAGGCGGACGCGACTGGGAAACCAATTTTGGCAAACTCAGCTGTGGGTTCTGCAGTTTGTATGTTGAAGTGCTTGTATATGTTGATATACAAAGAAGGAACGATACAAAGGTTGGACCTGTTCTCAAGTTCTGATATGGTTGATGATCCTTTGAGTCCCACATTGTATGTATATGTGATTGTATCTCATATACAATTGATATACAAAGGGTCACATACAAAGGATTTTGGTGAGACTTAATACATAGGTGGCTTAGTCTGTGGTTTTTCTAACAACTGATAAGAAGGATGCAATGTTTAGCGATGGGTCTCAAGTTCAGCTCAATGGCAAATCAGATGATGACACGTAGTAGGGGCATGTATACAAAAGGTGATTCTAAGGCCGTTTAAAGTGTCGATGCAAAAGCAAATACAATGGACATTTCAGCAGGACCTTTGTATACCAGTATGACTCAGTTGAGGTCACCCTGACAACCTGATAGATAGAAAGGTTGTATGTGCAGATGCAAAGTGATATGCAAATGCAGGATGCAGTTGACCGTAGCTTTGACTATCCATATCTCCCTCATGCTTATTTTTGCCTCCTC
This sequence comes from Cunninghamia lanceolata, assembly GCA_027924645.1. Lineage (NCBI taxonomy): Eukaryota > Viridiplantae > Streptophyta > Pinopsida > Cupressales > Cupressaceae > Cunninghamia > Cunninghamia lanceolata. Next base: position 4,152,981 of record BSBN01000567.1, read on the forward strand.
CTTCATAAGGCGGGATTTTGAGGAGGATATTTTCACTTTCAAATTTGGATATAGATTTGCATGCTCGATCAACTGCACGTTTTAGTGACCTTTTTTTGGCATATGCAGATGCAGATATTTGTTGCATTTATGGGTGTAGGTCGATGATTCAACAGCTCACACTGAAGATTCAAAACATCTGCCATCTGCTCCTGTTCCAAATATTTCATGACATAACTTCTTGTAGATGGATGTCCCTTCAGAGGCAGATATTTTTCCTAACTATGCCCATATGACTAATCCATTGGAACTGACTTAGGTCAAAATGCTATATATGCATAAAAGGGAGATGTAAAAAAGGTTGGACTTTGGGAGATTTAGTTATCTCTATTCTTTTGATTCCAAACAGAGCATTCCTAAATTGTAACCATGCCTTCTGATTGAATACATGCTGGTTATTTTACCTCTTCATGTTATTTTAACCCTGTGTGATCAAAGAATGACGTGTTTGTGAATGTTTAATTCCTTCTAGTCATCTCTTCCTCCTTGCCTCTGTTAAAATCAGCTTGATTTGTGTATGTTTATTGGTTGTATCCAATCATTTTGTGCATTTTCTCAGTTTTGTGAAGGTTTCTTTTATTGTCTGGTGCATCACCCTTATTTTTCAAGTTTTTTCAATTTTATCTTTCATTCAAAAAACATTCCTTCTCCCTTTTCCTCTACAAATTTAGTAGATTTTAGGTGATAACCAGCTTGGAAGCTGGCCTTCTCCAGAGGTTCTTTCTAAATACAGGTGACCCACAGACCTTGCAAAGATCCCATGTTTGTCCAGATTGCTAAAGTTTTACAACTACAACAAGGGTGCAAATCTAATAGATAACAGTTTCTAGCACGCCCGGTGGGACTGTGGAATTAGAAAACAATTAAATACTACATTTTATTGTTGGTTCTGATGTGTACCTAGTGATTTTTAGACCTATAAGAGGTTAAAACCTGCATATCTGGTGACTCATACTGAGAAGGGACGAGTAGATCAGTGTTGTCACACATTTTATGAGAAAAATTTAAACTTGGACTTCAAGTTCCTTTGATTATCTACAATTGTCGCTACCTAGAAGACATAGTAGAGCTGTGGTAAGGAAACCAGTTCCCAAAAGAATACAATAAACCCCACCAAGTTTCAGGCTAGTAGTACATGTAGTTCCTGTACTAGTTCAAGTAAACCTACCTCCAACTTTTCCAATGGCAAGGAATTAGCCATTTGTGGCCTTTGATGGGAGCAGCCCATTGAATTTGATAGTGCATGATAATATACCTATGGAAGCTTTGAAGAGCCTGCCCGATTTCACTGGGGAGGACCAAACTACCCCAATCGAACACATTAGAGATGTAGCATCTCTATGTGGTGTTCATCATGTAACTCAAGAAAATGTAGCCATCAGGCTGCTGACTGCCTCATTTAAAGGAAAAGTATTACAGTGGTTCAGGAGTTTACCTATTTAAACTATTAGAACTTGGGATGATCTGGGTGATAAGTTGAACAAACAATTTCAAGATAAGTCAGATAACTTATCACTGGTTGAACAACTGACTACAATAAAGAGAGCTCCCCAGGAGCAAATGATGGATTTCAATTTTTAGTTTCAAAAGACATGGGACATAATTCCTACCATGGTAAGGCCTCCATCAGAATATGCATTCCTGTATTTTTTAAAAGCTCTAAATAGTGACATTTCAGTAATGATACAATCATTGGGAGGTACAAGTTTACCTGCATGCATATGAAATAGCTATTAGAACAAAAAACAACCTGATTCAAGCTGAGAAAATAGCACCTAGACCACTAGTGCCCATTTTTCCTGATATTCAAGCTTCAATGCCTTTGTCGATCCTGTATTTTCCCCCTTTACCTGCTGCAACAGCATTGCCAAGTGCTACCAATCCTGAAGCTACATTTTCTAGCTCATCACAAGAGTTAAGGGAGATTAAAAGCAACCAACAAAAAATAGAGAATATCTTACAGACTTTTGGGAATGAGCTGGTGAACATCAAAAAGTAGCAGTCCTAGAATAGATAGCCTTATTAGCCACACAGCCAAGGGCAAAATCAACCTTATCAAGGGCAAAACTAGCCATACCAAGCTAATAGGCCACCTTATCAAAGCAATTAGCATGGTGCTAGGCAGAGTGTGAACTAGAGGCCTTTCCAGCCTTATAATCTGGCACCCATTAATGTAGTTAGGGACGTTGTCCCTGTTCAGAATAACCTTGTAGTTGAGTATGAATGTTGTTTTCAATGCAATCAGCCACACAGTCAGGTAGCTTGTTCAAATGGGGTGATAAATCAGGCTCTAATGGTACAAAATGTTGCAGTTTCACAGCCAAACACATCAAATGATGGGGCTATACAATAGCAAGAATAGCCTCAAAATGATACTGCTTTCCTAAACTCACAAGAAGATGAGTTTTGTGGCATAAACAAAGATAATTCTCCAGTTGCAGCAAATACAAGAGCTAAAAAGAGGGGTTATGAGATAGATCAAGCAAAAAACAAAGGAAAAGGACTTGTTGATCCTTCTACATCCCATATCCCCCATATTTTGCAAAGGAATATTCAAGCAACTTCTAGGGAACAACCTCATTTACACGCTGATATTGTTGCTGCAAAGTCACATCAGAAGGTAAACGTCACTCCACCTTTTAATATCATTGAAAATATGAAGAAGATGAATGTGACAATATCTATGTGGGAGTCCCTAGCCATCCCAAGCCAAAAGGACATGTTACAATCTCCTTTGTCTGATTTAAAAGTGTCAAATGGTGCAACTGTTGACCTAGCTAAGGCTATTCTTACAAATTCATCCCAAGACAATAGCAAACAGCCAAACAAGAGTGCTAAACCACTTCCATTTTATGTGTCTTTAATAATTGGAGACAAGGTAGTAAAGAGTTTGAGATATCTCTCAATCCTAAGAAATGTAGTTTTGTTGTGCATGAAGGCAAGATTTTAAGACACCTTGTCTCAAAAGAGGGAGTTACCATTGATACAAAAAGAGTAAGAGCTATTTTAGATCTACCTTTACCCAGTCACAAGAAAGGACTGCAATGTTTTATTGGCAGAATTAATTTTCTGTGAAGATTTATACCTGACATTGCAAATTTATTGAAGCCTCTGACCTCTATGTTAAAAAAAATATAGTTTTTAGTTGGACAAAAGAGGCCAAACTTAGCTTTGAGTCCATAAAAGAAGCATTATCGGCTGCACCAACTCTAGTAAATCCTAATTTCTCAAAAGATTTTATCTTGTATGCTTATGGCGGTCTAGATACAATTTCTGCAATTCTGGTACAACAACAAAGTGAAGGCTTTGAGCAACCAATTGCTTTCCTTAGTCAAGGACTGGAGGAGTATGAATAGAGGTATAGTTTCATTGAAAAATATGTCCTTACAGTTGTAAAGCATCTCAAGAAGTTTAGGCATTTTATTTCTAACAATAAGATACATTTGATGGTTACTCACCCTAGCGTGAAAGAGTTCCTATTAGGTAAGGATGTTAATGAGAAAAGGGCCGGTTGGATTACCAAAGTCATGGAATATGATGTAAATATCAATATAACCAAGCTATCAGAGGTAGAGGACTCAGTGAATAGTTTGCTACTAGTTCTGAAAATGAAATAGAGAAAGAAGAGGAGGTGCTTCTAACCATTGAAGATAAACATTAGGATGATACAATAGCAATGGGCACAGGTTGGGTTAATAACATGACTCATTGTTTGCAAATTGGTGAATGTCTAGCAGGTTTAGATAGAACTAGGAGAAGATATTTTAGACTGCAGTCTATTCCATATGTTTTAATAAATGATATCCTTTTTAGAAAAGATTTTAATGGTGTGTTGTTAAGATGCATTGATAATAATCAAACTGACAAGGTGCTGCATGAGTTTCATGATGGAACAACAAGAGGTCATTTTGCCCCAAGGACTACTACTTGGAAAATAATGAGAGCTAGATATTATTGGCCCAGCTTATTCAAAGATGCCTATGCATAGGCTAGAAAGTGTGTAAAATGTGCCATTTTTGCAGGCAAAGAAAGGCTACTAGCTTTACCTCTGCAGCCAATTCAAGTAGAATAGCCCTTCATGAGATGGGGTATTGATTTTATAGGTCCCATTAACCCATCATCAAGTGCAGGCCACATGTGGATACTTACAGCAACAGACTATTTCACAAGGTGGACTGAAGCAGTGACTTTGAAGGAAGCCAATGAGAATGTTGTTTTGAACTTTTATTTTGATTTGATATTTAGATTTGGAGTGTCTGAGTCAATTATCTCAGACAATGCTTTAGCCTTTGTTGGATTGAGGATAACTGACTAGGCTGTGAAGAATGGAATCTATTTGAACACTTCATCAAATTATTACCCACGTGGTAATGGTTTGGCTGAATCCACAAATAAGAATCTCACAAAGATTTTAAAAAAATCAATAGAGGACAGCTAGAGAACCTAGCACACCAATCTAAAATCTGCTTTATGGGCAGATAGAATAACTCCCAAGAGGTCTATTGGAAACTCCCCATATATTTTAGTTTATGGAAAAGAGGCAAGATTGCATGTTTCTATAGAGCTGCCAGCACTTGATATCATGAATCAGCTGGAGATGTTTGAAGAAGAGGATCCCATGGCTATAAGATATGCTCAACTTATGGAGCTTGAAAAAATGAGAGATAAAGCTATGAAAGCTATGGAGTATCATCAGCTTCAGGAAAAAAGAACTTTTGATAGGAAAGCCACTCCCATAATTTTTAGGGAAGGTGATATGGTACTCAAATGGGATGAGTTGAAAAGTAGGCCAGGAAAACACTCCAAGTTTGATAGCATGTGGGGTGGCCCGTTTATCATTATTGAATGCAAGAAGCATAATGCATTTTAGTTATCAAACATGGACGGAAAAAATTTGCCTATCCCAGTCAATTGGATACACTTGAAGAGGTGTTTTGAGGTATGACTTGCCTTGTGAAGTAGAAGATTAGGTTTCTTGCTTTCAATAAGTGTTGTTGCACAATAGTTTTAGATACCCTTTTTTTTCCCTAAGTGCTATCTAGCACAGTTAATGGGTTGCTCCAGCTTTTGTTCTGTTTTTGGTCTTTCAAATGTTCTTCATTACTGATATGGTGAGTTACTGAGGGCAAGATTGGTTGTCAAAGGTTTATTTTTAAGTCCCTGTGTGATTCCATGCCCAATGGATACTTAAGGCCACTGGTCTAATTTCTTAGCAGGCAAACATCCTCGAGAGGTCACCAAAGTTGTCATTTTTTGTTTGACCACAAAATATTCTATTTTCCCCTTCTATCAGAGAAATCCGATTAGAGAAATCCTAAATAGAAGGAGAAAAGGGTTAAATCCTTTAATCACCCATGCTCCGCCTTGCCAAAAATCCCAAAATCTCACCTTGAGAATCCTTGCAGAAAACCTAAAAAAACTTAGAAATCTTTTGTCTCCAATTGTTTTCTACCACAGAGATTTCTCAGTTTTATACTTAGCCATTTTTCATGTATATGATGATGATGTCATCCTTGTTTTGGGGTTTTCTATCATTTGATCGAATTGCATCTCAGATACATTTTTTTCCTTGTATCTTGGTCATGTACAATGTTATTGTACATCGGCTCCTTTGTATGTATTGTTGTATGTATTTTGTATATACAAAGGTCATATACAAGGGTGAATGTACATAGGTAATATACAAGGGGCAGACATACAAAGGATTTTTGATGTGACATGCTTATCAGCCGCTCAACTCATAGTCTCTCTGATGGCCGATGAAGCATACAAGGCAGACATACAAAGGCATACTCAATGCAAAGATACAAGTGTCTTCGGTGAGACTTTGCATATCATTGACTTAGTTAAAAGTCTTCTTGACAGCTGATGCATACACACATACAAAAGGAGAGATACAAAAGGGTGGGGTCCACTTTTGTGCAAAGGCGATTGTATCTCATATACAAGTCATAGGTGCAAACGGGATATACAAGGCAATGATACAAAGGAAAGATGCAAAGTCTATATACAAGGAAGAGATACAAAGGTTGGGGCCCACCAATTGTATGAATATGCGATTGTATTTTGGCACATACAATCACATATACAAGGGCATATACATTCCTAATATACAAGCCCCAGACTCGAAAGGAATATGCATTTTGGTCGATAAAGGCACAAGCAATTGTATGCATCTTTGTATGTATGTTCGCATTGTATGTTTAGACATACAAGGGTCATATACAAGGCAATATACAAGGGTCACATGTATATGCTGAGATGAAATGTTTGTATATAGGTTTGTATGCAGTTTTTGTTTGTATATTTCGTATTGTATATGCGATATACAAAGGTTAGATACAATGGTGATATACAAGGCAGACCCGACTGGGAAACCAATTTTGGCAAACTTAGTTGTGGGTTCTGCAGTTTGTATGTTGAAGTGCTTGTATATGCCAATATATGGTGAAGGAAAGATACAAAGGCCGGACCTATTCTAAAGTTTTGATATGGTTGATGATCCTTTGAGTTCCACATTATATGTATACGCGATTGTATCTTATATACAATCAATATATAAAAGGTCACATACAAAGGATTTCGGTGAGACTTAATGCATCGGTAGCTTAGTCTGTGGTCTTTTCGATGGCCGATAAGGAGGATGCAATGTTTAGCGATGGGTCTCAAGTTTAGCTTAGTAGCAAATCAAATGATGACATGTGGCAGGGGCATGTATACAAAAGGTGATTCTAAGGCTGTTTAAAGTGCCGATACAAAAGCAAATATAATGGACATTTCGACAGGACCTTTATATATTGGTATGCCTCAGTTGAGGTCGTCCCAACAACTTGATAGATACAAAGGTTTTATGTGCAGATGCAAAGCGATATGCAAATGCAAGATGCAGTTGACCGCAGCTTTGACTGCCCATATCTCTCTCATCCTGGTGAATTTCAACATGCTTAAAAAGGCAAAAGTGCTTATTTTTACCTTGTCCTTCATATGGTAGGCTTTTGAGGAGGATATTTTCACTTTCAAATTTGGATCTGGATTTGCATGCTCAATTGACTGTATGTTTCAGTGACCTTTTTTGGCATATGTAGATGCAGATATTTGTTGCAATTATGGGTGCAGGTCGGTGATTCAACAGCTCACATTGAAGATTCAAAATATCTGCCATCTGCCCTTGTTCTAGATATTTCATGCCATAACTTCTTGCAGATGGACATCCCTTCAGAGGCAGATATTTTTCCTAACTGTGCCCATGGGACTAATCCATTGGAACCGACTTAGGTCAAAATGCTATATATGCATAAAAGGGAGATGTAAAAAAGGTTAGACTTTGGAAGATTTAGTTATCTCTATGCTTTTGATTCCAAACAAAGCATTCCTAAACTATAACCATGCCTTCTAATTGAATACATGCTAGTTATTTTACCTCTTCATGCTATTTTAACCCTGTGTGATCAAAGAATGATGTGTTTGTGAATGTTTAATTCCTTCTAGTCATCTCTTGCTTCTTGCCTCTATTAAAATCATCTTGATCTGTGTATGTTTATTGGTTGTATCCAATCATTGTGTGCATTTTCTCAGTTTTGTGAAGGTTTCTTTTATTATCTAGTGCATCACCCTTATTTTTTAAGTTTTTAAGTTTTATCTTTCATTCAAAAAACATTCCTTATCCCTTTTCCTCTGCAAATTCAATAGATTTTAGGTGATAACCAGCTAGGAAGCCAACCTTCTCCAGAGGTTCTTTCCAAACATAGGTGACCCACAGACCTTGGAAAGATCCCATGTTTCTCCAAATTGCTAAAGTTTTACAATTGCAATAAGGGTGCAAATCTGAGAGATAACAGTGCCATTACCTGTTAATGGCCAACATTTGAAACATTACTTTAGGCTTGAGGTGAGGGTAGTTGGTATGGTGTGTCTCATAATGTAAATAATGTATAGTTTTATTGGGTTTCCTCTTGTTTTGTTTTTGTTTGCTTTTGTTGTGGTGGTTTGTGGGTTGTGTTACCTTGGTAGGGATGTTTGTTTTGTTTTGAAGTATATAGGAGTAGATTAACAACCACTGAAAACAATAGAAAATTTAGAACATTTAGGTTAATTATTTGAAACTTATACATAACTTGTTGTGACTGTCATGAATGTAGAAAATGGTTTGCCTTGTGAAATTTTGTATTCAATAATTGTGGGTTGAGTATTCAAGGGAAGTTTCTCACAATGATACACCTAAAATCCTTGGGTTTGTTGAACATACTAGTGTAGGTATTAGGTGAAAAATTAGAGGTTACCCTTACTACCATTACAATTCTCAGCTTAATTTTTAGCAAGTGATCACTCCTTGCATAATGAAGTTACAATGGTAATATCTTATAAAGTCTCTATCTTACACAAAATATAAAAAATAAATAAATAGATAAAATGGATTTTACTGAAAATCAAGATTAAGCCATCCAAGTAACTCTATGGATGCTTACTGGCAGTGGGGCTCTACTTAGAAGAATTGTAATGATAACCTTGTCAGGGCTATAGACTCCTCCTGGTAGCAAGGCTCTATCCGGTTGGTTATGAGGGAATGACATCAACTATGTAGTTTTATATTAGTCACTAGTTTGTTTAACTTATTTTCAAGATGAGGATCATTAATCACATGCACCCACTTAAATTGAATGGGGAAATTCATGCACCTTATTGAATACATCATGTCTCAAGTTAAATAATGATTTGTAGAAAAGAAAGTTAGAAGTTATGAATTTGTTTCATTTAGTTTTCTTTAATGATTTTAATTTAATTGTTTTGTTTGGTTGCTAGTTGTTGTGGTGCTCACAACACACCCCATTTTACTTCTTAGCAAAATGAGGACCCTTGTTGTGGTTGGGGCCTTTTGCTTGTGTGTGGGTCTATTTGGTGGTAAAAGGGAAAAGGAGGTAAATGTTATAAACCTTGTTGAAAATAAAAAAAATAGCATTAAGTGGTAGAGTAGAATAGTGGTGAATTCTTTGTCAAAAATGAATGAGGGTTGCTTTTTGAACCATTTCAAAATTTCCAATATTCTGCAAGATATGTGTGTTTTGGTAAAATGCACTATAGGAATGTTTGTATGTTGCATATACAAGGTCGTTTGTATGTGGAGTCATTGTACTAGTCGCATAGAGTTGTTGGGTTTATGAACCATTATATTTGTATACATATCACTAATGTTTTATTCTTTACATACAAATCGGACCCAATAGAATTCAGAGATAAAATGGATAATTGGTTAAGTCCACGATTTGTATCTCAGGTTGTATGTTTGGCAAAAACAAAGATATAGGGTGATATTCAACATGATATACATATAACGGACCCGAGGAGAATATGAAATTTGGTTTTATCGAGGTATGTTTCGCAGTTTGTATGTTGTATGCTTTGGGTTATACTTTTCGATATACAACAGTGCGGAAGTCAAAGAGAATTAAAATTTGATATAAGTGATGCATCGTACCTTAATGTATATTGAAAGATGTATTCACTTTATATACATATGTGGAGCCAAAGAGTTATGCAATGTGGTTTATAAAAGATGAAAAGTCTGAGATGATTATACAAAGGAGTTTGTACGTATCAAGGCTTGTATCTAAGAATAGATACAAGTATTGTTGTATCATTGAAATACAAGTGGAAAGTAAAGTGGGTCACTCAGATTGTATCTCAGGCTTGTATGTTAACAATATGCATCTCCGATATACAAGATGACGTATAAGAAATGATACAAACAAAAGATGCAAGATGGACTTGAAAAAGAAGTTAAATAAAGGAAAATCTTTGTATGTTTGGGGCAATTGTATGTTAACAATATACATCTCTGATATACAAGGAAATAAAAGACATCGACGGGAAGATAAAAGGTAAAAAAGAGGTTTGTATGGGTTGTCTGTATGTGCACTTGTATCTATCTCACATACTTTGTGATATGCAAGCATAGATACAAACATGGATATAAAGTAAAAGATAACATGGTGTATGAAGCGTTGCATAAAGGTTTGTATATTGAAAAGATACAAAGGGGACATACAAAGAACAATATACAAAGAAAGATACAAGAAAGCGTGATGTATGCAGAAAATAAACTAATGGATAGCAGTTTAAAACAAAATGCTGAAATAAAAAGCCGAAGCCTTAGGCACATTAATTACTGTAATTAATGTTGAGCTAACACCCAAAAGAGTAAAATTCAAAGGGTTAGGGTAAATTTAAATCTATTTTTCTTTCAGATTTACATAATCAAGGATTAAAACTATAGAAAGAAGAATTGCTATAGAAATTGAACAAAATTCATCAAAGCAATGGAATCTTAGAAGCTAGACAAAGTAAGAGACAGTAAAGTAAGTCAATGATGTAAAGTTGAGTTGTCAAGAGATATAGGTATTTATCTTAAAATGCTGTTACAGTTCAGTTGGTAAAAATGCAAAGTAGATTTCAGTAATTTCATTGTGAAATGTAAACGTTTGTTAAATTGCTGGTTTAATTGTTAATTAGCCAGGTTAGGTTAAACAAATGTGAAATTCAAAATAGAAAAGACAAATGGGGTTAGGGTAAAATGTAAAAAAAAAAGAAAATTCGTAGTAAAACCCTAGGTAAGAGGGTAAAATAAAAGGTTAAAAAAATGCATTTTTTTATACGGGATGGCCCCAAAGCAGAAAAAGGTAGATACAGGCAGTGAAGTTAAAAAAGAGAGGAAGCCACGCAAAGAAATAGAAAAAGAGGAGTTGCCACTACATAGAGGGTACCCTTCATTGATCAGTTACACTAGAGTAGAGACAGACACCAATATCGGGAGCTATGATGCAAATGATGTTTTGCAGAAGATCACAGCTATTGATGCTACACCTGAAAAGAGGTGTATATGGGAGAGTGGATTGTACAGGGCTATGGGTTTTCTGTTAGCTATGGAAGCTAGGGATTTGTATCTAGATTGTATATACTTGTATGACCTAGCTACGAGGAAAATAATGTTTTATGATAGACTCATTGCAAACTTATCCATGGAAGGTATTGCAAGAACATTCTGTCTGGAAATACATGAGAAAATGGTGGATATTGATATAGATCAATACAATGATGACTTCCATAACAATGAAAGGGATTGTAGAGGCAAGATCTTCTACAGTTGGTACATTGCAGAAAATAAGCCCAAGGCTGTGGCTAGATTGCACAAGAATCTATAGAAAATATACTTTAAAGAAGAAATATACTTGATGATTACAATTTGAAGAAGATTAGTGGGATTGAGAGATGGCACTAAGTGTGAGCCATGGATGTTTACTATCATCCAGTTCATGAGGGAAGCAAAAAAATAGCAAGGACAAATTCACTGGGCTAAGGCTATTAGCACAGCCACATGGAAACAAGTGATGCTAAGGAAGCAAAAGTTGATGCCTTTTTATTTGTCTTCATACATATTATTTTCATGTGTAGTAGAGGTTCAACCATTCATACATGGGATAGACAGGGTTGGAACCTTAGGAAATGATCTAGATTAGAAGCTGCTATATGAACATTACCCTGATTTATAGGAAGAGAATGCATTGAAGAAGTATGCTCTAGTAAATGATGTATTCTATACATACATGGCTAGAATTTTAAGGGAAGAGCCTGATAAGAGGTTATCTAAGGATGCAGAGGATACAATTGGGATGCACAGTTCCTGGTATATTCAATTTCCACATTTTACTTATATCAGAACTGAAGGATTTGAAGGAAAACCTTTCATGCTACCCAGGTATCCTAACAATAAATTAATTGTTTTAGAATTCTCAAGGCAAAATTTGAATGCCTTTAAAATGTACAAGAAGAAGTTTAACAGAGGAAATCTTAAGTTACCTTGGGTAGTTGGTGGAAACTCATGCTATAGTGAGGAGGTTGCTAGTTATTCAAAAAAGGAATTGAGGTATTATGGATTTGAGGAATTTGAGTTGGCCCGAAGGTTTGATCCTTTTCATAGAATTCAAAATACAATTGATTCAAAATTTAAACATAAAATATATATTGAAGACTTTTGGTCAGACTGTAAGAATGATAAAGAGGTAAGAAAGAGGGCTCATAAAAGATTAACAGTTGATCAAATGAGGTCTATGGGAGATATATATGTTCCCCCTAAGGTTGAAGATGATGGTAAATTGCTATATCATAGTTATGAAAGTGCCAGGCTTGCTCTTATTGGAGAGCCCAATTGGTCACAACCAGGGAACACATATTTGGACACATTGTCCAAACTGGTTATCTTGTTTTCAAAAACATGGTTAAAAGATAGAATTGAAGAGCTTAATACTGAGGGGGTGGAGATCACATATCCAAAGAAAGAAAAAAAGAGAGTAAGGGAGCATAGTGATGATCTCCAATGTTTCTATGAAAAGAAAAGAATGATTGTTGAAGCCAAAATTATGAAAAAGGATAAAAATACTACTCTAATGGATCCTTATGCCTTAGGAGTGATAGTAGCAGTGTCATCTGTTAGATTTGTGGAGGCAAAATCATTAAGCCATGATATTAGTATAGAGGAAGCACAGGCCTCCAAAGAGATAATAGGACAGAAGGTCAGGAAAGCAATACCAATAAGCATATCAAAAGGGGAGACTTCAAAAAAGAGTGAAGTCATAGGAGCATAGCAGGTAGGTGCTAAGTTGAGTGATATACCTGGCGCATCCACCTCAGCAGAAAAAGACAAGTATATGCTTAGGTAAAGACAAAATTAGATGGAGAAATGCTGCAAGGGTCAAAAGCCCATAAAGCCAAACAAGTCACTGAAACTATCCACATTGAGAGTGACAGTAGTGAAAGTGAAGAGAGAGAAATGGATTTAGGAAAAGAAGTTGGAATTGAAGAAGAAGAATCCAGTGAATTTCTAAGTGAAGAAGAGGAGAAAAACACTCAGAGTACGATGGAAATTGAACAAGGCTCAATGTCTGAAAAAGAAAGGGTATAAGAAGAATCAGGAATAATAGATCCATTTGGTACCCTGGTGTCTCCTGAAGTAATAAAGGATGTGCAAGATAAAGCACATAAAATTGAAGAGTCTGAAAAGGAAGATGCACCTGAGGAGACAATAAAGGAAACACCTGTCTAAGCCAAAGAAGAAACAAGAGTTGATACCTCAAGTGTACATGTATTAAACATTCTAAATATGTATGGAGAGCAAAGTGAAGAGGAAAAGAATACAAAAAGCAAGAATGAACAAGTAAAAGAGGCAAAAGAAGCTGATACAATGGTAGGTTCACCCTCACATATAGAGCAAGTACAAAGGAAAGGTGAAACAACAGTAGATGAAGCAAGTAAACCTGAAGGTGAAGAAAATATAGAAAACATTGATGAAGGTAAAATTGAAAAACAAGAAGAAGATATAGACATGATAAATGTAGAACAAACAAATGAAGAGGAAGACCAAGAAAAGGAATCATCAAGGAAGGAAGGTCCTGAGGAAGAGGATGAAGGTGGAGGGGATACAAAAATTGAAGAGGAAGAAAATGAGGGTGAATCTAAACAACAAAATGATCCAATGATACAATAGCAAGCACCTCAATAGCAGTCTCCTCCACAATAGCAATAGGAATGACAACAGCAACCACAAGAGCAGGGAGAAGTAGAAAGGCCTTAGGAAGAGGTAATCAATGAAGAAAAAACTGTTGAAGGCACAAAAGAGGTTCCTGCCTGGTTAGGTGTAGAGATAAGAAAAGAAAAGGTGGAGGTACAATTACTAACTATAGACATCAAAAGTCTATTGGGCGATACAACGCCAAGGAAAGATAGAAGAAAGGCCAGAACCATGTCAGTAATACAAAGAGGTCGAGATGGATCTAGGACGTTGAACTTGGCCATACCATAAAAAGAGAAGGCAAAATGAGAAAGAACAATAGATGAATACAAAATACTCAATTTTGACCTAGGGCATACAACAAGGGAACAACACATAAGTGAATGGGAGGATATGCACTAGGTTACAGCAGAAATGTTAAGGAAGGATAAAGTTAAACAAGAATATTTGAAAGGACACATTATCCAATTACAACAATTCATTAAGGGAATATTTGATCCCAATACAACAGTACCAGAATTGCCTAGTGATATAGCAGTTGTATCTAAAGATGAAATAAAAGATATTGAAAATAAGAGGCTTAAAGCCAATATTTTTTAAGAATGGTTTAAAGACTTCATTCAAGAAGGAGAATAGGTAATAAAACAAGCAGTGAAAGGGTGGGATTTGGCTATGATGGAAAAGAATAAATGCAGTATACTTGTATATAATGGTCAGTTTAGAAGAGAGGAATGCAAATATGAATTGGAACAGTTAGAGGAAATTGAAGAGAGAGTAGAAGAATTAATAAATGAAGGAGTAATTACCCCTTCAATGGCAAATCAAGTGCCACAGGCAAGGTTAGAATTAAAATTTGAAGAAGATAATCTCAGAAGGTACATAACAGCCGCTCAGGACTTAGAAGAAAAGGCAGATGACATGATTAGAATGCATAAAACGATAGTGGAAAGGCTCTTAGACCATGAGTGCATGGATATACCAGCATATGAACTGCAAAGAGCTTTAACAAAATTCAAAGCCATTTTTACACCATGTATGGAGAATCCAGAAGCATATCTAAGTAAACAAATGATTGATTCATTGATGGAGGAAAAAGCCAAGATGAAGAAATACAAGAAGAAAGGTGAAGGTTTAGATAAAGAAGAAAAGAAACTGAAAGAAGGGGTTACAATGCATGAATATGTATGGACAAAGAGTCTAGGAGGAGATCACACCTTTATAGAAGGTGTAATTAATAATTTCAAAATATATTTGCAGGAATAAGAAAATGTTAAAGGGAGCAAATAATACTATTGAAAGAGTCAAGTGAAAGGGGTATCTGCGGGCAAAGTCTATAGGAAAGCAAAAGTCAAAGAAAGGGGGAATCTTATTTTGAAAATATTCCAATGGCATCGTTTGAGGAGGAAAAGATACCACTGAGATATTTTGAGAAATAGTTAGAGACAAATGTACACCCTTGATTAAGAATAGATGGATCGTGACCATAGATTAAGTTTTGTAGTCGTAGCAGTATGAAGCTTCAAAATCTATATAAGAAGCTCGGCTACATGCATATTAGTTACAGAGAGATTTTTTTGAAAGATAACTTGCACACTTGTAATTTGTTTGAATATTTTGATTAGAGAAGTATTTTAGTTTAGAGGAGGAGGTTACCTTTGTCTACATTAAGGAATGCATGGAGTATCTAGCTTCCTTATTGTATCTGTAAGACGTTTGTAAGTTTTTCTGTTGTTTGATTAATGAAGCAAAAAGGTCATTCATACATTGTAAACCATCTATGACTGTGTACTTTAAATACAAGTAAATCTGTGATTCTGCATCTATTTTCAGAGTGTTTTCTAGCTCTTACTTGTATCTGAAATACTACCTCTTTAAAAGCTTGCAATCTTGGATGTGTGTTCATGAAAATACTCAAGGCTTCACATTTGGAGATTTATGTCTGCGGATTTGATCAAGTTTGATGTATTTCTTACAATGTGGATAATAGAGTATTTAGTTCCTATAGTAGAATGATATTCAATTTGAGTTTCTCTAACTTTTCCCCAAACATTTGAAATAATTAGCTCAAACGTAGAAATTTTAAGGAAATTGTCTTACATTTGGAAGGAGCATGCAAAATTGTGTTAGTATTGGACAATTTTCATACCAATTTGAAAAGAAAAGCTTGTTTCATTATAAATCATACAAAGCTTTGTGGTATAGTAGTGGATTTATGCAAAGAAATGAATAATTTGTTTGTTTGTACAATAATTTGCATAATTCAAGTTTGGTGAGTCACAGATCACCTTAAATAAAGTAAGGCCCCCTTGAATATTACAGTTTCACATTAACCTATTGAGTTGTCCACAAGGTCAAGACCTGACCATAGAGAAACCTGGGATTAAGAACTATTAATCGATTTATTCATATCTTTCAAGACAGTTTAAGTTCATTTTGTGAATTTTAACTTTTGTTATGACTATGTAAAAACAATCATCAACAAGTATATCATTAGTATAAGCATCAATGACAACCCAAACTAAGTGTCCAAATTGAGTGTTGACATTAATGACAGTGTTGACATCAATGGAAACCACAACAATGGCAACCTTGGGTAACATATGTGCAACAACAGGTTGTTATTTTTAGCTAGTTGAAAATTTTGAAGGTTCTGAATCAACATTCAAGTAAATGGGTATCTATAAATACTATAATTGAAAAGAACATAAAATAAAATCATCATTTTTGGGTGATACAAGATTGCCATTACACCACTAGATGCTCATGCATCATAAATACTCCTAAACCTATATTCATATCTGATCTAGATGCACCAAGAAAACACATCCACACAACCACCACAACTTTAAATAGCATCTTAATAATAAAATTGAGGTCGTCCTCAAGATAGCTAGCATGTGAAAGGAGGTTAATCATGCACACATAATGATCAATTGTAGGTGTAACACAGTAAGGGTTACTCATGGAATTGAAGTATGTACAACCCTCATTCACTAAACCTACATGGATGCATGCACATAGAATAGAATTAAATCTTAAAATGTTAGGAGATGTTCTAGAGTGCTTCAATAATTCAATGATATTGCAAGCATTCTTGCAAAATCAATTTTGTACATATCTTATAGCCATTGCATTCCATGAGATCACATTTCCTTGAGTCATTTTGTCAAATACTTCATGTTCCTTGCCTATGCTTGCACATTTTGCATACATGTCTACCAAGGTAATTGTAGCTACAAGATCCAACAAAATTCCTCTATCCTTTATCCTTTGATGGATGTCCATACCCTATTCCAAATCTCCCATGTTGGCACAAGTAGGGAGGATGCTACTAAATGATGTAGTTTTTGGCTTTACAATTGCCAATTGCATTTGCTTGAACGTTTCTAGAGCCTTTTCAACAAATCCATTTTACACATATCTTGCAATCATGGCATTCGATGAGACCACATTTCTTTCAAGCATTCTTGAATCAAATAGATCATGTTCATTGCCTATGCTTCCACATTTTGCATGCATGTCTACCAAAGCATTTCCAACTACAACATCCAAGAAAATTCCTCTATCCTTTATGCTTTGATGGATACACATACCCTATTCCATGGTACCCATTTTGGCATAGGCTACGAGCACATGGGAAATGTAAAGTGACTAGGTTGGAGACCTATTTATTGCATATGGTGAAATAGTGTGACTATCTAATGAGGACATCCATGTCTTTTGTATGCTACAATAACCACATTCCATGAAAGGCTATCTCATTCTCTTATATGATCAAACACTTTATGGACATCCACTAAAGATTTCCAATACAAGAACAATGTGTTTGAGTTTTGTTTGGATTATGCATGGGAATTGGGTGGCTAACTACTAACCACAACTACTTAGAGGAACAAAATGTGTATGGTTAATGGAAAGGATTCAGTGGGCCCAACATGTGAAACGAGTCTAGTTGTTAATGAAAGACTAAAATTAATTTATAAAATTATAGAAATATAATATATTAAAATAAATTTAATAAAAGCCCTTGAGAGTAGATGAAACAATCAAGCCACTAGAAAACATAGATGCATAGGTGAATGATAGCTCATGCAGACGGAGGTTATAACAATGTGTGTTAGAACCTAGCACCGCAAGCCACACCATATATTCAATTCCTCACCAAAAAAAAATAAAAAAATTAGTATATAGTTTCAGATTATTTTCATGATTTTTATGAAAAAATAAATACAAAACAAAATAATAATAAAAGCGTGCCTGGTGTATTTTGCATACGTATCTGCCAGGACAGTCGCAAGTACAATATCTGACAAAATTTGTCGATAATTTCTAGTTTGATACATGTCTATACGCCGTTGAAATGATTTCATTATATCTACATAGATGGAATCGTCGTATTGATTTTATTCTACGAGTACTCCAGAATATTTACTTTGAATCAGCCGTCCAAATTATGCAGCAGCAATCTAAAAAAATAATAACAATAAATAAATGATAATTTGATAACTTATAGTCGCTCTTTAATATACTTTATTTAGGAAAAAGACAAAAACAAATGTAAACTCTGCCGTCAAAACCGTACATTGAATCTATGGAATTTGGAATTAATCGCTGTATTGATTTTATTATACAAGTAATCCAAGAGATTTACTTTGAATCGGTCGTCCAAATTAGGCAGCAGCAATATAAAACTAATAATAGTAACAATAAATAAATAAAATTGAGCTATAAGTAGTAATCGTTTGTTCACAGAATACATCATCTGTAGTTACTTACATGGCGAAGGGCATATATGTGTTTCTCCTCTTTTTATTGCTCACAACTTCTGGTAATATTTATTCCTCTTCTATTCAATCTTAGTAGATTAATGGATGAGTTCTATTTGTTGATACAAGGAAAATATATCGTTTGTGGTTGAAAATTTTACAAAAATTCTGAACTAGTTACTTATTTCTAATATGATATGATGATCATGATAAGTGTATTGTCAAAGCCACTACGACGGGTATTGTTTCAGCTTCAGCGGTGCATTTCACGGGCCATGCTTCGGATTTAGGCAAGGACAGTGCAACAATACGTGTAGATATGATGATCATCAAGATTTTGGAGAATGCGATTGGGATAGAGGTGGCGCTATGGGATTAGTTTGTTTCTGTTATCATCACTGTTAGAATAGAGACGTTATGATGTAGCCATCCTGTCAGTTTACCTGTTTCCTCTGTGATGGCAGAATATAGACATCATAAAACCCAAAAGACTCGTTTTGAGTTTTCACGAAATTACAATTGTAATCTATGTAAATCAAAACTTTTATTAATTTTACATGTAATAAGCTAGTTGTTAAGTTAGTTGTTAAGTCAGTTGGTGGGAAGTTATTCCCCTTATCAGTTTGTACACAGGTTAATAATGGCTTTATAAAGTCAATGTATGGAAAGTAGGTCGAACATAATGAAATTAGTTTGTTTCTGTTACCATTACTGTTAGAATAAAGATGGCTACATCATAGCCTTCCTAACGAATATTTAGTCTTCCATTTTACCTTCCATGATAGGGAGAATAAGAGGCCCTAAAACATAATATATATTTATGTAAAACAAAGTAATATTATGACATATACTAATAATTTCAATTGCTATATATTAATAAATATCTATTGGGCATAACTTAAAAGCATTTCAAATTGTATTTTTTAATGATTTCTCTTGTTTCGTTTTAGATAGGAATGTGCAACAAACATTACTCTATTTAAATATCGTCCACTTCAATCATTAGTCAATCAATAACATTTTACACCTCATTCACAAAAAAAATGTGGTAAATATTTGTCCTTTTTTTATTGACCAAAGTTGACTTTTGACTATTGAAATGGAGGATATTTACAAATAGCAGAAAAACATAAGCATTTCAAATTGTATTGTATAATTATTTCTTTTGTTTGGTTTTAGATAGGAAAGTGCAAAAACATAAGACTCTAGAAATTTTATAATGCTTTGAGCTTTCACCAAATTACAGTCACGATATATGTATTCTATGTAAATCAAAAATATGTTAATATTCAAATAAATAGTGTTTAGCATCTTCATTAATTAATGATTGTTACAAAACAATTTTCATAGTTGACGATGATGTAATTTTTGCAGTTTGGCATTGGAATTATTCACATATTCTGACTATAATTATTGTTAGAATAAACCATTGTGGCAAACAAGTAGTAATATCTATTTATGCAAAGCAAGGTAATGTGATGATTACATTACTTTATTTATAATATTTATTTATTTTCCTAATTATATGTTTTTAGTTACTCTTTTAATTTTGTTTCAAAATTATGTAGAATAGTAATTCAATAGGATAATCTTACTTTTAAATAACTTTCATTTATTTATACTAATAAATTAGTTCATAATTAACTTAAATACTAATATATATTTGTAAAAGAAGTTAATATTATTTTAAATATTTCAAAGGTAAATAAAACACTTTTATTAGAGTTAATTTAGGTTATTTATTTAAATGAAGAAATTAAATGTAAATCAACTTATATTAAATAAGTTGTTAGAGTGGAGCAAATTAAATTAAGCAGTATCAAATAGAAAGTACAATAGTGCTATATATAGTGATAAAAAAATAAAGATATCACGTACTTTGTGACTAAACAATGAATGCCAACTAAAGAAGTCAATGATATGAATGTGCCCCAAAATCTATAAAGGTCTTGAGCAATCATGTATATGGATCAAAACTACAATATTTTTTTCTATCTTGTTATGTCAGAAAATGTCTCCCTGGACTTTTTCCCTCCTAAGTTTAGCTCCTAGGTCCCTTGTTTTGCACCTCGCATGATCATTTGAACTCGTAGAAAGAAATGTCCTAAAACCCATGTCAAATGAGGATTGAGGGATATTGTGTGCCTTAAACCTGACCTAAAAAGGGGACCTAGGACACGGGTACTCATGCCCTTGTCCTGCCCTATTTTAGGCAGGTCACAAATTTGAATGTTGTTTATGTGACTGTTAATTAGGTCCTAGACTGACACCTTAAGTTTGAATTACAAAATTCTTTGTGGGAATGTGTGTTGTTGTATATATAAGCATGTTTACTATTTCAATTGCAAACTAGAATAAGATGATTAGGAAATTTTGGAAAACTTATGAGTTTAGAGCATTCAAGATATTCATTGTTCCAAAGCAGAGCATTGTTATTGTGTTTGTTATTGCAGATTTAACTTCATCTTCTCATGTGTTGAAGGATCTTCATCTACATGCGAGCTACACATCGAGGTGATATCTATTTGAGTTTTCAATCATTTATCATTTGGTTTTTACCTCTATCCCACAGGGCTATGCACTCTCTATTTAACAATGGTGTTTGGAAGACTTGAATGTCCTTCTAGGGCTTGACTGAGGCAAGCTCCTAAACACTACAAACCCCAACAACACTCCTTATGATTACATGTTATAGGTATCAGATTTCACAGAGTGGAGTTCCAAAGGAAGGTTGCAAAAGGTAAGGATTCAGGATTTGGCAGAAAGAAGTAGGTCAAGGCATTTTTGGGACATGGGTGCCTAGGGCAATGTCCTCCAAAGTTTTAGATAGAGGAATCTTTGTGACAGTGATGATGGAGATCTAAAGAAGCTCCAACATCCTGAAGAACAGCCTGCCTTGGACTACGGCACCTAGGGCAGTGTCCTCCACATCTCTTGTGTTGAAAATAAATGGAATGGTGATTATCAGTGCCAGAAGGAGCTCCACATTCTCTAAAGAAAATTCTACCTTGGACATGGGCACCCAGGGCAGTGTCCATGAATATTCCAAATCCTAAACTTCAAAAAATGGTTAGTATCTAATCTCTATCTACTACTTAGTTTGTGAGCATTTGTTGTAATTTATCAATTTGCTTACTATTTTACATAATTGGGGTTTTTAGAATACTTGAACATTAAAGTAATACATTAAGTGATAATTTTTGAATTTCCTATTCATTCCAAGTGATAAACAATCTATAGTATAGTCATCTATTCATTTGAATGTCCTTGAATGTTAGATGTTAAAGGAGAATCCAACCATATCTTGCCTTGAATTGAAAACCCTCTTTTTACCTCTAAACATTTTGGTGAACTCATGTTTATTTGAATTTTGCACCTTCCTGAGTGTTGTATTTTAGATTTACATTCATTCATTTAATTTTCATCTTATTGCATTTGAAAATTTAAAAAAAAAATGGAAAATTTGTATTTTAGGTTTGCATTTTTATATAATGTGAATTAATTTTCATTTAGTTTCATTTAATTTATTATATTTTCATTAGGTCTGATTTAAACTACACAAATTCATCATTAATTAATTAGTTTCAATGCGTATTCATGCTTAAATTGTTAAAAATTGCTTGAAATTGTGTATTTTTCATATAACCTAGTTTTTGCATTAGCTAGGGTTTGTGGTTAAAATCTTGTTTTAGATTTTAGTACTATTTTAAACACTCTTTCAAATCTGATTTTGGACTATAGTGTTTTCATCACAGTGCATTTTTGCATTTAAATTTCACAATTAGGGTTTAAAATCTTACATTTTCACTAGATTTGGCCTTGTAATCCATATAGATTTGCACTATAGGTGTGTTATGAAGGATATTGCTGCATTATTGGACTAATATTATAGTCATTAGTCACTATACCTCATAAATTTTCTCACAAGGCATCTTCTTTTAAGTATTTACATTGAAAAATTGTTAAAAATGTGCATATTTCAAGTGTATTTCAACAAGCATATTTTGTTCTTTGGGATTGTTTTACTATTTTGTACATTGAGTGTTTTATGCTTTTGCATGAATCTTATAACATGTTGATCTAATAGAAACATCCCTCTAAGAAGAAGCAAAAGACTAATGGGTTCTAGCGCTCCTGATAGTAACATTATACGAACATCAACCAACCCATTGAAAAACTACTTTACAAAAGGTGAAACACAAATCTCACAAGGCATCATACCACCTATAATGGAAGAGAAAACATTTCATGATTTTTGTGACACCATTGAGGTGATATTCCATGTACTTGATGAACAAATAGACAAACTTGATAAAGAACTAGCCGATTTTCAAGCATTTGTAGAAAAAGAAAGGATAGCCAAAGAAGTTGTTCCTATTATTCATGGTATATGAGAGTTAATAAAAGAAGGACAAGATGGTATTAACATGGTTCATGGAATGCTTCATATAGTGCAAGATAATGTTATGCCAGTGAATAAATGTGTGAAGGTTATTAATAACATGACATCACCAATTCATACACAAGTATCGACACCTATACCAACTACGGGAATATCTACTTTTACATCAACAATTTTGACTACTAATACACATGCTTGAAGTAATGCTACCAATAGTATTGGAGTATCTAATGGCACACAAGACTATAACGCTATGGGATTCAACTATTAAAACCTAGCACCTAAAGTGACTTCTTATATAAGTAATCACTCTCAACCACCTCTTCATTCCACTTACTCTCAACCAACTTCCACCTATCATTATACTCAACCACCACTCAGTTATTCCCAACCTCCACTTGTCACTACTCATATTCAATCACCACAACATTTTGGCTGTAATTCCTCACAACAAATCGCATCCCCTAATGATGCCTTATTGAATCAACTCCTACAAGGAATGAATGTCCTTCAACAAAAAGTGGCAGGCTTGACAAATTCTTCCCAACCTAATATACCAACATACCATGCCTGCAATCCTTTATCCATTGTAATCTTACAAGCTCAAATGCCTGATAAGTTTGAAACTCCCCAGTTTGAAAAGTATAATGGCAAAGGTGATCCTAATACACATGTGGCAGCATTCATGGCTATGTGTACCAATTCTTACTTTGAAGAGGACTTGTTAGCAAAACATTTCACACAATCTGTCAAAGATACTGCTTTAGAATGGTTTTTCTCTTTACCTCTGAATTCAATACATTCATTTTCACAACTTGTTGATCAATTCTTACAACATTTTCAAGAAAACATTAGACCTTAATTTTCTTTGATTGATCTAGTTCATTGTAAGCAAGGTCCAAAAGAGAAGTTAATTGAGTTTATGAGTTGATATCAAGCTCTCCACACACAAATTCAATACTAGATAAATTATGTGGATGTTCAGAAGGTGTTTATTACAAATCTAAAACCTAACATCTGTGATAAGATTCTCTTGATGAAGTACAACTCTTTTCAACACTTATGCACCACCCTTTGAGACTACCAACTTTCCTCTAGTCAGTATGAAAACCAAAACTCATCATCTCAAATTGGTCAATCCATGGGTGGACCTTCACAAACAACTTTAAGAGGAATAATAAGAGATTTATCAAGGTTAATGGACATAATTCAAATAACTTGTCACACGTGTCCACTATCACTAATCCGAAGAGGGAACTGTTTCAGTATAGACAACAACAAAGACAATTCACTCAAATATTTGAGTCCTTACACTCTATTATGAATCAAGTTGTGAGTAATAATCTGTTGAAGATCCCTCCAATTAAACCATTGGATCCTAGTAGAATGCAAGGACCTCACTTTGATGCTAATGGCTTTTGTCACTAGCATCAAAAACAAGGACATGACACTGAATGATGTATGCATCTTAAACATGAAATACAAGACCTCATTGACTTAAATATTATACAGGTATCTGGTGTGAATGATAATGGAAATAAGTCAGTTACTCCTCCTAATAAAAAATTATAAATCTTTACTAATCCTTTCCCTAAGCATACCAATAACAATATGTTGGAACAAAATATAGTAGAAGTAGAAGATGACTATTTAGATTATGATGAAATAGTGGGTATGATAGAAGTGGATAAGGAAAATTTTGATAGCTCACCTCATCCATGAAGAAATAATATTTATGCTGAGGTTTCTCCTCCATTAACCCTTTAAGGATTGGGAGTCAACCAAGATGCATTAGAAAAACAACATGAACAACCGAAGTAAGAGATCTCATGATAAAAGAAATAGAACATATCTCATTTCATTGTGATAGATGAATTCAGAAAAATAAGAGGGCTAAAGATCATAAAGGAATAAGAAGATTATCATCAGTAGGAAATAATAGTGGTTATCCCCCTCATAAGCAACAAAAGATGTCACAGATTCAAGGATCTGAAAAACAAATACCATATGAACATCCTGAAGACAAACAACAACCTAATATGAACCACTCAAACTACACTCAAAACTTGATGGACTATGTTTCTAAGATGCTCACAAGTTTCAAATTCTAGCATGATCCTACCTTCAGGTAAGTATTTATAACCCTTTTCCTCTATGTTGTGATCCCCCCGTGATGTGCTATGTATTGTTTAGGCCTCCTAGGATGACCCTTGATACTATTGTAAGGTCAAGGATAGAAGGAGAGCACCTCTATTGTGACCATTCTTCTTTTTGTATAACCATTCTTCTATCTTGCTTCTCTTCTATTTTTTTGTTGTGTGTTGTGTCTTGGGGGCATAGCGTTGCAGTTGGTGACCTGGGGGCACCTTCCTATGTGATGACCCTAAGTAACTTGCTCTCCTCTCTTGATTTATTGTTTACATTCTTCTAGTGGTTCTATGTAGCTGGCGGATGATGAAAAACAAATATTACTGATACAGACCAAGTGTCCCTTTGGCAAGTAATAGTAGAATCACTCTGTGTGATATTTGATGATGTCTAATATTTTCTAAACAAATTATAACAATACATCTACTCCATGGACTTTGTCTATCTTGATGTGAATGTTTGCATGCATTGCTTTTATCATGATTATATGGTTTCTAACCTTGATTATATGGTTTCTAACCTCTCTTATTGTAGGAAATCATGTGTTTGTGGGAATATTTAGTGATTGTGAAGCACATGTCACCTTTGGGGGCATGTTCTTTGTGTGTGCTCTTGTTGACTTGTGTGTTTTCTCTCTACTTTAACATGCATGATATCGATACACAATATTGGTCAACCACCTTAAGGTGAGGGCATATAAGGTAAGATGTCTGATGATTTTGGTACTAGTGAAACATGTTTGTAAGCCCTCTATAGAAGCGGGATGTTGTATCTCCATGCAAGTGTACATATTTATTTTATATTGCAATGATAAATCCCTCTACAGAGGTGGGATATCGTGCCTATCCTTTTATTCAAAGCCCTTTGCAGAGGCAGGGATGGTGTATCTTTTGAGCTAGTGCACATCCTTTTTATTCTAAAAGTCCTCCGAGTAGGTGGGATTGGTGTATCCTCCCTTAAGCGTGTCTTTGGTGATTGTTGTGGAATAAGTCCAACTATCAGGTGTGCCTGTAATGTGCCTAAGATGGTTGTGAACCTAGCAATAGGCTCCTTCTATCACTTGTTTGTTGTGTTTTAGATGTATAGTATATCTTTGGGATGCTATATGCCACTTGGGTCTTCTGTGTGTTTTCCCCCTTGTGTAGTATAACTTAGATGTCTGATAATGAGTCCCTCCTACACTCAGGTTTTATATGGCATGTTTGTTCCCAAGCATAGTCTAAAGATGTGCGGCGATGAGTCCCTCCTATGCTTTGGGATTTGTATGGCATGTTTTTTTATCAAGTGTAGTATCCTACACTATGAGATTTGTATTGTGTGTCTGTTGCCCCATATGTAGTCTAAAGACATGTGGTGAGGAGTCCGTTGTACTTTTTGGGTTGTGTGTTTACTTTTTGTGCACTTGCATTTGCATTCATATATGAAAATGAAAAAGAAATAATAATTGTATTCACTATATTCATTGTGCTTTGCGTGTCTTCAATGTTATATTATCCATGTCTTGCATGACTGTTACTTTGTTCTCCATGTTTTGCATGCCTATTACTATCTTCAATGTGTTTGGCATGTTTGTGGCATGTTTTCTCTAATGTCTACCTGAGACTACGGGCTAAAATAGTTCTTCAATCTTGGCCTATGCATTAGTTCTAAGTGAATGGCATGTTTTCTATGTTTTGACCATACTTTAATGTATGCATGGGCCTTGTGTTCATACATACATTAAAGTGGGGGCTAAATGTTATGTCAAACGTGTCTCCCTGAACTTTTTCCCTTCTAAGTTTAGCTCTCGAGTCCCTTGTTTTACATCTTGCATGATCATTTGAACTCCAGAAAAGAAATGACATGAAACCCATGTCAAATGGGGCTTGAGGGACATTGTGTGCCTAAGACTTGACCTAAAAAGGAGACCAGGGACATGGGCACTCATGCTTTTGTCTTTCCCTATTTTAGGTAGGTCCCAAATTTGAATGTCGGTTATGTGACCATTAATTAGGTCCTAGGATGACACCTTAAGTTTGAATTACAAGATTCTTAGCAAAAATGTGTGTTGTTGTATATATAGCCATGTTTAAGGGTTTCATTTGCAAACTAGAAGAAGATGATTATGAACTTTTGGAAAACTTATGATGTTAGAGAACTCAAGATATGTATTGTTCTAGAGCAGAGCATTGTTATTATGTTTGTGATTACAGATTTATCTTCGTCTTCTCATGTGTTGAAGGATCTTCATCTACATGCGAGATACACCTCTAAGGTAATATCTATTTGTGTTTCCAATCATTTATTATTTGGTTTTTACCTCTATCCCACATGGATATGCACTCTCTATTTAACAACAATATTCAAAAGACTTGAATGTTGTTCCAGGGCTTGACTGAGGCAAGCTCCTAAACACCACAACCGCCAACCATACTCCTTGTGATTGCAAGTTACAGGTATTGGATTTCTTAGAGTGGATTTGTAGGGAAAGGTTGTAGAAGATAAGGATTTAGGATCTTGCTGAAAGAAGTAGATCAGGACATTTTCGAGACATGGTAACCTAGGGCAATGTCCTCCGGAGTTACAGATAGAGGAATCTTTGTAACAGTGATGATTGAGATTTGAAGAATCCTCAACATCCTGAAGAATAGCCTGCCTTGGACTAGGGCACCTAGGGCAGTGTCCTCTACATCTCTTGTGATGAAAACATACAGAACAATGATTATCAATGTCAGAAGGAGCTCCGCATTCCATGAAGAAAATTGTAGCTTGGACTTGGGCACCAGGGTAGTGTCCATGAATATTCCAAATCCTGAACTTCAAAAAATGGTCAGTATCTAATCCCTATCTACTATCTTAGTCTGCGAACATTTGTCATAATTTATCAATTTACTTATTATTTTTCATAATTAGGGTTTTTAGAATACTTGAGCATTAAAGTAATACATTAATTGATAATTTCTAAATTTCCTCTTTATTCCAAGTGACAAACAATATATAGTAGAGTCATCTATTTGTTTGAATGTCCTTGAATGTTAGATGTGAAAGGAGGATCCAACGATATCTTGCATTGAATGGAAAACCCTCTTTTTACCTCTAAACATATCTTATGTTGGGTCAATTTTACTATCGTAGATCTAGTCGAAAAATACAAACTTGCTCTATATCTACAAACTTATTCTCTAATGATTTGTAGATTTTATTCTCTAAATTGGGACCTTGCATGTAACTTCATATCATTTGATTTTAGATTGCATGTTGATAATATTTGTCAACATTATGACATACTCATCCTTACTTATTATTGACAAAGATTAATGGTATCCTCTTTCTCTCTTCGATGTGATTCTTCATTTTTAAATAAGATTTTCCTACTTGTGGGAGTGGGTTCTAGTGTATCTTGTACTATTGTTTGTGATCTTGTTTTGGATTTGTCATTGTCAATGCTTAAGCCAATGGATACTAGGTTTGTTATTGACTTGCATGTTGTATTTGTGGTGGAGAGGTCCTTTTCCCTGAGAAGTGATGTGCCTGCTATGTGTATGGATGCCCCTACTCAGCATGTTGACGTTCTTATGCTTACATCCCATTCTTCTTATGTGGATGTACTGAAAAAAACTATGAACACATTTTTCCCTGTTGTTTCAGTTCTTATTAAAGAGGAGAAAGGAAATAATGTGGGTTACAAGGGTTCTATGGCCTTGCTTGATTGAAAGAAAATGCAGCTTTTTGTGTTTCATCTACTCTCATTGTGATTCTAGGGTATAAAGTGATTGGTAATGAGGGTTTCTTCATAAGGGATTGATCTATAGGTTTAGCCACCTAAGGCCTTCTCTCACTGATCTACACTGATGGTTTTTTGAGCACTAGACTCCTCTGGTTGAGGGTAAGATGGAGATCTACCCTTTTTCTAGCGGAATTTTTGTGATTTGTTTAGATTAATTTGAGGATAGAGAGGCTATGTTAGTTGTTGGAGACTATATCTATGGGATTTGTATCCTCTCTTGATTCATCCTTTGTCTCCCTGTTTCAACCCCTTGATAGAGTCTACTGGCATAACATCTAACTGGGTGAGATTACTGTATCTACCCTTACATTTCTATTGTAAATCAGTTCATGAGACAATAGGCAATGCTCTGTGGTGCAGGTGCACCCCACCCACAGTGGCCTCCTTAAGGCATTTAGTTGTTTTATGTTTATTTTTCTATTTTCAATAAGGTCCTAAATGACCCTTCAATGTAATAAGGTCAGTTTGACCAATGCTTACTATTTTTAGGTTGTTAGTTAAGAGTTTGTTAGTTAGTTAGATCTCCCAGCCGATTGGAAGTGTCTCCCAGCTGCTAGGAACCAAGTCTGTACTACTGAGGGTAAGTAGATAAATACCCCCCAGATGATCGAATGAGGACAGTACAGTGTGGTGGTCAGTTGTAGTTCAATTCAATTGTGAAGTTGTAACAGAGCGTCTGTATACATCTCTGAAAGCATAAATAACAATATCCTATTTGTTTTACTTCTAGGATTTGAATTCACTGAATAAATCATTTTATTGTTTTGAGGCTGGATGGATTTTCCATTCCATTCCACCAGTTGATTCCTTCAGAATCGGTGGAATGGTTGTGTACATAGATTTAAGGTTTTATTTTGTTTCTATTTTGTTCAAGTACATGTTTGCAGGATCGGGTCTGAGATGCATTGAAGACCTCTAGCATGGGTATGTGCTAGGATTAACAGAGTGAAAAGGTCTGTAGAATCATCAAAGGGATAGGCCAGAACAAATGCAGGTGTTAAGCGGGTCAAAAATGGTGAAAATCTGCAAAGTTACAAAGGACATACAAAGTGTGAGTATATCACTTTTGTATGCAAGATATACAATCTGTGAGTATATCGCTATCGCATGTTTTGAGTATATCACTTTTTTTGTTCATCGCTATTGTATGGGTGAAACATACAAGTCTATCGCAGATACAAAGGAGAGAGACAGCTTCGGTGCATACAAAGTAGTCAACGCAGTCAAAGGATACAAAGGAGTTAGCAGATGCATAATCAGTCTGCATGTTGAGTATGTACATTTTGAATGTACATTGAAGATATACATTCTCTATGTATATCGCCAATGAATGTCGAGTATGTTTCCTGTGATATCCCGCAGTGAAGGTTGTGAGTATCTATGAAATGCATAATTGGAAATGCATGTTATGAATATACAAGGTTAAGTATATTAGGTTATACAATTTATGAGTATATGTCTTTTGTATGTCGAAGATAGTTTGTGTGTATACTGCAGTTGTATGAGTGAGACAGTCTGTGAGTATCCATCAATTGCTTATCGCGAGTTGTATGTTTAGATTGTATGTTGAAATATACATCGGTTCATATACAACAAAGTCAACGATCAAGCATATTTTTAGTGGAGTGAATAGTGTTCGCATGTATATCATGAATGTATATTGGAATATACATTCTGTGTTATAAAGGGCTATGTGCAAGTGATGACCGATATAATATGTGGCGGAAACTGGCGATTGCGGGTTGACTGTTGTATGTTTTAGTGTTTAGCATGAAGGAGATGCAAGTGGGTCGCAGGCGTTGTAGGTAATGATTTGCATGTATATTTGAGAATGTATCTTGCAATAGATACAACAAGAGAAAATATACATCATGGAGATAAGTGTGAAGGTGGCTGATGATGTTGAGTAATGCTGATAGACAAAGGCATGTATATATAATGAAATTTGTATGCATATTAAATAATGCATAGACATACATTGGTGAGTGTATGTTAAGGTTTTTGGTGGATGCTCTGCATCATAGTGGTATCAAAGCTCAGCAAAAGGTTTGGGCTATTGTGTGTTGATTCTGTCACTAAGAAGTCAGAAGTCGAAGGATTGAGAGGTTGACAAGATGCCTCTGAAAGGTAATGGTACTGCTAGAGAGTTACAGGAGATGAAGGAAAAACATGCTAAGGAGATGAGGAAGATGAAAGAGCTTACTGAAGCACTTCAAGCCAGGCTTGTAGCCTTGGAGAGAAATAAAAGAAGAGAAGTGGAAGAAAGTGAATCAGAAAAGGAAGAAGATGATGCTTAAGAATTTGAAGAGGTAGATGAAGAACTGAATGCTGAAGATTAGAGATTTGCAAAACTATTAAGGGCAGTCAAGAATGACAAACCTAAGGTAAAGATTGATGTTCCAAAGTACATTGGAAGTTTGAATGAGGAAGAGTTGCTTGATTGGATTGCTGCACTAGATAATCACTTTGAATGTGAGGAAGTTCTTGAGGAGTAGAAGGTAAAGATTGCAAAGACCAAATTGACAGGTCATGCTTTGGTGTGGTGGGATTATGTACAATCAGAGAGAAGAAAGCAAGGTAAGTAAAAGATTTCTTCATGGGACAAGATGGTAGCAATGATCAAAGGTAAATTTTTACCCAAGGATTATGAGGTTCAAATGTTTAAAAAGCTTCAATTTTTAAGACAAAAAGAAATGGATGTGAAGGCATATACTAAGGAATTTTATAAATTGAGTATGAGGTTTGGTCATCATGAGAATGAGGTTGAAAAAGTTGCTAGATATTTGGCTGGTTTGAGATTGAATATACAGGATGAATTAGTTTTGGCTAACCCTAGGAGTGTGGAAGAATGTTATCAAATGGCAATCATGATTGAGGAGAAGATGAAAAGGAGACAGGATAAGCCCATGAGAGGGAGAGGCAGCAATTTTAGAGGAAGAGGATCAGCTCCTACAACAAGGCAAGCCAATGAGAATCCAGAAGAGGCTGGTAAAGGACAAGAACAGTCTGACTTCAAAGGTGGATGGAAAGGCACAAGAGGCAGATTTGGCAATGGAAGTGGTTCCAATACATTCTCAAGAAAGTGTTACACTTGTGGTGAATATGGTCACCCAACATTCAAATGTCCAGAAAAAACCACAAGTTCAGTAGGAGAAAGGAGGACAAATCTAGTAGAAGAATATGATGATCAAAGTAGGACAAGCTCAAACACTAATAAAAGTTATGCATATCTTGAGCAAGGAGAAGCATTGATGTTAAGGAGAATAATCCTGAAGACATCCAAGGACATGTTACAAAGGAGAGCACTTTTTAGGACCAGTTGCAAAAGCAAAGGTACAGTATGCAAGGTAGTAATAGATTCTGGGTCAACAGATAATATGGTATCTCAAGAAATGGTGGGTAAACTGAAACTGCAAAGGATTCCACATCAAAATCCTTACACAACATCTTGGGTAAGTGATAGTCAATCACTTTTGGTATATGAACAGGCATATGTTGATTTTCAGATTGGAGAGTATCAGGATAGAGTTTTGTGTGACATATTGCCCATGGAATGTTGTCACCTACTATTGGGTAGGCCATGGTAATTTGATCAAAGAGCATTGTATGATGGGTATGCAAATACCTACACCATCAAGAAGGATGGGAGAACTATTCTATTGTCACCATTGCAGGAGGATGCTGAAGCCAAGAAGATAGGTAAGATTATTTTGATCGGTAAGGAGTTTGTGAAGATGCCTATAGCAGAGTCAAAGGTAGATGAGGATATCTCAAGGAGAGGAGATCACAGTTTGAAGAAGATTTTAGTTCTGACTGACAGACATTAGGTGGATCAGCAGAAGGTGTAGAAGTAGGTTTGTACACAACCATAGGCTGATTGGGATGATAAGGATGCAATCATCATAGGGACTATTGTTTGCCCTCTAAAAGTTGAAAGACCAACTCATTCTGCTATAGTAGTAACTGAGGTTTCCACTGTCCATGTTGAGAAAGAGATGATGGTCTGAAAGAATGACCAGCAAGATGTGAGAGGAGCCTATAGTGCTAGGCATGAGTATTTGCCTCCATGGCAACAGGTTGCAGTCCAAAGATCATGGGGCAGATATGTGACAGTAGAAGATACAGGTGGATTCAGTCAAAGACTTAACTCATTGGACATGAGTTCTTTTCAAATTGGCGAGTATGGTGCAGGTGCACCCCACCCACAGTGGTCTCCTTAAGGCATTTAGTTGTTTTATGTTTATTTTTCTGTTTTCAATAAGGTCTTAAATGACCCTTCAATGTAATAAGGTCAGTTTGACCAATGCTTACTATTTTTAGTTTGTTAGTTAAGAGTTTGTTAGTCAATTAGATCTCCCATCTGATTGGAAGTGTCTCCCAATCACTAAGAACCAAGTCTGTACTACTGAGGGTAAGTAGATAAATACCCCCCCAGATGATCGAATGACGACAGTACAGTGTGGTGGTCAGTTGTAGTTTAATTTAGTTGTGAAGTTGTAAAAGAGCATCTGCATACATCTCTGAAAGCATAAATAACGAGATCCTGTTTGTGTTACTTCTAGCATTTGAATTCACTGAATAAATCATTTTATTGTTTTGAGGCCAGATGGATTTTCCATTCCATTCCACCGGTTGATTCCTTCAGAATCGGTGGAATGGCTATGTACATAGATTTAGGGTTTTATTTTGTTTCTATTTTGTTCAAGTTCATGTTTGCAGGATCAGGTCTGAGATGCATTGAAGAACCCTAGCATGGGTATGTGCTAGGTTTAGCAGAGTGAAAAGGTATGTAGAATCATCGAAGGGATAGGCTAGAACAAACGCAGGTGTTAAGCGGGTCAAAAATGGTGAAAATATGCAAAGTTGCAAAGGACATACAAAGTGTGAGTATATCACTTTTGTATGCGAGATATACAATCCGTGAGTATAGCTCTATCGCATGTTCTGAGTATATCATTTTTTTGTTCATCGCTGTTGTATGGGAGAAACATACAAGTCTATCACAGATACAAAGGAGAGAGAAAGCTTCAATGCATACAAAGTAGTCACGTGGTCATCGGATACAAAGGAGTTAGCAGATGCATAATCAGTTTGCATGTTGAGTATGTACATTTTGAATGTACATTGAAGATATACATTCTCTATGTATATCGCCAATGAATGTCGGGTATGTTTCCTATATATCCTACAATGAAGGTTGTGAGTATCTATCAAATGCATAATTGGAAATGCATGTTATGAATAGACAAGGTTAAGTATATCAGGTTATACAATTTATGAGTATATGTCTTTTGTATGTCAAAGATAGTATGTGTGTATACTACAGTTGTATGAGCAAGGCAGTCTGTG
This sequence comes from Cunninghamia lanceolata, assembly GCA_027924645.1. Classification (NCBI taxonomy): domain Eukaryota; kingdom Viridiplantae; phylum Streptophyta; class Pinopsida; order Cupressales; family Cupressaceae; genus Cunninghamia; species Cunninghamia lanceolata. Next base: position 4,187,009 of record BSBN01000567.1, read on the forward strand.
AGTATCCGTCAATTGCTTATCACGAGTTGTATGTTTAGATTGTATGTTAAAATATACATCGGTTCATATACAACAAAGTCAATGGTCAAGTGTATGTTCGGTGGAGTGAATAGTGTTCACATGTATATTGCAAATGTATATTGGAATATACATTCCGTGATACAAAGGGCTATGTGCAAGTGGTGATCGATAGAACGGGTGGCAAAAACCAACGATTGTGGGTCCACTGTTGTATGTTTTAGTGTTCAGCGTGAAGGAGATGCAAGTGGGTCATGAGCGTTGTAGGTAAGGATTTGCATGTATATTTGAGAATGTATCTTGCAATGGATACAAGAGGAAAAAATATACATCGTGGAGATAAGTGTGAAGGTGGCCGATGACGTTGAGTAATGCCGATAGACAAAGGCATGTATATTCAATGCAATTTGTATGCATATTAAATAATGCATAGACATACATTGGTGAGTGTATGTTAAGGTTTTGGGTGGATGCTCTGCATTACTCTAGGTTGATTCATTAAGGTGAACCCATTTACTATGAACTTTTCTCACACCTCCTTTGCACATTTATTGGTGGGTGTTGATCTATCAATATCTTTACCAGGTTGTAACAACACCCAGTTCAACCCTAATAAAACAATACAAGATTTCTACATCTAATATCATTCTATAATTTATAATCGCTTTAGACACTATGTCTAAGTGAGGCTAACACAATATGAACTAATCAATAATAGATCAAGCTATGCTCATTATCCATAAATACATCATATGGAGAAAACACAAATGATGAAACATCATAGACATCACACAACTTACATAAATATGTCATGTAGCTTCACCACTTAATTTCCACCATAGAACAATACAAGAATACTACATCATGCATTACTCTAATTTTAAAACTCATTTAAATCCAAGTCCATACAAAAAGAAACATCAAAGTTGATTTAACCATCTTAAGGTTAAGCTACACTCAACCTTCATAAAAGCATCATGTGTCAGAATAGGTATGATACATCATACATATGCACAAGTTCTATCTGTAAAATTTCAATTCTTTTGGAAGTAAAGCATATTGTTGCATTTATGAGTTACCTCCCACCCCTTAGGAGCATAGAGTCATACATCTCTACAATATCATTTGGGTTCTATATCAAATCAATGTTCATCACAACATTCTCAACTAATAATGGTCTTTGTTTATATATTAGATAATACATCCCTAAAATAGTAATGTCATAATACCTTATTTCATAGTAATCCAATAGGGTAAGGAAACTCATTTCTAGTAATATAATAAGACTAGATGACTAGCCCACATCTTCTCTATCTGAGTAAGTTATCTGGTGCTTTACCTTACCAAGGATCTTAAGAACTTACAAACCCATAATGACCCATCCCAGTGCCAAACCTATGTCTCAGGGGCTCATCTCAGATGGCCTTGCCTATGTAATGCACAAAGGCTTTATAGTTCAATGGCTAAGTCTTTCAACAAGTCTTGGTTGTCCTAGACATGTTTCCTTAAATTTAAAACACACAATTAGTTCAAAAACTAGGTTTCATAACAAGTAACTACGCTCTCTTCCCGAGCCAAAAGAATATACAACAATTAGACATTCATGGATAAATATCCAAGAACCATGTCAGCTACTGGCTATTAGTCTTATAAAAGTTAATCTAATAAAATATATTAAGAAAATGTTTATTGAATAGACTTCTAAGGATGTTATTCCACATCATATACAAAGAGTATTCATACAATCATCAATCCTTAATCTTTACCTTAATAACTTCCCACACTTATCAAGTGCTTGGATTGTAACGAAGATGGCAAAATATAAATTCTAAGGTAAGAACATCACTTTAATGTTTTCAAGTGATAAGATATATTAAGGTCACACACAATGTTTAACTTCTTTATATTTTAAATTTAACTAATAGGCAATATTATAAAAATAGTGTCATCATGAGAGGTTAATGATATGATAACAATATGTATATCACTATCATTGATGTACAAAGCTAAAAGATTGTTTTGAATGTCACAGGCACTTGACAAGGAAAAGAAATATTGAACATATCATTTTAATAATGAATTTTAAGAGTTTATCATGTATATTTCTATGTTAGAAATTTAATTCCTCTAAGGAATTTCATGCTTTAAGCATTCTTGGGCTATATTCATAATGAAATTTATTTCATCATATTTGTCTCTATGTACCTTTTGGCCCCTAACAATTAAATCATGTCATTCTATTAGCTCTTGAAATGTATTGGACAAGTGGGAAAATGTTGAGAATTAAGGTATCTCAACCATTGCAAGTTCCTAGCATTTATTATTTAATTGTATATATATTTTTGCCTATTACTATAATTTTCTATGCAAATCTTATTTTGTCACTTTGTGGGTGTTGGCATGATGATGTGTCATCCTACATGGAAGGTGACTAGATGTATTTTGTGTCCTCATATGAGGCAATAGGTGTCCAACTTTAAGGTAGAAGTCTTTTTACATGTGTCGACATCTTTTAGGTGTTGTAAGAGGTCTATGATGCGTAAGAGTAATGACAGATTCCTATGACATAATCTATGACATGTAAGAGCCATAAATAGAAGATTCTATGATAGGTGTGACAAGCTTCAAGAAGCATCTTTGCATGGAGAAGGTAGGTACCCAAGTTTGACTATGACAAGTTGTAAGAGAATCTTCTATTAATAGTCAGTTATGATAGATTCTCTTACAGATGTAAGTGTTTTCATATATGACATATTTTATGACATTATAAGAGCTTATGTCATATCTTATTTCAGCAAATTTGGGGTGCCCAAATTTTGTGGTTTAAAGGGATGAAAGGGAATCTCTTACAAGTGTCATTTTCATGTTTTATGGCCTAGGAAATTGTGCCATATGGATTTGGATGAGATTGTGTTGACTTGCTCTAGAAGCTACCTCCATTCCTAGTACTTCTCTATTTGTACAAGTGCTTGGAGTTGGAGTTGTATAGTTGATTTGTAGGTACGGTTATAATGCCATAATTGCTCCAGAATACTACTACAATGGTGAACTATTAAAATAGCTTGGCTCTGTGATTGTATTGCAACCATCATTTGATTATTGAATAATACATTGGGCTATGCTTTGGAGTGTGGGGTTTTTACCTAAAAAGGTTTTTGCCACATACATCTTGTGTTATTGTATTGTTGATCTAATTTAGGTTTGTCTTTCTTCCTAATGTTAACTGAAAAGATTAAAACTTTGCATAACATTCCCCTCATTACTTTAGTGTAGGAAGCTATTCCACGTACTTTGCTTCCTTTCAGTTGATATCAAAGCTTGGCTAGTTTTGGTCCTAGTTGTTGGGTAGAGGGTTTCTTGAAATGATCTTCGATTGAGTGGGACCTTGTGTAGAGTATTTTGTGATCTTGTTGTAGGAAGGATATGGCAAGAACATCCAGAAGAATAAAGTTGGAGAAGTTTAATGGAAATAATTTTGAGTTGTGGAAACTCAAGATGGAGGAAATTGTTATAGATCATGATTTATTGGAAGCCATATATGGTACAAAACCAATGGCAATGTCTCAAGTAGAATGGGATCTCAAAGATTGAAATGACAAGGGTCTTGTGAGACTCTGTTTGGCTAAGTCCATCTTGTTAAATGTTCATGAAGATCCTATGACTGCAAGTCTATGGAAGAAGCTTGGAGAAATTTATCAAGCTAAGTCCTTGGTAAATAAGTTATTCCTGGGGAAGAAGTACTCTCTGAAGACGGAAGATGTAGGGTATGTTGTAGATAATTTGAATGCCTTGTTGGCCTCATTTTCAAACTCGTCTTTACCTTCGATGAAGTGAGCTCTATTATCATCATCTTTTACCAAAACTTATTAAAGTCTTATAAATCTCCGAAACAAGTAATGTAATCAGCAATCGACAATCTTATTCAGTTTCGAAACTACTTCACAAAGCTGATGACCAAAAAGAAAAATAGAGAGTAGTTTCTATAGTAGTTATTATAACTACCTAAGAAGCTAAATTCTCATGCAACAAATTCATTGAAAATCAAAATGCATTGGTTATTCCAATAAGTTTCAAAAACTGCTCAAAATTCTGATAAAGAGTGGGAGGAGGTGGAAGGCTTTTCCTGCGTCTTCCCTTCAGTTTGGGTGCAGCCACGAGCAAGAGGGCTCTTTTAGTGGGGTCGACGGCATTGTCAGCCTGGGACGAGGGGATTTATTCTTGACATCTCAGCTGGGCAACTTCATTAATAACAAGTTCTCTTATTGCTTACCGGTCATGGATCAGATTTCAGTCACCACCCATTTATTCTTGGGGGATGCTCCAGCCAGCCATGTGAGTGCGAAGCTTAGCACCACCCCTTTCATAGTTGGACAATCTTCAACTTTCTACTATCTCAGCTTGGAAGGAATCAGTGTTGCGGGCAAAGCAATTAATTATCCACCCACTACTTTCTCTAATGGTGGAGGTTTCATAATCGATTCAGGAACCACTCTCACTTATCTGCCTTAGCCTGCCTACAATGCCTTTGTGGATGCCCTCACTTCTTGTATCAACGCTACGCCTGTGGATGCCACTTTTTATGGTGGAACCGGTCTTCGCTACGACCAAATCATTCCAATGGAAGACATTCCCAGTATTGCCTTCCATTTTACAAGAGATGCAACATTAAACGTGCCTGCACAGAATTCCTTTATGTTGCTCCAAGATATTCAAGAATGTCAGTTGCTTTGCTTGGAGTTTATGAATGCAGGGCCCTTGGTTCATCCTCTTTCTTACAAAGTAGTTGTTTCAAGTGCCTAAGCAAGGTAGTTACTCTAAGAGACTAGCTTTGTGAAAGAAAGTTAGTTATTCAAAATTAGGGAATTTATGAAGGTAGTTAAGTCAAGTAGTTATTAAAAAGTGGTTGAGGTAGTTACCCTAAGTGGTTACTAACCTCACCTATAAATATATCATTGTGATTCGATCAAAAGGGGTTCCACTTTTTCACATGACAGTGTATGAAAGACTCAAATAGTGTTATTCAAGTTTGAAAGCAATAAAGAAATGTTTTGAATGTGTGTTCAACTTGATTTCATGTGTTGTTATTGGTATTTGTATGTTTCATCAATAATGATCATGTGCTTTCCTTTCAAAGTTGCATTGTGAGAAAGATATTTCGCATCAAGTTTTGGTATCTTTACTTGGATGCATGGAACTTAAATTCATAAGTTTAACTCTTATTTTATCATTAGTGTTTATTGTTTCTTTTTTTTTATTCTTTTAATTCCAAAAAATCCAAATACTCCTATCATACGAGGGAGCTGCCCCTCTTAAATGCAAAGAGCAATTGACATAGACCTGCAATTGTTCAACTATTGTGAGCAGGTTGTTGCTAATCCAAGGGCGAACGGAGTTACTCAAGAAGATTATTTTAAAGCAACAACTCTGTTTATGAACAAATTTTTGGCGACTCTGCTGGGGAAATGAGCTTAAGCGTTGGTACCTTTTTATTCCTCAAGAATATTAAAGTATCTCCCCAGAAAAGAAGAATCCTAGAAGATGGTTTGGTATTGAAGAACTCAGATACATAACATGCAACTTCTTGAATCAGACAGTGACAGTGATGATGAATATTATCCTTCTCGTACATCCTCTAGTCAACAAAATCAAGTTCTTGATGACCCTAAGCAAGTAGAGTTTTTGAAGAATTTCTATGGTGGCATGCAACTTGATTCTAACCAGATTCATCCTTCTTTGCTTCAAACATTGCAGAAGATTGAAGAAAAAGATGGGAAAGAGACTTATTTTCTTGCTCGTGATCAAAACTCCCTATCAAAAGAGATTCATGCACCAGACAATAAAAGACATTATGCTGAAATATATCATTTGCGTGATGAGGACAGCAATGAAGAGGTAAAGATTTTTCCTACAAATGAACCTGTATTGAAGGAAGTCTTTGAAAGAGACTCATCAGAACATGCATGTCCACTTAAGGAAGACCAAGAAGAAGAAGTGATGAAGACAGAAGAAGAAGATTGTATGAAAACATGCAATAAAGAAGAAGAAATCTTTCCAGATGATGACATGTTCTCAGTTTCTTTGAAGAATGTCACTCCTCTTGTGACAACTTGCTCTAGTTTGACAACTATATCTTCCATGGAAGGTTCCCATGACATGGTTAATGTTCAAGGGAATGTAGAAGAAATTTTGGACCAAAGTGTAAACAAAGAAGATAAAAAAGAGTTGCAAAGTGTTCTCTTGACATGCATGCAATCTGACCAAGAGGAGAATGATCATGAAATAGTACCACAAGATCTCTTTCATGAAGTTTCCATCACAAACTGGTGTCTCAAGACTCATGAAGATGATTTTCTTTATGAAGAAGATGCCATCCTCTCTCCTTTATCACATGTTAAAGAAGAAGTCTTCCATGAACTTGAAAACAAAGATCTTAAAGCAGAAGTAAATAATTTCAAGACTTCCATGCAGCCCAAGCTCCAAGAAAATGATGAAAAAGAGAAGAATAAAGATGAATCTCATATAGTTTTTGTTCCAAACTGGTGTCTTAATACTTCTGATGATGACTTTCTATATGGACAAGATATTCCTACATCACCAATCACTAAGGTGGAAAGATATGTTGATGAAATCAGAGATATAACGTCTATTGGACAACTTTGTACTACTATAACCGATGGAGAGGCAACCATAAGTGAACCCTTGCAAATATCTTCCTTAGCTTCAGAAATGGAGACATTTACCTTTGAAGATATTGATAGAGCCTCAATTAGTGGTACAACTGATACAAAAGTTAAAGATCAACTTCAAAATGAAAATGAATCATCAAGCATTCACTCTTTATCATACATACAATTGGAGTATGAAGTTTTCATATTTCATAAAGAGTTCCATGGAGAAGAAACATCGAGTCCAGAGAATATTGAGCAGGTTAAAATTGAACACTATGTAGATACATTAACAAATGTTCATGTCATGTTGGAAGCGCAATCTTTGTCTTATGGAGCATTTAAAGTTCAAAGCAATCCTCTTTCCAAATCTTTAAGATTTGATCAAGAACACACCCCTATTTCAGAGGATAGTTGTGGGAGTTGTGCCAACAATGAAGCAAGGAATGAGGTAATGGATGATCCAATGGAGGAATTCAATAAAGTTAACTCTCATGATGTTTATGTCCCAAGTTAGTGCTCAAAAAGTTTAAACAATGAATCCCTCTATAGCCACGGTGTCTACTTCAATCCTTTATTTGTGAATGAGTGCATTTCCACAGATGATTCTCAAGTTGATATTCAAAAGCATGATTTAATGGGTATGTCTACACGGATTTCTTCACATCACAAATTATATGAAGGTTGTCCAATTCATGGGATAATTTGTTGCAAACTAGATTATCAGAAAGATCTTCAAATAGAGGATATTGGTGTGCTCAACATGATACTGGAAGATATGTCTAAAGTTACATAGAGTAACACCAGTTCAATTGGGAAGGATTCAGATGCTTATAATGAGAAATGATTGTTTGACGTGCAATTCAAGGAATCCTCATATTTCTCACATTTCATTTTTCTCATCATCCTAAAATGTCTACTGAGTCCATAGGTGCCTCATCCGTGCACATCTCTTTTTCATACAGGTGCCTATTTTTCTCAACCTGTCAATGGTTTTATATGATCATCCTGAGGCAGTTCTGAAGTAGAAGTCACCTACCATGTATATAGGTTAATTAGGTGTTTTTGATTGTGTCTGTCTTGTTTTATTTTCTGTTGGCTTTTGTCGTTTGCCCCGTCTCTATGTGTCCTTTGTCGTTGGTCCTTTTGTCTCTTTGAGTCTCCTTGTTCTCCTTAACATCATATTATATCCTGACTCTATTTGCCCAATGGATTTAAGGCACTATTCATTCCTCAGAGATTCTAGGTTCATCCTACGTCCGCAAGGTCCTTGCCCCCAGTCAGAGCCAGTTGTTGGCCTCATTTTCAAACTCGTCTTTACCTTCGATGAAGTGAGCTCTATTATCATCGGCTTTTACCAAAACTTATTAAAGTCTCATAAATCTCCAAAACAAGTAATGTAATCAGCAATCAACAATCTTATTGAGTTTCGAAACTACTTCACAAAGCTGATGACCAAAAAGAAAAATAGAGAGTAGTTTCTACAGTAGTTATTATAACTACCTAAGAAGCTAAATTCTCATGCAACGAATTCATTAAAAATCAATATGCATTGGTTATTCCAATAAGTTTCAAAAATTACTCAAAATTCTGATAAAGAGTGGGAGGAGGTGGAAGGCTTTTCCTGCGTCTTCCCTTCAGTTTGGGTGCGGCCACGAGTAGGAGGGCTCTTTCAGTGGGGTTGATGACATTATCGGCTTGGGACGAGGGGATTTATCCTTGACATCTCAGCTGGGTGACTTCATCAATAACAAGTTCTCTTATTGCTTACCGGTCATGGATCAGATTTTAGTCACCACCCATTTATTCTTGGGGGACGCTCCAGCTAGTCATGTGAATGGGAAGCTTAGCACCACCCCTTTCATAGCTGGACAATCTTCAACTTTCAACTATCTTAGCTTGGAAGGAATCGGTGTTGCGGGCAAAGCAATTAATTATCTGCCCACTACTTTCTCTAATGGTGGAGGTTTCATAATCGATTCAGGAACCACTCTCACTTATCTGCCTTAGCCTGCCTACGATGCCTTTGTGGATGCCCTCACTTCTCATATCAATGCTACGCCTATGGATGCCACTTTTTATGGTGGAACCAGTCTTTGCTACGACCAAATCATTCCAATGGAAGACATTCCTAGTATTGCCTTCCATTTTGCAAGAGATGCAACATTAAACGTGCCTGCATAGAATTCCTTTATGTTGCTCCAAGATAATCAAGAATGTCAGTTGCTTTGCTTGGCGTTTATGAATGCAGGGCCCTTGGTTCATCCTCTCTTTCTTACAAAGTAGTTGTTTCAAGTGCCTAAGCAAGGTAGTTACTCTAAGCGACTAGCTTTGTGAAAGAAAGTTAGTTATTCAAAATTAGGGAATTTATGAAGGTAGTTAAGTCAAGTAGTTATTAAAAAGTGGTTGAGGTAGTTACCCTAAGTGGTTACTAACCTCACCTATAAATATATCATTGTGATTCGATCAAAAGGGGTTCCACTTTTTCACATGACAGTGTATGAAAGACTTGAATAGTGTTATTCAAGTTTGAAAGCAATAAAGAAACATTTTGAATGTGTGTTCAACTTGATTTCATGTGTTGTTATTGGTATTCGTATGTTTCATCAATAATGATCATGTGCTTTCCTTTCAAAGTTGCATTGTGAGAAAGATATTTCGCATCAAGTTTTGGTATCTCTACTTGGATGCATGGAACTTAAATTCATAAGTTTAACTCTTATTTTATCATTAGTGTTTATTGTTTCTTTGTTTTTATTCTTTTAATTCCAAAAAATCCTAATACTCCTATCATACGAGGGAGCTGCCCCTCTTAAACGCAGAGAGCAATCGACATAGACCTGCGATTGTTCAACTGTTGTGAGCAGGTTGTTACTAATCCAAGGGCGAACGGAGTTACTCAAGAAGATTATTTTAAAGCAACAAATCTATTTACCAACATGCCTTTAACATGCTAGTTGCTCAATTGAACTCTAATGGTGTGAAGATGGAGGAGGAGGATTGTTGCATGCCCTTGCTTTGTTATTTGCTAAACTCATGGGACCACCTTGTGATAGCCATCAGGAGTACTACCACCAAGTTTAAGATGGATGAGTTTGTTGCATCATTACTTTTTGAAGAGATGTGAAGAAAAAATTTAGAAACATCTAAGGAGGCTCTTGTGGTTCATGGTAAATCCAAGGAGAAAGGGGAAAAAGGGACAAGGAAGAAAAAAAGGGTAGATCCAAATCCCATGGGAGATCTAAATCTCCTGGAAAGTCCAAGTTACTGTGTTGGAATTGTAGTAAACCCAGGGACTTCCAAAAGGAATGTAAGGAGCAGAAACAAAAGAAAAAGAACTTCTCTGATTCAGATTCTGATGAATCCCAAGATGATGCTGATGATTTTATTGCTACCTTGGCTATCCATGCATCGGAAGATGTGTGGTTGATAGATTTTGGTGCCTCTTTCCACATGACCTCAAATTGGGGTTAGTTTACAAAGTATGAATAATTTGATGGTGGGAAGGTGTGTTGGAAATAGTCTAGACAACTGAGAGGGGGGGTAAACAGTTGTCCCTAAACTTTAACCTTTTATGAACCTTTTAAATCTTCTTTGTAATCAAATTAATGATGAAAACATTTAACTATAAATCAACATATGAGCAGAAACAACATGAACAAACAACACCAAAATTTTGATGTGGAAAACTCGGTTAAGGGGAAAACCACGATGGGGGTTAACCCACAAAAATGCATACCCTATTAAAAGTACTTAAGAAAATAGAAGGCACATGCTTTCGGGCACATTGCCCATAGCTCACTACTCAAGAAGAGGCTCATTGCCTATAGGAAATTATGATTTATACAGAAATAATGAACTAAAAAATAGGATCTACATTCATGCCTGAATCAGTCCCTTTGAAGGCTCAAGACTTTTGCTCTTATCTTTAAAATATTCTTCACATATTCTTCACTCTATACTCCCTTCGCTCCTCTTCTTCTCTTCTCTGCTTTTGATCCCTTCTTAGGATTTAATTCATTATGTACAAGGATGCTTTTCAACAACTCTTCAACAAGTATTTGTATGCTTCATCAACCTTGGAATGATCAACAAGGTCAGCTAAACTTGATGGGGATCATCACATTGTCAGCCAACACAACTGAGACTTGAATCTTCTTCTATAACCATGCCACACTTCATAAAAATGCTCTTAGATAATCCGTAACATGCTAGGAACATCCGGTCGGCCAAGACTGGGAAGAACATCAACCTCAAAGAAGAAATCTTTAATCAACAAGATCAAACTTCAGTGTGGACCTCCAACATAGTAGCCACACGATCTAGAGACCTCCAGAAGTACATTAAAATCACCAATAATATTCATTCTAAACCAAATTACTAGAATCATTTGTATCTTCCTCTGGAACCTTAAGAACACTATCTGCCATGATTGTCAAACTAGAAGGATAGCTTATGGACGTCCAAACCACAAACCACTAGAGTTGATAATAGACACTGACTTCCCAAACATGCCTTCAGATCCACAGATCACAATTTTATATTACCAAAACAATCTAGACACCTTTCCTATCACTCTATCTTTCCTAAGTATTGCAGGAAGCAGTTCTACTCAAATGGCCATAACTCCTTCAATCTTCATGTGGACTTCTCAAATCTTAACTAGAGCAACCTCTGACAATCCTCTACATAGATATATGGTCTGCAAGTATTCATTATTATTAATTTTCTCAATATCCTTAACAATCAGGTCTTCTATACAGACAACAATAGTTGAAACTAATGGCAACAAGAATATGTTGACATCAATGACAACATCACTTAGGCACATATTTGCAACAATCTCCTCCTTTGTCATTGATGCCAACATATGATGTGAAAAACTAAATTTAACCATCAAGACAAGAAATTCTCCCCCTTTCACTTCTCACTTTTGCGACTAATTCCTTTACTACTCCCCCTTACATCAGTAACTACTTTTTCACATGACATATCTCCCCCTTTGACATCAATGGAAAAGGGCACATGTTTGCATACTGACTACTTCCCGTTTGAGTACTACCTCCTTAACATCAATCCGGATCACAAGATATGAATGTGATTTCCACTAGACTGATGCACCTTAGTACGTCTTAGTTTTGATCAGGAGGGGTAATAACCCCTAACTTCTCTCTGAGATACTCAAAAGTATCCTTGGGAAGAGGCTTAGTGAAGATATCTGCAATCTTATCCTTGGAAGACAAACTCCAATTTGACTTCATTCTCATTAACTTTCTCTCTCAAGAAATGAAACTTGATAGATATATGCTTTGTCTTTGAGTGCAATACCAGATTCTTGGAAATGCTTATAACACTTGAGTTATCATAGAAAATTGTGACTAGCTCCTCAAACACAATTTTGATGTCATTCAACATTTGCTTCATCCACAAAACTTGAGTACAATTATTTTCTACTATTATATACTCTGCCTCTGCAGTAGATAGAGATATTACCTCTTTCTTTTTTCTTATCCAAGAGACCAATCTTCTCCCCAAGAAGAAAGCACCACCACTAGTACTTTTTCTATCATCCACATCTCTTACCCAATTAGCATCTGTATATGCATGAAGTGTGAAATCATTGTCCTTTGGATACCACAGTCCATAATCAATTGTCCCCTTGAGATATCTAACAATTCTATTAACTACCACAACATGTGATTCTTTTGGATCAACTTGAAGCCCGGCAAGAAGTCCAACTGCATTTATGATGTCAGGTCTAGTCTGAGTCAGATAGAGCAATCCTCCAATCATTGATCTATACCTTTTCTGATTTACCTTTGGGGAGTCATCATCTTTGCTCAACTTGCATCTGATTACCATAGGAGTACCTACTGGCTTTGAATCTTCCATTCCAAACTTCAACAATTCTTTCACATACTTGGACTGAGATATGAAGATACCTTTATCTGACTGAATAATTTGCAGACCTAGGAAGAAGTTCATCTCACCAAACATTGACATCTCAAACTCACTTTTCATCTGATCAGCAAATGCTTTGCACATAGAATCATTTCCACCAAAAATAATATCATCAACAAAGACCTCAACAATTAGAATGCCCTCATGATTTATCTTGAAGTATAGATTACTATCAGTAGTACCTTTGATAAATCCTAGCTTAAGAAAATGCTTATCCAATCTGGCATACCAGGCTCTTGGAGCTTGCTTGAGTTCATACAAGGCTTTTATTAGTCTACAAACCATATCTCCCTGATTAGACAACTAAAATCCTTTCAGTTGTTCAATGTAGACTTCTTTCTCCAAATC